>CM042250.1:50776365-51148865 GCA_023566225.1 Romanogobio albipinnatus
CAAACCGTCAGAGTATTTTAATTTCTTATAATCATCTCGGTTTCACAACACCAAAATATAGATGGTATCACACTAAAATACCATGCTAGTACCATTAGGAATCATGCAAATGCGTTATTTTGACTCTATCTCTCTTACAAAAACTACAGTGGTGCTACACTGGTAAAGTGACGGTATCAGAAGTAACAAGGTGTTTTGATACACTCCTGTTTAAACCTTTGGGTCAGTAAGATTTTTTAAAAGACATTAATTTTTTATCATTTTTTACATTTATATAGCGCTTTTCTAGGCACTCAAAGCTCTTTACATAGATGGAATCTCCTCATCCACCACCAATGTGCAGCACCACCTGGATAATGCGACGGCAGCCATATTGCGCCAGAACGCCCACCACACACCAGCTGAATGGTGGAGAAGAAAGTGATGAAGCCAATCGTATAAGTATATGGGGATGATTAGGAGGCCATGATGGACAGGGGCCAATGGGTAAATTTGGCCAGGATGCCGGGGTTACACCCCTACTCTTTATCAAAGGACAGCTTGAGATTTTTAAATACCACAGAGAGTCAGGACCTCGGTTTAACATCTCATCCGAAGGACGGTGCTTGTTACAGTATAGTGTCCCCATCACTATACTGGGGTGTTAGCACCCACACAGACCACAGGGTGAGCGCCCCCTGCTGGCCTCACTAACACCTCTCCCAGCAGCAACCTAGTTTTCCCAGTTGGTCTCCCATCCAGGTACTGACCAGGCTCAGCCCTGCTTAATACTTAATACTTAGTACTTTTTCAGCAAGGAAGCATTAAATTGATCAGAATTTATAGTAAAACGGTTTATAATGCTGCAAAAGATTTCTATTTCAGATAAATGCTGTTCGTTTGAACTGTTTTCAACAATGATAATAATCAGAAATGTATGGAAGCTTGTTTCCGACACAGAATAAACAACAATTAAAGGTCCCGTTCTTCGTGATCCCATTGTTCAAACTTTAGTTAGTGTGTAATGTTGCTGTTAGAGCATAAATAATACCTGTAAAATTATAAAGCTCAAAGTTCAATGCCAAGCGAGATATTTTATTTAACAGAAGTTCCCTTTCATAGCCTACAGCGAACGGCCGGCTTGGACTACATCCTGGTACTTCCTTCATTAATTACGTCAGTCAGTAGAACAGTAGAACAGACTAACCTCCGCCCACAAGAATACGTGAAAAAAGGGGGCGTGGTCTTGTTGCTGTCCCACGTGGAGAAGAAGTGTCGCGTGGAGAAAAGGAATTATTGCGTTTGAGTGTGTTTGACGCCATGTCGTCGAGACGCTGTTATTTTCATCCAGGAGTCAAATCACCTTTGTTTGGCTTTCCCAGGGACGCTGTAGAGATCATTGAGCGCATACATCTCCCGTTAAGAGGCGTGACCTTTCCATGCAAGTTACGTGCGCTAAGCTGCTGTCGAATCACAACACAGGAACCGTGCCACGTTCGCTAAGCTGCGGTCAAATCACAACACGGGAACCGCTGGCACAATCAGAACTCGTTACGTATTTCTGAAGGAGGGACTTCATAGAACAAGGAACTCATCAGCCGTTTTTAGGACAGTGAAAACAGCGGTGTACAGATAAGTAAATTGTGTGAAAAATACTGTGTTTTTACACGCGAAACATGAACACATGTTATATTGCACACTGTAAACACAATCAAAGCTTCAAAAAAACACGAAGAACGGGACCTTTAAAAAGGTAATTGCAACTTTTTTTCCTCACAATTGCAAGTTTATATCTCGCAATTCTGACTTTATAACATGCAATTGCGAGATATAAACTCAGAATTGTGAGATATAAACGTGCAATTCTGAGAATTCTGGCTCATTTCCCCTCATAAATCTCAATTGCACATTTATATCTCAACATTTTGGGGAAAAAAGTCAGAATTGCGAGATTTAAACACAATTGTGAGATTAAAAACTCGCAATTATCTTTTAAAATGTTTTATTCTGTGGCGGAAACAAGCTTCAATCGAAATGTTTCTTGAGCAGCAAATCATCATATCTGAATGATTTCTGAAGGATTTTGTGACATTGAAGACTGCAATGATGCTGAAAATTCAGCTTTGATCACAGGAATACATTACATTTGACAATATATTCACATAGAAAACAGCTTTTTTGTACTGTAATAATATTTCACATTATTACCGTTTTTACTGTGTTTTTGATCAAATAAATGCAATCTTGGAGAGAATCAGAAACATATGTTCAGAAACACAGACCCCAAACTCCTTGAGCGGTGGCATATAAACCGTGATACTGAATGATTATCATTTTCATATTTACATGGCTCTCTAAGGTTTTCAAAAGAATGCTACACTCTAAAAAAAAAAGGTTCTATACGGCACCAAAAATGGTTCTTGGCTTGTAATTATAGGGGAACCTTTTTAAGTGCTATATAGCACCAATTTTGGTGCTTCAGCGGTTCTTCAGAGGTTCTTCACCGGTTCTTTGACTAAGGTGCTATATAGCACCGCTAACTATGGTGCTATATAGCACCGCTACTATATACAGAACATGTTAAGATATGGTGCTATATAGCACCAAAAGTGGTTCCCCTATGATTACGACGAAGAACCATTTTTGGTGCCATATAGAACTTTTTTTTTTTAGAGTGTATGCTATTACGGCACATGCTTATAATTCTGTATGAATACCATGGTATGCTTCAATGGCATTACCGTCAATGTACGGTCGGCCACAGAGCGGTTTTGCGAAGGCGTTGTGATGGAACTCAACATCAGAGCCTTGTGTAGCGGCGGATCTGGGGCAGAATTCACCACTTCCACCCAGACGTTGCATAAGATGTCTCCACATCGCCGCTCTCCGCTTCTACTGCGGGATCAAGCGGCTCGGATTTTCTAAAGCCATTCAGCGCAGACAAAGCTTCTCCCTCCTTCATTTATTGATGTACTTCATTAAATCTGCTCCGTTTAATCTTTTATTGGGCGCTGTGTGTTTTTAAGTGCCAGTGGAGCGAGGTCTTCAAGCTTTCTTGTGTCGCGTTCACTGGTGTGTTTTTCAGCAAACGTGACTTCCTTCTAAACATCCCTTCATTTGATCACTCTGTTTTTATTGGAAAGAAGATGAAAGACGAAGGCTATTCAGCGGCCAGGGACTTAAAAGGGCAACTGAAAACCACCCCACAAACACATGAGCTCATCATTTCAAGAGTTTTTAATTAAATGGGCCTGTGTGAATCCCTGCTGCTGATGTTTTTCTTCTCAAATGATGTCTCTTTCCTTCAGCTTGATGTTGTTTTATATATTTCATGAACTGAGGCACTTTCTGTGGCGGACAGGCCTGTGAAAGGAGGACGCACTAAGAAGAAATGCATGTTTGACGGGGAAGGACAGGAGAGTCAGCCATCTGCACTGAGCTCTGAGTGTCATGCGCTCTTAAAGAGGTGTCTCGTTTTCTCCCCCCACACACGACAGATGCTCACTGTGTGATAAAACTCGGATCGGATCCAACCGCTCTTCCACAGGTCATGGAGGATATCTAGCGGATCGGAATTACAGCCTCTGTTAATGAAGTGTCAGCGTTTAAAGTAAATGCACCGCTGGAGGAGATGTTTACTGAGCCATCGCATTTTTGCGCTTGAATGTAATAAACAAACCTTGATCTCTTGCAAATGCAGTTAACTTGTTCGTTTTCTGTCACGCAACAATGACTAAAACAAATGCATGACATTAGGTATTACACTTTGATGCATAACGCTTTAGTGTTGAAAAAATCCCTTAGACTTATATTGAAGCCATTTCTACATCTTAGAAACCAAAATGCAACCTTTTGGCAACATTGTGAAGAGCTTTGCATGGGCAAAACCACTTACTTTTTAAAACAAATGTAAACATTTTTGTTAAAATTAAAAGTGTTATTCATTAACATCCTTCCCTCGGGTCATTTTGACCCGAAACTCATTAAAAAAAATGTTTTTAAATAAAAGTTGAGTGTTTATCGGAGTGGTCAAAGACCTCAGGAGTTTTGTTACACTTGAACCACAAATACACACAACATTTTTTTACTGGATTCGAGGAGTTTATGTGGTTGAAATGAAAAAAGAGGAACAAATCCTTCAATTTGACACCTTTAGTTTACCCCACAATTTAAATTATCCCATGATTTACTCAACCTCAAGCCATCCTAGGTGTATATGACATTCTTCTTTCAGATGAATACAGGTATATTAAAAAATGTCCTGGCTCTTCCAAGCTTTATAATGTGAGTGAATGGCAGCCCAAAATTTGAAGCCGAAAAAAAAGTGCATCCATCCATTATAAACTTCACACGGCTCCGGGGGGTTAATATATAAAGGCCTTCTGAAGCTAATCAATTTAAAACTTTATAAAGTAAAATATCTAGCTTCCAGTGGACCGCCTTCCGTATTCAACTTACGAAGAAAATGTAACGCCTTTTGCAGTTCAAAATGCTTACGCTAGGTCCGACATCATTGTCACGCCAGTAATGCTTTTTTTCGGATATTTTTCTTACAAAAACCCATCGATTCGCTTCAGAAGGCCTTTATTAGCCCCCCAGAGCCGTATGGATTACTTTTATAATGGATGGATGCACTTTTTTTTCGGCTTCAAATTTTGGGCTGCCATTATAAAGCTTGGAAGAGCCAGGACATTTTTCTTTATATAACTCTGATTGTATTCGTCTGAAAGAAGGGATGCAAGGAATGCTTCGGTTTACATAGAAAAACCTAAAAACTAAACTGATAATGCTAAAACTTTACCAAAAAATGATTTTACAATGTGTACATGTGTATCTGAATGCATTCTGAAGAGATAAACTGACTTTAGGACCCAGCGGAACAGCTCATTAGCTCCACGCAGAGGCCATCTAGTGGTAAGAGTTATGAAATATCATGTTATATATATTTTTTATATATATTTTATTATACACACACATATTTATTTTTATTTTTTTCACAAGAGGTTGGCAGAGACACCCAAATTGACCCAATGTGAGATATTCTGAGTTGATTTGAGCTGGTTAATGCATGTATTGGAGAGTTATTTTGAATATAAGTTGAAAGAATGTGCTTAAATTATATTATTTCTTTATCAAATCTACTAATTTAAATGTAAATAAAAAAGGCAAAATAAAAATATTGTAAAAATAAAGGTTTTCTGCACAAAAAAGTATAATTTTAGGGCTTCGGGTCATTTTGACCCGCGAGTCAAGGATTTGTTACAGGATGCGAGGGAAGGAAGAAGGTTAATTCCCTGCTTTTGTTTCGATATACAGATTAACATCTTCTCAAGGGTTAATATGAGCCATCTGAATAGTTATGTTTTGTGATGTGAAAGTCTAAGGAGCCCTACAGAGTAAACACAATTCAAGGTGCTTGCCCAGTTTCTCAACAGGTTAATCCTGTAAGTCTTGGCTAAAATCACAGTTAAAGGGTTAGTTCACCCAAAATTGAAAATTCTGTCAGTAATTACTCACCCTCATGTTGTTCCAACCATGTAAGACCTTCGTTCAACTTCGGAACATAATTTAGTATATTTTTGATGAAATCTGAGAGCTGTCTCACTCCTCCATAGGCTTTCAGAGGGAATGAAACTTGATGGCCCAGAATAGTAAGTAAAAACGTCATTTAAGGAGTCCAAATGACTACAGTGGCTCTGTATTAAGTCTATCATGCGACGAAAATACTTTTTGAGCGGAAAAACAAAAAAAATAACGACTTTATCCCACTATTATTGTTCAATTTGAGCCTCTGACAAGAGTTCGCGGGAGTGCCACGATGGAACTCCCGCGAACTCTCGTCAGAGAGTATATAGTTCGCGGGAGTGCCACGACGCATGCGCGAGAACTTGCGCATGCGTCGTGGCACTCCCGCAAACTCTCGTCAGAGAGTATATAGTGGGATAAATAGTGGGATAAAGTCGTTATTTTTGTTGTTTTTCCGCTCAAAAAGTATTTTCGTCGCATGATAGACTTAATACAGAGCCACTGTAGTCATTTGGACTCCTTAAATTACGTTTTTACTTACTATTCTGGGCCATCAAGTTTCAGTCCCTCTGAAAGCCTATGGAGGAGTGAGACAGCTCTCAGATTTCATCAAAAATATACTAAATTATGTTCCGAAGATGAACGAAGGTCTTACATGGTTGGAACAACATGAGGGTGAGTAATTACTGACTTTATTTTCAATTTTGGGTGAACTAACCCTTTAAATGCAAGACTTGGCCTGAACATGTTTCCAGCCCTAAATTAATAACTGCTGATTAATTATGCTTCAATCACACATCGGAACAATTCCAAGGAATATGACTGGGATCTTTAGCTGATCAACATACAAATACTGGATAGTGAAACGTCAAATTGCATGAGATCTCTTTAATATCTCAATAGTTTCTCATTTAAACGGAGGGATAATTGAGACTTCAGTCACCGTATCTCCTGCTTCTCAGAGGTTTCTCCTGACAAAAATCCTCTTCTAGAGTTTCAGAAGAGATCTCAAACCATTTGCCAAGATACAGCCTGCAATCAAAAGTCAGATCTCAATATATGAACCCTAATCATCTGAGCTTCATTTTACAGCTCTTTTACTGTATGAAAGTTTTGACGCATTTATGTCTCCAAAGGATTTTTTTAGGGAAAACATCTGAGGAGAAGTTGACTCTTAATCGAAACCTAACTGAGAACTCCCTGAAGTCTCCATGAAAGCTATGAAAGCGCAAACTCTAAGCAGTGAAATTGTTCCTCTGGGATATTATGTAATCCGGACAAACACTCATTTTAAAGCCCTCTGCTCCTCTTCCAGAGTTATTCGCTGCTCCTGACACTCAATCCTACTGCATCTCCTCCTCATGCGGCGCGGTAATTCTTGCCAAATATTTACGGATGTATAGATTAGAATTGAAAAGCTCCTGACAGACCCCATTTCCATATTTCCTCCTGCCACATTTGGCCTCAGATGTTTGCGCTGATTATACAAGTATTACAGTGAGTGAACTGAAAGAGAAAAACACAAGTGACTCGTTTGGCCTTCTTGTGTAACTGTGAATAAATGAATCCCATCATGTTTCTATTTTCCCCAAAACACACCGAAATAAACAAAGCGGAGGAGAGTGTCCTGATCGTATAATAGTGTGATTATGGATTACAGCATGATACATTATCAAACTGCTGTGACAAATTGAGTGACATGCAAGGTTATTATAGTTTCAGGTATATTTCTCATTTTAATTTAGATGTACTAAGATAACTAAAATAAAAATGAATACAAACTATATAGGCATATATATATATATATTTTTAAAAAACCTAAAAACTATTTATATATGAAAAAAAAATAATAATAAAAATAATAATAATAATAACTATAATAGTAGCTTAATGGTATAAAATATCACACATTTACTTTCTTAATACACACTTCTGGTCTCATTGTCATCTATTTTGGTGCATGTTATTCCAAATAAGAACATTTTTGTCTTAATTATCAAATGTAATAACATGCTCCACCTCCAAAAACAAAAGAAAAAACCTGTATTTTTCATTCCCTAAAAGTAAAATGTCCAGCCCTCCATATATTCTCCTGTTTCACACAGAAATACGTTGCATTATAAAAGTAAAATTGGTTGCAAACACCTTTTCATGTTGACTTGTAAAAGCTCAGAGTTGCGCTCTTTTTCCCAGCGGTCAATGCTCCTCATGTTCTCTGGAGTCTGAACACAGTTAAAGCTGCGTTGGGTCAGGAACTATTTACAGGAACGCTCTGGAAAGCCACGGGTTTTAGGATTTAGTGGCTTTACATAAATCCTCGAAGCATACGTTATAAATGGCACCACGACTGCAATGTTAAAGGTCAGATGGTTAATGACAAGATGAAGCTGAATTTAGACACACACACACACACACACACACACACACACACACACACACACACACACACACACACACACACACACACACACACACACCAGATCCTGTGGTAGTACGTTGCCTCACCATGGAAGCCTGCAGCCTGACCTACTTAGTGCGGTGACGTTTGCTAGCGTTGGGGGGATCTGGCAACCACGCAGCGCAGCGCTCTCTCTCTCTCTCTCTCTCTCTCTCTCTCTCTCTCTCTCTCTCTCTCTCTCTCTGTTTCGCTCTGTTTTTCTCACCACTTCGCTGTCCGTCTCGCATCCGATGGGGCCAAGTCTGCCCACAAGACACCGCTGCCTCTAGCGCAGCCCTTTCATGCAGGCTAATGTTTTAGAGATTTACACATGCATAAAAATTCAACCATGCCTTCAAAATTCAGCGACTTAAAAGGATCCCGCTCCTATAAAATGCATGAAAAACATACCAAGCCAAACATTCCCTCCTAATCTAAAATGTTAGCATCAATAGTTTACAGCTATATTACAAAACAAACGTCAGTGGTATTTGCACGCACAAAACTAGTAGTTTTTAGGTCACATCACTGTAAAATATCCACACTCACATAAAGCGATAGAAACTATATAGAAAATATGAACTGTTTGATTGTTTATGATGTAAAATATTACTGTAATATGTAAAATATTATAAATGTAGTAATATTCGTCATACAGTGTGTAAACCATCCTGTCGGCATTTTATAAACATCAACATCATACAGTACATTTCTGTAAACCTTCTTTATAACCCTAACCTATATTTTCTTCTTAACTATACTTTATTTTTTTCAACTTTTTTATGCTCTTCTTGTCTATATTTGTCTGTATGCATGTTTTATGTGAATGTACCACTGAGGAGAAGCACACCATTTCGTTGCACGTTTGTGCAATGACGATAAAAGTATTCTATTCTACACTCACCTAAAGGATTATTAGGAACACCTGTTCAATTTCTCATTAATGCAATTATCTAATCAACCAATCACATGGCAGTTGCTTCAATGCATTTAGGGGTGTGGTCCTGGTCAAGACAATCTCCTGAACTCCAAACTGAATGTCAGAATGGGAAAGAAAGGTGATTTAAGCAATTTTGAGCGTGGCATGGTTGTTGGTGCCAGACGGGCCGGTCTGAGTATTTCACAATCTGCTCAGTTACTGGGATTTTCACGCACAACCATTTCTAGGGTTTACAAAGAATGGTGTAAAAAGGGAAAAACATCCAGTATGCGGCAGTCCTGTGGACGAAAATGCCTTGTTGATGCTAGAGGTCAGAGGAGAATGGGCCGACTGATTCAAGCTGATAGAAGAGCAACTTTGACTGAAATAACCACTCGTTACAACCGAGGTATGCAGCAAAGCATTTGTGAAGCCACAACACGCACAACCTTGAGGCGGATGGGCTACAACAGCAGAAGACCCCACCGGGTACCACTCCTCTCCACTACAAATAGGAAAAAGAGGCTACAATTTGCACAAGCTCACCAAAATTGGACAGTTGAAGACTGTTGCCTGGTCTGATGAGTCTCGATTTCTGTTGAGACATTCAGATGGTAGAGTCAGAATTTGGCGTAAACAGAATGAGAACATGGATCCATCATGCCTTGTTACCCCTGTGCAGGCTGGTGGTGGTGGTGTAATGGTGTGGGGGATGTTTTCCTTGGCACACTTTAAGCCCCTTAGTGCCAATTGGGCATCGTTTAAATGCCACGGCCTACCTGAGCATTGTTTCTGACCATGTCCATCCCTTTATGACCACCATGTACCCATCCTCTGATGGCTACTTCCAGCAGGATAATGCACCATGTCACAAAGCTCGAATCATTTCAAATTGGTTTCTTGAACATGACAATGAGTTCACTGTACTAAAATGGCCCCCACAGTCACCAGATCTCAACCCAATAGAGCATCTTTGGGATGTGGTGGAACGGGAGCTTCGTGCCCTGGATGTGCATCCCACAAATCTCCATCAACTGCAAGATGCTATCCTATCAATATGGGACAACATTTCTAAAGAATGCTTTCAGCACCTTGTTGAATCAATGCCACGTAGAATTAAGGCAGTTCTGAAGGCGAAAAGGGGTCAAACACAGTATTAGTATGGTGTTCCTAATAATCCTTTAGGTGAGTGTATTTTAAATCAAATAAAGACCTTTGTATCCAAAATATAAGAGCCCTATAAAATTGGTTTTATTTTTTCCCAAATTCAATGGTTTAATTAAATTTGAATAACCCAAAAATATATCTAATCAACTGAATCCACAGAACTTTTAAAATTTTAACAATAATAGATGAAATGAAAACAAAATTAAGAATATATTTTTTATTTTAATTACATTTTTTTATGATTTAATACAAATTTATTATTCATTAAAAACTGTGGCAATCAAATGAATGCATAAAACTTTAACTAGTTCGTGACATTTCACTTTATACAGTAAATTACATTTTTATGACTGGATTCCGTCCACGTTTTCTGCAGCGTGGAAATCATAAGGGCCTAGACTAAGGATGTAGGCAGTTGAGACAGAGCGCTACCCACAATTCCCTGTGAGCACAGTCTAGGCCTCAGGCTGGGTCAGGTAGAGCTAATGTACACACGAACGAACGCACACCGTCGCACTGGAAAATACACTAACCTCCTGTGATCTGTGCACCACCTCAAGCATCAGCTCCTGCACAAAGCGGCTCACGGTTCATATATGACTACAGATTACAGAACATACACAGCACATGTCGAGTGTATGCATCCCACTTAATTAACACACAGACGAGCGTGCATGTGTCCTTGTTAGCCCCGCGTTAGGCGCCACATCTCATTTATATTCTCATTATTCTGTACTCTCTAGATCATTGAGTATTAAAGAAGCAATCAGAGCAGTATCAAGGCCTTAAAAGCTCAGTGTGGATCCTCTGATGTCGGATCTGACAGGTTGGCCGAGGGACTCTGTACGCGAGGAAACGACAGATGGTCAACATTAGCGTCTGCGGCACTTCAAGGTCATCCGCAGTCATTCCGGAGGTAAAGTGGGCATGATTTTGCATGTCTTCGCCAGCTGCCGTAACGCTGGAGTAAGGCCACTTAACGGACGGTTTTTAAGAGGTCACCAGGTGCTTATCGGGATCATGGGTGTTTTAATTGCTTGAAAGAGAGGTGGAGGGCCAATATCGCTGCAGGAGTGGGTTCGATTACTGAGGCCGGTGAGCGCCTGCACTAACAAACCTCACAAGAATCGATCTAGACAGGCGGTTGAATGAGTTCCCCAGTGCTGAAGGCTAAATTTGCACACTATCAACCATAAATAGTGTGCCAGATTGGAATTAGTGCATCGCAAATCATAATATATTGAAAATGTTATACCAAAAGTGCACTACTGATTTTCCTAGTGTGCATCTGTGCATGCTAGTTCACTAGGCTATTATTTCCCACAGCCCTCTGTCATTAGACTTTTCTAGTCTATAAATCCATAGTCTGCATGAACTTAAAAGTTAAGTAAAAATTATTTAATCTAGATGCTAACACTTATAGACAGACACGAACAGTATGCAACTAGGAGCTAAGATACTTTTTTTATGACATAGCATGTTCAAATATTGATATACAGGGCATAAAATGAACACTCACCAAACGCCAAATGCTGGCGAGTATATGAAACAGTGTCAATCGCTAGTTCGCTGGTAATATTTTTATGAATTCTAAAAATGTAATGTTGTGAGAGCATAACGTAAACAAACATGAAGGACGCGCGGGACAGTTAACAGGTCAGCGCTGCATCGTCACAAGAGTTCAAGCCTTGGCAATTTAAATATTCAAGAGCAAGAAGATGCAAAAAAGTACTCCATTCATTACTTGAAAGTTTTGTGTGCGCATCCAAAGCGCCCACAAAAAGCGCGTCTCCGACAGCCCGAAATACAGAATTGAGCTCTCTTTCAAGTCTTCTTGCACAAGTTCACAAAAAATATGTCAAAAATGCCTTGGTGTGTATCCTAGTAAACATAGCTTAAGAAATGAACAGCTTTTCATGAGGAGAATTATATTATAACGATGTAGCTGAAGTAACATTACTGCACTTCACTAGATGTGTTTGTATGAGTTGATGTGTGGGCGTCGACTCTGGATAGTCAGTATTTGAATCTCAATAGGACGCATGAAGTGCGTTGCGAAAGACTGACATCTATCACTTTCAACCAGATTACACAAACACAGCATATTTGTTTTTGATTTGGTTTACATTGTTTAAAACCTGACATTTCAGCATTTCTTTAGACATATGTCTCATGTTTGTGAGACAAGTATTCACTAAGCTAGAGGTCCTTTTCTGAAGACTATCTGAATGAACGTCTTTGAGAGAGAGGCTGCAGGTCGCGCATCATGTTTGTTTTCTTTATTTTGCAAAAAGCAAAACATTTTGTTTTTATTGTGACTGTACACAAAAAAATAGAAACTTAACAGATTATAATGAATGATGTATAACACTTGCCTGAATGATAACAAAAATGACAGAGTTATTTGAGTCTCTTTGGCACTGATAAGAAAAAAAGAGAGCCCATCCCGCTGACGCGACCGCCGACTCAAGAGGGTTAAGTGAACGGCAACAGTAGAGAAAGATGTGTACCAGTATCAGTGTATCAGATCCATGCATTAGTCTTAAAGTGACAGCAGCCTAATATTTCTGTTGCTGTCTGTTTTTAATGTTAATCAAACATCAAAGGACAAAGATAAATCATTCAATCTTTAATTTATACAGTGAAGATTATCCAGTGTTATTTTACATTGAATTACTTTATTCAATGTCTCTACCTAAACTACTGTTACTTTTCTTTAATGTTTTAAATGTATATGTGTTAGGTTAGTAGTTTCAGCTGATGCATCGATATGGGAATAGAGAATTTAGAGAATTAAAAACTTGGTGCCATAACTGCCTGTTTTTGGCAAAAACAGTTTCTTGGCCAGTTAAAAATGTTTATGGCTGGTAGATTGGCAGCCATTGGCAGGTGTCGCAAAAAGTTGAAAGGCCCTGCTGGTATACTATACACTACGCACTTGGTTAATCTCAGCCTCAGACTGGCTGATGCGTATGGCACACAAAATTAGAAACACTTTAGTAGTTTTGAAGTCGTCATTTGATTGATTTGACTTCATTGAAGAAAAAAGCCATCGTGTTTACAACTGTTACATTTTCACACCCCTAAAAATGATGCGGAACAAAACGATCTGTGATTGGTTGTTTCACATGTCACACATCAGACGGCCTCTGGGCGGTCAGTGGCCAATGAAAGCTGCAATGGAGTCCGGATCTGGTTACGGTCTGGCTATGCGGGACTAGCACTTGGTAGTCACCAGTGAAGTGCACACTATAAGTATGTAAACTGGGCTGCAGTCTTAGTGTTAATTAGCTATATATTGTAGCTAAAAAACAAGGGTCATATAATGAGAAACTGGGTCTTTTTCAAAATCTCTTTTAAAAAAAGAGAGATTGAAAACTAGGGTCAAAGTATAGTATAGTCAAATTGTCATGAAAAGCTAAATTATGACTTTTTTATCATAATAAGTGATGCAGTGTATGAAATGAACCCTTTAAATGGCAGCTCCGATGAGATATTTGTGCGAATCTGTGACAGATCGAGTGTCTCAAACAGAGCGATGCAGAGCGAGCGCTTAAAGTGTGAATTGATAAAAACAGCAGGTAAGGAGGAATGCAGAGTCACGTTGCCATGGCAACTGCCTGCACATGAAGACAAAGGCTATACCTCTTCATGAGTGAGAAGGCGGTCGGAGGCGATGAGAGCTGACACGCAAACACAAATACACACTCGCTCGCCAGATGAGAGTTTGCCAATCCACCTCACAAACCTAAGACTGAGAAACACGACTGTAGCGAGGATGTGCGGCACGTTTCTCTTTATATCAACAGCTGAGTATATGTTTCCAATATGTTCAATTTTCAAGCAAAAACATATTTTGATGCTTGTTAAGGTGTTAAAAACTTAATAAAACTTGCCAAGAACATGCTGAAACAGTATTTATCCCTAAAATCAAAAGACAAAAAATGATTTTGCATAAAGACAATTAAGCATGTTTTAGGACCACATATATTTTTTGCACTTATCCATTAATTTGTTTTTGCATTAATGTAAATATAAATAAATAAATAAAAAATCAATTGTAAATTATTTTTATTTATTAAATTATTATCTTTAATGTAAGCTGATTTAAAAATAATAATAATAATAATACTTTTTTTTTAAACTTTTTTTATTACAGTAATCTATGGAAGTTTGTTTCCACCACTGAATAAAAAACTAAAAGGTAATTACTTTTTTTCCCTCAGAATTGCGCGATATAAAGTCGCAATTGTGAGTTATAGACAGAATTGTGAGGTATAAGGGTCAATGACATGACATGTATTTTTTGTGTCCAAATTCATTATTTTTCTAAAAAGAATTTTAATAAATACATGTCATATATCAAACTGATCTGTAATATCTCCTTTATAAGAAACCCTTTTCATTTTATTGAAATTCAATAGATTTTTTTGTTAGAGTTATGGTGTTTGAAAGACCAAAAATGTCAGGTGGTGTGACCGTCCAAATCTTGTTTGATAATGAATTAATGCAGTAAAACCAATATGAATCAACACCATACATTTTTTGGACATAAAAATGCATTTTAAAACTGTTTTGCTTAAAAAAAATAAATACAATTATTTGTCATTGACCCATAAACTTGCCAATCAGAGAAAAATAGTATTTTTTTCCTCAGAATTGGACATTATAACTCACAAGTGCAAGTTTATATCAGAATTGTGAGATAAAAGGCTGTAACTATCTTTTATATGTTTTTAATCAGTGGCAGAAACAAGCTTCCGTGGTAATCAGAATCTAATGAGAATCCCCATTGAGAATTATATTAATTAAATGAAAATAATGAATTTAAAAAAACAATAATGAACAAAACTAAAACATCCAGATGCATTACAGTAATGAGAATGTGGCAGAAGGAAAACATGCCTAATTGTCATACTACTATCAAAATAGTGCTGTATTGCAAAAAAATAAATCTTGTCATAAAATAGGCTTCTTTTTAAAAAGCAAAATATAACTTTTGCCCTTTGATTTTGAGATAAGCTGTGACCTGGTTTTCATGAAATACACAACCTCTTACTAGTCTTCTAAGTTAATAAGCACCTGTTTATCTTCAGATACTTGCATGATAATGAATTCAATGCCAGTTTAAAAAGTGTATCGATATGACTAGAGTGCACCTTGATCTGAAACCAGCTTTTCTCCCAGGAAAGATTAAATGACGCAAACGTAGTACAGAAGCGATTGAACATTCAGTCATGCTACAAATGCGGTGGTTTGCATACTGAGCAGCTCAATCGACAGACAGCGGTGAAGGGAGAACACCTCTTCATGAATCTGTCTGTTCACCTTTCGTCGGGGATTAATGATGACAGCCCATGAAATGAGCTCGGGCCACGGGAGAGTGGAGGTCAGAACCAGCACGAGATCAGATTAGACTCTGATCTAGAATCTGCTCCATCTACTCAAATCCCACCTCGAACATTAAAGGAGACGCGTCAGGTAGCCCTCACAAAACATACTGCAGCTGTACTATGGTACATTGATATTTTGAGATGCACGGTACTCATATAAATGATACTTATATTATACCATAGTACTTTTTGGAGTGAAATATACATGATATTCCAAAGAAAACCCTTACTGTGAAAATACCATGGAACAGTGATTTCATATTTACCATGGTACTGATATGCATGTACCATTATATTTACATAATGCATTAAAGTGCATTCAAAATACCATGGTAGCATCATAGTAACTCTTAAAAACCAATGGTAATACTGTGGTACTTTGTTTGTATTCCAATGAATACCCATTACAGAAAGTACCATGGTAGAATCACAGTATCATATTTTAAATGGTATTGAAATTCATGTACCATGCTAAAAAAAATTGGTAAAACTTTACAGAAAGATCTGGATCGTTAGCATTAGTTAATGTATTAACTAACATGAACTAACAATGAGCAATACATGTATTACTGTATTTATTCATCATTATTAATGTTAGTTAATAAAAATACAGTTGTTCATTGTTTGTTCATGCTAGTTCACAGTGAATTAACTAAAACAAATACAACTTTGGATTTTAATAATGTATTAGTAAATGTTGAAATTAACATTAAGTTTAATAAATGCTGTAGAAGTATTGAACTGTCACTCTTAGTTCTTGTTAATTAAAACACTTTCAAAAATACCATGGTAGTACTACTGTAATTTACAAAAACCCATGGTAATACTGTGATACTTATTCATAAGTGACATAATCATTGTTGATCGGTTGTATGTGAACTGAATGATTGAAATATTCATGTATCATGGAACTCTAAGGTTCTTCAAAGAAAAGAAAAAAAATACACTTACAAAATAATTTTTTGGACGTTTTCTACATTTACCATAGAAGTACCATGGTATTTTTGGAAGTACTTTGGCATACCTACAAAACACCATTCAAAGTTACAAAGGTTAGTTTTTTCATGTGCAAAAAAATATGTGCATGGTACAAAAAAAAAAAAAAAAATGTTAAAGAAACATTTTGGTCATTATTCATTGGTTGTTTGTGAACTGAATTATTTACATATTCATGTATCATGGTAATATGGTACTCTAGGGTACACACGTTGGTACTACCATCTTTTTTTGGACATTTACCATAGTAGCACCATAGTATTTTTGTAAGCACTTTGACATACATACTAAATACCAAAATTAGAGGTTTTTCGCATTTCATGGAAAGAAAGCGCTATTGCATACAGAAAGGGCTTAAAACGGCTAGATCTGCTTATTTTTTTTAATCTCTTAGAAGAAAACAAACACAACCCTAGGTATTTATTTGATACAGTAGCTAAATTAACGAGTAATAAAGCTTGAGCTTCTGAGGTTTCCAAACAACACAGCAGTAATGACTTCTTTACTTGCAAGATTGATAATATCAGAGAGAAAATTATAACCTTGCAACCGTCTACTACAGTATCTATCAGACAGTGCATTGTAGTGTCCGTGGGGAAAAATTACATTCGTTAATTGCTATAAGAGAGAAAGAATTGTATAAGAAATGTCTAAAAGAATTGTCCATTAATTTTCTGTTTATCACTGTGAAGCTGCTTTGAAACAACCTGTATTGTAAAACACGTTATATGAATAAAGCTGACTTGACCATAGCATTTTTCAAAAAGCACATTGTAATCTTCACATGCATCTTCAAGTTTCACATGCTCACAGAGCTCTATGGCTGTAAAGCACTCAGTCTGTGTATAAGCTTTATGGCAGTTCAGCACCTGCAACAGTGCTATTTGTTTAGGAGTGTACAGTGAAAATGATGTGGGATTTGGAGGCATTATGTACGATCAGAGAGACGGGCAGGTGGGGATCAGATGTGCTTGCAGAACTAAAGGGATTAGCGACCACTACAGAACAGATCTGTTTGATGTTGACACTCCATCCCAGAGGCCCGCGACAGACACGAGACCTGCTCACTTCACAATGAATCCAGAATATAAGCGGAAAACATGAATGTGAGTGCTGCTGGCCCGTGCAAAACTCACCGCTATGATGCTAGAATGTTTTAAGTGGTTTCCGGGGTGTTGCTATGCAGTTGTTAGGGTGTTGCCAGGAGCTGGTTCTTAAGTCTAAGAGGTGCCTCCTTCTTAAGGGTGCCTCCTTCAGTGTAAGTATGTGTGATTTTTTGACCTATTTTATCATCCAGCATGTGAAAATGGTGCATCTGATCACAAACTGAACTTAATGCTTTGCGATAGTAATGTGTTCAGATTTCTAACCCTAAGTATTAGCAATTGTACTAGTGAATTCTGATCCACAATCTTAAAAGTGAAGGATTTTAATGGTTATTACTGTGGTTCAGTAGTAGTGATGGGAGAAACAACTTTCAAAAAGACTTATTCACTGTTTCAAAGCGCTCAAAACACCACATGCTAGTCAGAACGGTGTAAATGCAATGAAAACATGCATGCAAATGCCTTTTACAAACCAATTGCAAATGTTTTATTGAAAGTATGATCTATTAAATGCAATTCACAAATCATCTAATACAATTAAAGAATGAGTGTCTGTAAAATATATTATTTTATTAAAGGGGTCATGACATGAGAAATCAAATTTGCCTTTTGTCACATCAAAAGCAAATATAAGCCATTATAATCACTGAAGCTGTCTACACTGGATCCACTATACAGGCGTGCGTTCACTTCCTGACATACTCCAGACATCTCTCTATAGACTTCAGAAGAATCCCAGAATCGAAAACAAGTGAATGGTTTACTTTTATATTCAATTATATGTTTGTTTGGAGCATTTTTTTTGTCAGCGAGGCACAGTGTAATGGAAAGCTCGCAAAGAAATATTTGTTGACAGATGAAGCAGTGACTGTATTGAATCTGACAGCAGATCATACACTCTAAAAAAATGCTGTGTTAAAAATAACCCAAGTTGGGTTGAAAATGGACTAACCCAGCGATTGGGTTGTTTAACCCAGAAATTGGGTTGTTTTAAGCAAACATTTAACCCAACCGCTGGGTTAAAACAGCCCAAATGCTGGGTTAGTCCCTTTTCAACCCAACTTGCATTTTTTAGAGTGTAAGTAAATGATTTCATAATGCTTTGTCTGAAAATTATGTTTTTTTTATTTTTTATGGATAAGATTTTAAAAACACTTAATAGCAAGTGGGCGTTATCCAATCATAACAGTGGCCGTTTACTGACAAGCCTTAAAGGAGCCATGCCTTAAAAACGGGTCATTTCAGACAGAATGAAGGTAGAAAACACTTGTTTTTCTGCACATTTTGAGTGTGTTCAAAACCCTTTATTAACATTACAAGTTAACTTCAAGGAACATATTAAAATAATAAAATCCCAAATGTCATGACCCCTTTAAAGTGTAGGGCTTGTTTTGGTTAATCAGGCCAATAAGAGACTATTAATTACAACTCTTTCTACTATACAAATGTTTGATTAAAAATGTTGAAATTTATAAAACTGATCTGAGATCAGGTAAAAACCATATAAACACCCGGAAATCATTGAGCGGAGAACTATTGAACTTTCGAAACAGTTATGACATAAAGCCTTGTTTACTAAAATCCAGTGCCTTTGGCAGATTGATATTTACTCTGAATCACTGGATCAAAACAAATATTCACAAAGGTTTTGAAGCTTCACGAAGCAGCCGCTATCAATAGTTTAGGCTCTTTAACTGAGAGTTTTGGTTTCCGGGTTCCTTGAAGCAACAGAACATTTACTAAAATGTGTACATTTACTAAAGACTGATTAAAAAGGTTCTTCTACAGCATCAGACGGTTGAATTCATTTAGTTTAAAGAGTAAGGACCAGACTCCAGCATTTATTCTCAAATCTGTGAAATATTCCAGCAGGGTTGGACTCTGAGATCAGAGCATTGATCTTTGCTCTGGCCAGCGTAATAAGAGAAGATATCTGGATGTTGTAGCCTGAGGATAAACCGATAGAATAGATCCCTTATCTGGAAGGCTGTGATAGGGTTCCCGGCAGTTTGGGATGCATCCAAACTTCTGGAGCGTAAGTGGATTTAAAGCTCAGTGTGTCAGTATGACGTGCTGTAGAGCAGTTGCTCATTCGTAATGGGGTTTGTGGAATAAATATCAGCTGTCTTTACTACACAGCAAAATTAGAAGTGTATTTATGTAATTCTGCTCAGTTACAACACATGATATGATTGCACTTTATAATAGCATTCACGTTAATACATTCTGTAATGTTAAACGTATCAGTAGTTAATGCACATTCAAAAATAGAAAGGCAATGAAACTCTGAATCATATATAGTCACTTCTGAATGTCCAAAACATTCACATGTATTAGGCATTATGCAATGTTAATTTGAAGTCATTATCTCCTGGTTTGGGTCTATGTCTCCTGTCTCGATTTATGTCATCAAACAAAACTATTTCCAACATACTAGAGGTGATCAATAACTCAAGCACAGGTCAGGGAAGTATTTCCACCATTATAATGGCTTCCAAGACCACTGTACATTTACCTTTATGCCATTGGAAGATGCTTTTATCCAAAGTGACTAAGTTGGGATCCAATAACAACAGTGCTTGTATTACAAAAAGCCTGGTTCTTGAAATAAAAGGTCCTGATCTGGACCTCAAGTGATCCATTTCTACATTATTGCTCAAAAGAAATGAATACTTTTATTTAATAAGGACAAAAGTTGAACAAAAGTGACAAATTCTGTTCCTTTGAACGTTCTATTCGTCAGAGAATCCTAAAAAGCAATGCATCACGGTTTCCACAAAAACATGAAGCAGCAAAACTGGTCAACATTGATAATAATCAGACATGTTTCTTGAGCAGCAAATCGGCATATTAGAATGATTTCTGAACGATCATGTGAGACTAATGATGCTGAAAATTCCGATTTGATCACAGGAATACATTACGTTTAAAAATATATTCAAACAGAAAACAGGTATATTAAATTGATTGATTGTTTTACTGTATTTTTAATGCAGCCTTGGTGAGCAGATGAGACTTCTTTCAAAAATATTACCAACAACAAACTTGAAAAAAATCCAAAAGAATGCTAAATATAATTTCTATGATGATTTGGATCTTATTGGAATCGAACAAACATCCTCTGAAAATAAAATAAGATGTGGAAATGAACAGAAAGACAGGAATAGTATCGTGCTTGATTCTCAGTGGAATCTTGTTTGGTTCCATTAGGGCTGGATCTAAATTACGATAGTTTCCTGTATATCAGAGCTTCCCAACAGGGATTCGCAAACGGACAGGTATGCTAGTCCTAGTGTTAGTGGAGAGCACTTTCACCCTCTTCAATCGTGAAACAGGGAAGCGTGACAGAGGACCGGATCACGCTTTAGAGGACAGACAGCGAGTGATGGCTTCTCTACTCTGAATGTAAATTACAGCTTCACCTGTCACTCAAAATCAACCAAGGACATTGAGAGAGAGAGAGTGAGAGAGAGAGAGAGAGAGAGAGAGAGAGAGAGAGAATATTCCTGCTCCTTCCCTCAAATCTCACTCAGCAAGATTGTTTCAAGTGTTTTAAACATATGTTGAGGAAAGAGAGTCTTTGAAACATGACGGCGGTCCCACAGGGGTCCACAATCACATCTGCTCATTCATTCGAGTGGATGCAATCATTCCACGTACTGGATATAAATCCTGCAGCCGGGTGGCATTCCTAATGCTGCTCTAATACACTGATGATAAATCAGATATTTACAATGTTCAGGGCTTCAGAGTTAACTAGAACTCGAACGGCATGTTACAAATCCCTGAACTGCTTGTTGACTTGATTGCACGATGTGAAACTTGAGACATAAAATATGCCAAAACGCCATGAAATGGTTTAACAAAATACGACATTCCTTCCTGGCTTGATATATTTCATACTGAAACAAGTAAAGCAACATCTGCGCATTTGCAAACAGTTATTAAGATATTCAAGTATTGAACATTTATCTGCTAAAAAGGTGTACTTTTACATTTACATTTATGCATTTAGCAGACGCTTTTATCCAAAGCGACTTACAACTTGGGGGTACATGAAGCGATAGGTCATGAAGAGTCGAGAAGCGCAATAAGAGCCTGAAATCCTGAGACCGTGTACATTGCTCAGTGTAGCACAGGCTAGAGTAGGGAGGGAAGAAGAAAGAGAAAGTATAATAAATATTTTTTTTTTTTTTCTTTTTTTTTTTTTTATGAGGTTAAGTGCTCACGGAAGAGGTGAGTTTTAAGTTGACTTTTGAATGATGTCAATGATTCTGCGTTTCGGATGGTGTTGGGAAGATCATTCCACCAGCTGGGAACGTTGAATGAAAATGTTCTGGAAAGGGATTTTTTCCCCCTCTGTGATGGTACCACAAGCCGTCGTTCCTTTGCTGAGCGAAGGCTTCTGGTGGGGGTGTGGATTTGTAGAATGGGGTCAAAGTAAGCAGGAGCTGAGCGCGTGGTGGCTCTGTATGCAAGCGTCAGCGCCTTAAACTTGATGTGAGCAGCGAGTGGTAGCCAGTGCAGGGAGATAAAGAGAGGCGTGACGTGGGTCCTTTTGGGCTCGTTGAAGACAAGACGTGCTGCTGCATTCTGGATCATTCGAAGTGATTGGATCGCACAAGAGGGGAGTCCAACCTGAAGCACATTGCAGTAGTCAAGTCTAGAGATAACCAGGGCCTGGACAAAGCCGTGCTCTGTTAGGAACGGTCTAATCTTCCTGATGTTATGGAGCGCAAACCGGCATGAGGGAGCTGTCTTAGAAATGTGTTCTCTGAAGGACAGCTGGTCATCAAATGTTACTCCAAGATTTCTGACTGACTTTGATGGGGAAATCAAGGATGTACCTAACTGGATGGTGAAGTCATGTTGTATGGTGGGACTGGCGGAGAAGATGAGAAACTCAGTCTTTACCAGGTTAAGCTGCAGGTGATGTTTTCTCATCCATGCAGAGATGTCAGCCAGACAGCTGGAGATTCGTGCAGCTACTGTGGGGTCGTCTGGGTGAAATGAAAGGTAGAGCTGAGTGTCATCAGCATAGCAGTGGTATGAGAAGCCATGTGCCTGAATGATGGGTCCCAATGAAGTAGTGTAGATGGAGAAGAGGAGAGGACCAAGCACTGAGCCTTGGGGAACCCCAGTGGTCAGTGGATGTGCTTGGGATTCCTCACCTCTCCAGGAAACCTTGAAAGACCAACCTGTGAGATAGGACTCAAACCAAAGGAGTGGAGTCCCTGTGATGCCCAGTGATGAGAGGGTGGACAGAAGAATCTTATTCTTGCATTATGAGCTCAAAGCGACATAGACAGTCACAAAACTTCAATCTTCCTTTCAGGGGGTCTTTAAGAGATTGATCATACATTGATAAACCTGTTTTTCCTGTGGAGACTGCTGGAGACACTTCATGACTGACAGAAATAACACCAGTGTCCATCACTGAAACTCTCACTGCACGACCTCAATTATTCACACACACACACACACACACACACACACACACACACACACACACACACACACACACACACACACAGACACACACACACACACACACACACACACACACACACACACACACACACACACACACACACACACACACACACACACACACACACACACACACACACACACACACACACACACACACACACACACAAACATTAGCTTTTACTGTAAGCACTCCCACAGATGAGGAGATTCACACTCAAAGTCTAATTTTATACGACAGCATCATCATAGAAAAAGAGAGTGAATGTGTTCAAACATGCAAGTCAGAAAATAAACACAAATCATTTCCAAATAATGTATCATCACATTAAACTTACTGTACGGATGCTGATTTGAAGGAAATCTGTAAAGCTCGCAAAAACTAACCCTTTAACTGTCACCCCCCTTTTTGAGAATTCACATGAAAATGCACTATCCAAACTTAAAGGGCTGTAATTCAAGAATGCTTTGGAATATAGACCAAAGTTTGTAGTCTGAAGTCAAAGTCTGAAGTGAAAGCAATTCAAAATATGAAAGTATGAAATAGTTATGGAATTTTAAATTTACTGTAAATGAAAAATACTGTACTAAATATGTTTTATTTCATATAAAATATATATTTTACAAAAAAGAATTTACTCTAAAATTACTATAAAATCAAAGCCATATGTCTAACCAATTTGTGTTCCAAATTTGAAGTTGATATCACAAAAATTTAAGTTCCCATGAGATTTTGTTTAGGTGATGTACCAAAAATAGCCACCGGGTGTCATTCAAATTCAATTTATTGTTTTTTTGATGCATTTTCCTGTAAATTCTGTCCAAATATCACTTCCATCACAAAACAATCACCAAATATGGACCCTTGAGACTCAGTCCTTTCCGACAATATGTGTTTTGTCAAGATTGGAAAAGATTTTGAATATAAAGTAGTTAATAATTGTAATATGAAACATGACACCGCCCACTAGGGGAGGAGCCCACTAGAATAATTTAGAGTAACGTTTCCATGGTAACACAATGTCCGATTTCAAAACGGTTTTCACAGGATGAATTTTGAGTTTGTACGCTTTCAAATGATACCTAATTTATGATAATTACTTAAATATATGATACGAAAAAAGGCGATCAAAAAAAGAGCACCAGGCGTCCCACCTTTGGGACGGTGACAGTTAAGAGGCTAAACAAGTTCATAAATCTATGATTTATTCCCACATTGACTGTTCTATGAAACATTAATGGCTTTATGAAAAAGTTAATTTTATTAAGTATACATAAATAATGTTCAAGTATATTTTTAAGTATACTAATAATAATTTACTAGTAGTATACTTGTAAGTGTACTATTTCAATACTGATTGGGACTAAATTGGCCCACTTTAGGATATAAAAAGTATACATTTAAGTGTAAGTCTAACAGTATAAGTAACTAGTTCACAACTACGTGTCTCATTTCTGCATCTGTACTACAAGTGAACTTATAAGTATACTAGTAGTTTACTATTTTAATACATTTTCTAAAACATTTTTAGTTTATGAAAGTACACTGAAATATACTCTGAATAAACTACTAGTTTAGTAGTTTTATGCTGCAAGTATACTTGTACGTTTATCATACGTATAGTTTACTATTATATATTATTTTTGCACTTTAAGTACACTACTGTTCCTATTACGGTATTACATTTTTATACTTGAAAAATACCTTTAACTATATTTAACATTTTATGCATCGTGCATCCTTTTTTATCAACACTTAAAAGTGGGTATGTTTCATTAAAAAAAGCTACATTTTAAACAAAAAGTGGAGAAAATTGTATTCCGGATGGGATTCAGAGCAGAGATCAAAACACAGATGTAGTAGATCGAGTTCATCAACACCCCAACGCTTCAGTCATTTTTCTCTTAATGAACATTAGGCAGTTTTGATTTATATGCTGTTTAATCTCTGATGATAGCGTTATTTTACATTTGCGTTAGCAATATTCTATCGCTTGTTTCTGCTTCTTCTTCTCTTGGTTAATGGCGGATTGCAAACAAATTTAAGGTGCATACCGCCACCTACTGTACAGGAGTGTGTAACATGTCATTTTAAAATTTTCTCATATTCTGCTCATCAACCCTGTGCCTTTAAAGGTGCCCTAGAATGAAGAATTGAATTAACCTTGCCATAGTTAAATAACAAGAGTTCAGTACATGTAAATCACATACAGTGAGTCTCAAACACCATTGCCTCCTCCTTCATATGTAAATCTCGTTTGTGAAAAACACCACGGAAAAATAGGCGAATCTCAACGTAACACCGAGAGTGATGCAATCGTCGGGATCATTAATATGTACATATGCAACATTTGCATATGCAAGCACATGTTCACTGTCAGGCAAAACTGGGCAGCCGTATCATCTCTGCAGGTAAACAAGCGTCACGCGAGGATAGCGAACATGACAGATCATGGAAACAAATGTTATGTTCCAGGCTATGCAGGGGATGTGAAGACGTTTCATACTCTTCCCACAGATAAAACATCAACAGCCATGGTTGATGTTTATTTATAATCGGATACCGCAACAATTTATTTCAAAGTTGTTAGTTTGCTTGGCCCATTTCACCACAGACAGTTTTTCTAACCTGGGACAATATCAAGCAGGCTTTGCTCAGCGTCTTATACTGAAGAAAGGGGCAATTCCAACCATATTCCTGCAAGCAGTAAGTGATTTTATCCACTTCTTGACTGTCTAAACAATTTCTGATTAAATTGAAAGCTTCTTAGAGAGACAACATTAATGATAATATCCCCGTTGTTGTCTAGATCCAACGCAAGATGCTAGTTCAGTAACAATAGGATAATCCAAGTAGCTTACATAACTAAATGGCTAAATAAATCGACTTTTAAATCAGTACTCTACTGTCAAACTCAAACGTTACTGTACAAACAACATATTTAAGCGCTACCCAGTTCAGTTTGTGATTCAAAGTGAAGACGCTATCATAGTAAAATCATACAGGGACACATTACAATAATTAAAATATTTTTACAATGCTAAAAAAGTTGTGACTGCTGATGTGTATATTTAATGCTATATGCTAGTTATCGTTTAGGCTGAAGTTTTGGTATGGACGTAATGATTTTGCAGGTTCCTGATTAAAATAAATACTTAACTTACCATTCAGAAGCGTTCATTTCCAATCTCAAAACATGTTGTTGTTCCTCAAAATCTGCATCTTCGTCAGAAACAGGCTCAAACATATAAGGTTGAATGCCTAATCTCTCCATCGTTATGACGGTCAGCTAACATTGAGCCGCGCAGTGAAACAGCCAATCAGAGCAGAACTCTGCATTAATATTCATGACCCTTCCAAATAAGGCAAAAACAGACCATTTCATCCTGGGGAAGATTTCTAGAGTTGTAAATGGACCTGTAAAACCGTATCTGGACAATTATTGACCTTAAATAAGCCACATACCCTCTATGTAGATACCAGAGAACAATTTAAAATATTGTTTCAAATCATTCTAGGGCACCTTTAAGGAGTTTAAAGGTGGTGTAAGTGGTATTTTAAAACAGCTTTAGAAAAGTGTCTCGGGCCGGGTACTAAAAAAACTTATAGCCAATCAGCAGTAAGGGGCGTGTCTACTAATGACGTTTGCAATATGACATGTAAAACATTTTCTTTTGTCCCACAATTTTCGCTATTCATTTCCCCCATTAAAAACAAGATGCCATGTCGTGTCATTATAATTTCTTCCCGCCTGTTCCTTTCCCTATAATTTTTAATACTGACAGACTTTTGTATTTTATGATATCCCCTTCCTTTCCTGTCTTCCTCCTACTATTTCTGCCATGTTTCAATACCTTTCTTTTTAATTACTGCTTTTCCTTCTCCTTTTCCAAGTTGGAACCGTTATTTCCTTTTGTAATGCCTCTTTTGCTCGTCTGCACTCTCATCCCCTTTCACTCCCTCATGTGCTGGCACTCAACAAAACTGAGGATCTATGCCACCCCAATGTAATTTTAACAAATTGTGATGCAGTTCTATAATTAGGTCTTCTCTGACAGATGCCATTGACTATATGCTTTTATGAGAGCTAAGGAGTCTACCACCCTATCAGGTCTGACCTCTTCAACCCACTGTAACGCAATAATGACTGCCACGATTTCCGCTGTATATACAGATAACCGGTCAGATAAGGCTTGACTAATTTCACTATTTGAGGGGACAGCCATTTGTAGTGGTGTCCGAAACCATAGTGGATGTTATTGAGTGCACTCATTCAATCCCACAGTGCACCACAATAATGAGTGTACAGCCGATGTAAACACAAAGCCTGTCCGAATTCGCACACTTGTTTTCATTCACTCCTTCAAGTGAACTGTATTAGTGGACTAAAATAGGGAATAGTGATTCAGGGTTTAAGGGGAGATTTCGGATTCAGCCCTTGTTTCTGCTTCTTCTTCACCTGTGTTTTGACTAGGGATTCTGCATTGTAATAGTGAAATAGTGCCCCCTATATATAATAATGCCCCCAACTATATAACAATGAAAACATGGATAGCAGGAAAATTCAGTCAATGGCAGGGAACGAGTTAAGTAGATTTAGAGTAAATTCTTATGTACGCTACTATCAATATTTTCACACAATGTACAAGACAGTATGTAAAACTATGTGAAAAAGTGCTACTCAATCAAAAGAGTAAGCACAACTACAAGCCAAGTACACTTGTACTTTAAAGTATATCTTGATCAAAAGTTTGAGTACAAGTATAGGCCAAATATACTTTTCTGTCAGTATAAGTCAAGTATACTTAAGTGCAATTTGAAGTATATTTCTGAGAAGTACATCAAGTATATTTCTGAGCAGAACATAAAAAGTAGACTGAAAGTATACTCATTTTTAGTTAAAACGTAGAAAAGAATAATATAATAATAGCACACTTGAATAAACATATTGATTTTGTAAGGGTCAGGTCCTGTTTCAAACGTATATTGGTATATTCATAATTGAGTGTAAAAACATTTTTTTTCCTTGTCATTTTTTTTTTAAAGGTTTGTGCCAAACTGTGTTAAGCTCTACATGCCTCTATTTATAGTCACCCCTCAGTTTTAGCATCAATGCTAACCCCTACTCCCTCATTAGGCTCCATGTGAAGTATGTGTGTGGCGTAATGGAGAGCTGGGCATCAGTCGGAGGCAGGCAGAGTTTGATCCCTCTCTCTCTCATGCTGGCCAATTACCAAGCGTTCCTTTAATTTTCCTCCACTAGCTCCATATATCCCTCCCCGTCCGTCTGCCATCCAGCTGTCCCCATGCAGCACCAATTACAAACTCCTCTTATGGATTTAGACAGGACTATTTTTGAATCCGTCTGTGGGAGGACACATACTCCAGACTGGATACATCTCTCTAGTGACATTTTCCTGTCCATCGCCGATCACTCATTGGCCGAACATTAGGCTGGTATGTTCAGTATTCATATGTTTATGGAGGAATATAAAATAAAAAAACATTATGATGAGATATTTTAAATGACGCATTTATATTTGTGTGTTTAAAGTCACCAGTCAAAGTGGATTATTGCAGTATTTATTATAAATGACTTATTATTGGTGCGCATTATTATAGTTTGAAATTCATGTGTCTCGTAATCTTGAATCAAAATATCTTCCCCTCCCTCTAGCAGTGACGTCTCTTCTCTGATGACAACCTGTCACTCACATGTGATCCACCAATAGCAAACCACAACCATCCAATCAATTCCCCATGAACAAAATCAAGCCCCGCCCTAGAGTTTTTCTTGCTCCAGAAGCGTTTCACTCTAGCCTGACGTCGTCATACTCAATTCTAGTCAGAATTTGAGTCTGATACTGCTCCATTGGGCTGTGATTATGGGGCGTGTTTAAACCGAACCAGGAAAGACCTCAATTGGATAGACCTACAACCAATCAGAGCAACGGAGCGACGCATAACGTTAGTTGTCAAATGTCAACAGAACTCAACTGCACTGTGTTGCCAAGTCCGCGGGTTGAAGCGACCCCAATTATGTGATATACAGACCCAGGAATGCGAAATTTAGCAGGCAGTCCAGCCAAAATAACACATATTTTACCCCCCAACATGCCATTTTTCCCGGCGAACCCCCCCACCCGGAAAGCTATTGGGCTTATTTTTGGCTAGTTTTGAGTAGCAATTGGGCGAGTTTTGCTGTAAAAACTTGGCAACCCAGTCTGCACGCACGCTAGAATAAGTCACGTTAGAAGAAAAGATGAGTGTAAACGATCTTTGCCGGTGTTGTAAAAAAAGAATTTAAGGATACACAGAGAACTTACCAACACCATCATCATTTCTGAGAGAAATAGGTGAACGCATATACGAACAAGTTCTCCGTTTAGGATTAGAACAAATTCAACCCAAGCGCCTTTGATGACGTGGATGATTACGTTACTGTTTATCATCTGTCCATCATCGTCTAAAGCCCGCCCTGACAATTTCATTGGTCCGAACAGTTTCTGTTCGGGCATAATTACTTTTCTATGGATCAAGTCCAGACCGAACTGCCCGTGCAAAAAAAATTTGTGGGCGGGGCTTAGTTCGTCTGGCATCCAGGCTAGTTTCACTCTGCTATACGGCACAATAGGGAAGAAAAGAGTATTGCAACTTCTGTTTCATGCAGACTTTAAATGCCATGTGCTCAAATATACAGTTAGTGAGGAAGTATTGCAGTTAGATGGATAGTATGTGCAAAGCTTCAGTATGTCAGGAAGCCGGGTCAATGATAACTCGCATTCACAGCGGGAAACAACAGATGCATTCAATCACACACCAATACAAAGAAAGTAGGTAAATATATAATTAAACGAGTCGCAGTTCGCACACACAGACACGCAACTCAAATCAGCGGCACACTTCCGGCCAATTACACACGCACAGATATCCACCCCTAAAGCTATCAGGACAGAGACGGCAACATAAACACACACAAACACAGTTATCATTCACGGCAAACACACCTCCGCTCTCATCGGCAGTCATGGCGCATTGAAAAGAAGAACTGAGTGCACAGAGAGAGATAGAGGGGAAAGAAAAACATTATCCTGCAAACAGGCACGGCGCCACCGCTGGGGAAATGCCTCGGCACTGTAGATTATTACTTAAAAACCATCTGCCCGAACGCTTTCTTCCAAATCGACCGGGAAGGGGGCGCAGGGAAGGCGGTGTTTTCCACTGCAACACTGAACAAGGTTAGCAGTGAGACCCGCTGGCGCCCGTCCAGCGATGGGTAACCATGGAAATGAATATTAGCTCGATCTGAGAAGAAGCAAATCGTTCCTGGAAGTACATGTGCACCCACAAATGATGGAGGTGGATCAGTTCAGTGTCATTAGAGGTGCTTTCTGAGGCGGTATCTCACAGTTGCTGCAGATTTATCGGCTGCACATCCATGATGTGAATCTGCCGTTCCAGCACATCCCAAAATTGCTCGATTGGATTGAGATCTGGTGATTGTGGAGGCCGTTTGAGTTTAGTGAACTCATTGACATGTTCAAGAAACCAGTTTGAGGGAGATCCTGCTGGAAGAAGCCATCAGAAGATGGACACACTGTGGTCATAAAGGGATGGACATGGTCTGCAACAATACTCAGGTTGGCTGTGGCGTTTAAATGATGCTCAATTGGGCCCAAAGTGTTCTAAGAAAATATATAACACACCATTAAATGGATACTCCACCGTTTTGTTATGTTATTCCCTTAACTTAATGCTTGGTAATTCCCTTAACTTAACGAGAGATGGTGGTCCAGTGGGTTAAACCATGGAACTGATACGCAGAAGGTTGCTGGTTCGATCCCAGCGGTCACCACCAGTGGGTCCTTGAGCAAGGCACTTTACTCCATGTTGCTCCAGGGGGATTGTCCCTGTAATAAGGGCACTGTAAGTCGCTTTGGATAAAAGCGTCTGCCAAATGTAAATGTAAATGTAACTAAGACGAGTTGATACATACCTCTCTCTGACGTGCGGTGACATTTTGATAGCACTTAGCTTAGCCCACTAAGCGCAGTTCATTCATTAGGTACCAAATAGAGATCAAGTTAGAAGCGACCAAACACCTCTCTACGTTTTCCCTATTTAAATACAGTTACACGAATAGTTGAACAACCAAGTATGGTGACACAAAATAAAACGTGGCGCTTTTCTAAGCGGGTTAAAAAGGATAACTATAATGTTTGGCGGAATAGCACTTTTGAGAGTACTTCGACTCGGCACAGTAAAAAGTCACGCCGAGAAAAATCTTGTTTATCCTGAGAGGATTTTTCAGAGACGAGAGAGGTATGTATCAACTCGTCTTAGTTAAGGGAATAACAAAGTTTAATATGAAAAAATGGTGGAGTATCCCTTTAAACCAGCAGCAGTCTGACCCGTTGAGACACGGCAGGATGGATCCATGCTTTCACGTTGTTCACACCAAATCCAGACCTTCCCATCTGAATGTTGCAGCAGAAATCGAGACTCCTCAGACTAGGCAATCTTAGGTTTATCTTCTATTGTCCAGTTTTGAGTCTGTGTGAATTGTAGCCTCAGTTTGCTGTTCTCAGTGTCACTGGTGTGTCCTCAAGTTTGGACGTGTTGTGTGTTCAGAGATGCTCTTCTGCAGACTTATTTGAGTTACTGTTGCCTTTCTATCAACTCGAACCAGTCTGGCCATTCTCCTCTGACCTCTGGCATCAACAAGGCATTTTCACTCACTGGATATTTTCATTTTCGGACCATTCTCTGTAAACCATAGAGATAGTTGTGTGTGAAAATCCCAGTAGATCAACAGTTTCTGAAATACTCAGACCAGCCCGTCTGGCACCAACAACCATGCCACGTTCAAAGTCACTTAAATGACCTTTCTTCCCCCAGTTTGAACTTCAGCAGATCATCTTGACTGTGTCTACATGCCGAAATACAACAGAGTTGCTGCCATGTGATTGGCTGATTAGATGCAGTTGAACAGGTGTGCCTAATACATTTATTGTGTAAATCCCACACAATTACACTGGAGGATCTTACAAACAGGGGCAAAATCATATATAGGCCTACCGTAGGTGTAGAGATCAACTGATATTGCATTTTAGGAATAATACAGCATTTTCTATGTTGTTTTTAAATGTCCAATACATAACTGATAATCAGAATTTTGACAAAAATTGCTTCTATTAAAGGGATTGTTCACCCAAAAATGAAAATTAGCCCATGATTTACTCACCCTGAAGCCTTCCTAGGTGTATATGATATTCTTCTTTCAGACAAATACAATCAGAGTTATATAAAAACAAAATGTCAGAAGCTAGATATTTTACTTTATAACGTGTTAAATATGGATATTTTTCTTACACAAACCAATTAATTAGCTTCAGAAGGCCTTTATTAACCCCCGGCACCGTGTGGAGCAGTTATATGATGGATAGATGCACTTGTGTGGTCTTCAAATTTTGGGCTGCCATTATAAAGCTTTGATTAGCCAGCACATTTTTTAAAGTCATAAACACCTAGGATGGCTTGAGGGGGAGTAAATCATGGGCTAATTTTCATTTTTATATTTATACATTTATATTTATGCATTTGGCATTACATTTTTGGGTGAACTAAACTATTTTAAGTCCAAACGTTAAGCTACACACATCTCACTTTAGAATGAATGTTGTTTAAAAGGTTTAGTTAATTATCCAAATAATAAAAAATGTACACTAGTTACTACTTGTATGTAAATTACTTAATCATTTACAGTAAATCAATTGCTCAACCTGTGAATACTGTTGTTGGGTACGTTACTACATTCTAGAGACCACCCAAATTATGCCAAGTGTTCGGAATTGTTTTTATTAATTTTTAAAAATGAATCATTGGTCTCTCTGTCTCTAATGCCGCAGCTACTAAGCAACCTACCAGAACACACTAGCAACATTTTGCACAAGCAGGTACATTTTCTTCAGATTCAGAAATTTGCTAGTTCATTCTGTTGTCAAGAAACGGCTCGAGGGCACGCAGCGGATCAAGCTGTCTTCAGGTTTCATTCAATTGGCCCAATTTTGTCCTGAATCCCAATAGCACACATCCCATTGACCACATCCTCTCAAAAACACTTCAGACATCCTAATGCTGCTTGCAAGTACACAGGAAACTTGTTTTGGACCCAGAAAGCCGGTATGATTTGACGACAACAATCAACTGCAACTCCACTTACTTCAAACTGGCCTTTCTGGACGGGTTTGGTAGATTTATATCAGAGGGAGAACGAGGCTGAGAAAGAAACGTGGGTGTTTGCAGTCCTAAGGTATCAGTGGCGAAGACGTTACAGAAACCTTCAGTAATTACACTCGGGTACCGCGAGACATTCTGAGCTTTAAATGACATCTGCGTGTTACACAACTGTGCCAAACACTTTTTGTTCTGCTGCTCTAAAGATGAGAGTGAATCATATCATGTAACCTTGAAATGGAAAAGGTTCAGTTCATTCGCTCTGTTTAAACTGGAGACTCCTGATTAGTCGCTCTATGGAGAGCATAGGCGTCGATTTCGGAGGGGACGGGGGGGACGCGTACCCACCAGATTTCGTCATGAGTCCTTTTGTACCCACCACTTTTTTTTTTTTAAAACATCGAGTTCAATTTTACGGTGAAGCATTGCTGCCACACACATATTATTTTTTCCACTCAATTGTGTCGTAATAACGATATCTTATGTCGTTTTAACGACATCTTTTCTCATAATAACGAGATCTTATGTCGTTTTAACGACATCTTTTGTCGTAAAAATGTTTGAAAAGCAGAAGCAAGCTCTGTAAAATAGGCTCTTCCGCTGCCTGAATCAGTGGCAGTGCCCATAGCACGAAATTGTTGTAATGTATTGATGTAGCCTACAGTTCTTAACAGCCATGGGTAGCAGGTGCCATGGGCCGCTCATGATTAGCGTAATGACGGACCCCGGTGCAGCCACAAATATCATAACTATCTATAGGCTAGGCCTACTGTAATTAAGACATTCAAGAAAGGTATTAAAAAGAAAGACGCTTTCAGCCTTAATCAAAGTAGAGCCGTACATTTCTGCCTGAGCCCGACGGGCCCCGACTTTTTTACGCCCCTAGGGCCGGGCTTCGGGCCAATTTTCCAGTCATAGCCTACCTCAGACGCGGGCCGGGCTTCGGGCCTCTATAGGGCGGCGCTTTGCAACATGCATCGCCGCAAATGAGTAAAGCAAGACAACACGCAAACTGCCACAAGTGAAACTGAAAATAAGCTAAGATGCTCAAAAGCACAATCAGAGACTAAAGGCTCTTACCAGTGTTTAGGTCGTCGCTCTCATACTGCGGTCTTTGATGTAGAAATGAGCTGATGAATAAAATGCTCACATCTGTTGCTTTCGTTGACATGAACTCCGTTAAATGTGCATATAGCACGGGAATTGAAGATCAGATTTATATTCATTTCGCGGATAGGTGTAGCCTAAGGTAAGACAACCAGCATGTTTTTTAAATTATTTCTTTAGATTGTGTAGCCCGTTTCGTTTGTGCGCGCCGTTGCGATGTGCCTGCCTCATCTTGTCAAAAATGCCTTTTTACTGTGATGGTGGTGATAGTAGGCTAAACGTTTAAACGATGCTTTAAGTGTTTTATATGGATTTTATAAGCAAGACAAGTCAAGTGTTGATTTGAGAGGCTAAAGTGTTGGGTTAACTCACTGTAGGCCGCTGGCCGCTTGGTCGTCACTTTAAAAAGCGAAAACTTTAGTTTAACAAACAAAAAAATGCTTTAAACATTTTTCTAAATGAACTTAATAAAGAAACAAAACGAAATATAACTACTTTGACATTAAAAACAAAACTGAACTATTTTAATGGCTGCAACTAATGTGTAATAGGGAGGATAAAAAAAACACGGGCTCCAGTGGGACTCTGATAACGAAGTGGTAAAAAAAATGGCAAAAATGAAAAATATTAAAGAATTCGCGGGGCGCTTTCGGCATGAGTAAGATAGGCTATAAGACCCGCAATATGTCTCTCAGCTGACATTTTTATTTATTTACATTAGTAAGCTACAGGACATAGACTTTCAAAACATGACCTGCGCGAAAGAGAAAAAAATAATGCATCATGTACCCAGCACTTCTGAAAATGCACTTTTAAATGCGTCTCTGTCCCCAGCACATTTCAAACCAAACTGAAGCCCATGATCGAGAGCAATGAGAAATAAAGCTGGCTCGAGCTGGAAACACATATGCTGTGTTATCTACGCAAGCAGTTCATACATACACACGAGAGACGGTTTTCAGCACATTAACGTTAATGCATAAGATGCTTACAGACGTCTACAGGCTGCAGAAATACAGCTGAACCGGTTTCTAACTGGTAAATATAAATATATCTAAACACACACAGACAGACAGACAGACAGACAGACAGACAGACAGACAGACAGACAGATAGATAGATAGATAGATAGATAGATAGACAGACAGATAGACAGATAGATAGATAGATAGATAGATAGATAGATAGATAGATAGATAGATAGATAGATAGATAGATAGATAGATAGATAGATAGATAGATAGATAGATAGATAGATAGATAGATAGATAGATAGATAGATAGATAGATAGATAGATAGATAGATAGATAGATAGATAGAAGGAACGACAGAAAGGACGATAGATAGAATGATAGAAAGAACAACAGATAGAACGATAGATATAACGATAGATAGAGTGATAGAACGACAGATAGAACAATAGATAGAACGATGAAAAGAGTGATAGAACGACAGATCGAACGATAGATAGAACAGAAACAACGATAGACAGAATGACAGATAGAACGACAGAAACAAAGAGAAAGAATGATAGATAGAACAAAAGATAGAACGACAGAAAAAAAGAAAGAAAGAACGTCAGAAAGAACGATAGATAAAACAACAGATAGAACAAAAGATAGAACGATAGAAAGATAGAACAACAGATAGAACGACAGAAAAAAAGAAAGAACGATAGACAGAATGACAGATAGAACGACAAAAAGAACGATAGAATGATAGAAAGAACGATAGATAGAACGACAGATAGAACGAAAGATAGAACGACAGAAAAAAAGAAAGAAAGAACGATAAATAGAACAAAAGATAGAACGACAGATAGAATGAATGCCAGAAAGAATGATAGATAGAAAGAGCGATAGAATGTCAGAAAGAAAGAACGATAGACAGAATGACAGATAGAACGACAGAAAGAACAATAGAACGATAGAAAGAACGATAGATAGAATGACAGATAGAACGAAAGATAGAATGACAGAAAAAAAGAAAGAAAGAACGATAAATAGAACAAAAGATAGAACGACAGATAGAACGAATGACAGAAAGAACGATAGATAGAAAGAGTGATAGAATGTCAGAAAGAAAGAACAATAGACAGAATGACAGATAGAACGACAGAAACAACGATAGAACGATAGAAAGAACGATAGATAGAACGACAGATAGAACGAAAGATAGAACGACAAAGAAAGAAAGAACGATAGATAGATAGAACGAAAGCCAGAACGATAGAAAGACAGATAGAACGACAGAAAGAATGATAGATAGAACGTCAGAGAGAACGATAGATAAAACAACAGATAGAACAACAGATAGAATGACAGAAAAAAGAAAGAAAGAAAGATAGATAGAACGAAAAATAGAACGATAGATAGAACAAAAGCTAGAACGATAGAACGACAGAAAGAATGATAGATAGAACGTCAGAAAGAACGATAGATAAAACAACAGATAGAACAACAGATAGAATGACAGAAAAAAGAAAGAAAGAACGATAGATAGAACGAAAGATAGAACGATAGAAAGAACGACAGATAAAACAACAGATAGAACGATAGACAAAACAACAGAAACAATGATAGAACGACAGAAAGAATGATAAACCAACAGATATAATGATAGACAGAACGTCAGAAAGAACGACGGACGGTGGGATGGATGGCAGTGATGTCATACACTTGTTTATTCTCAGTCAAGCTCCAGCTCCTCATTATTTCCCTCTCTGCCCTTCTTATTTCCGCTTCTATTCAGTTTGAAATGAGTCTCTGCACTCTTGAGCAAACGCGCACACGCGTCTTGGCCTTGGTGGTGAGCAATGCAGTCGGCCGCTCCATTGCGACAGCGGTAACTAGGGTGATAACACCGAGCAGAACTGCACAACATCTCTCCTACATGCTCGCACCTACATCCACTGCATTTCTTTAACACTCCACAAATCACGTCCACTCAGAGAAGCTCACGGAAATCACGCCAGAACCAGAGGGAACAAAACAACACGTCCCATTTTGCATTGCCTATTTTAGGCCCATTGTGATTTTTGGGCTTTGTGACATTATATCCTCATGATAATTAAGCACATTTTCTTTCAAAATTTGAATTATTCAGACATTTTATGTAACAACATTCTCATTTTTTTTTTACTGCAGAAATGTGCTCCACTATCATTTATTTCATTAAAAAAATGATCTTTAGATGTTGGTGTGAGTGTGTGTAAGTAAATAAATAAACAAGTTAAAGTCATCCGTTCTACCACTAGAATTAAAAAAAAGCTGAACCTCTTAAATGTTTTGAGGTTGACATGATTACCTCAGCATTAGTATTCATCCCCATCCCCTTCACTCTAGGGCACATTCTGAATCAAAATGGACTTTTCCCTTTCAAACCCATTAACTGTTTGACATATGGAGTGTGTGTGTGTCATTTTAAATCACCTTTAGACTCATTTAGAAACTAAAGTCACACATAAAAATGTCAGAATGTTTCTGTAATGCATGCAAAATATTCTGCAGGATGATTTTGCTTCACAAATGTCACTTTTCTTCATGATGTTTGCTCTGTGTCTTTAATAAGTCAGTTCACACAGGTGGCAACTATCACATTACATTTTACAATACACGGGCATTTGTCAGCCAATCATTTAAAGGGGACCTATCATGCCCCTTTTTACAAGTCTCAGGTGTCTTCAGAATTCCCCACAGATCATTTATTATAAATGCTCATTTTTGAGTGGAAGGAAAAGCATGCTGTTTTCGTGCATGTATCTTTAAATGCAAACAAGCTTCTGCTCCGCCCCCTTTCCAGAAGAGGGCGGAGCCTGATCAGCTCATGCCTCGGATACTCTGCCAAAAACTAAAACATCTGCTTGGTTTTGATGATCATCTCTATCGCGCTCACGTGACATTGCAGTTCTTCATCATCATGACAGTTTATTATCTGCATGTGTTTTAAGGCCATATCAGTCTAAACTTCTGATGTATGGTTATCTGAGCGCACACACACACACCCGAAGCACGCGCACAGAAAGCTGTGTGTCAGACAGACCGTCCCGTGAGCATTAAACTAAGTTCTCTTTCAGGTCTTATTGCGCTTAAACTGTCAAACACACACAAGGTTATGTCAAAAACACACACAGTCGGTTATGTCTGTGAATGTAAACAGAAAGTAAAGAAATTGCATGTGTCTATTAGATCTGTGTATTAAAGTGAACGCAGTGTAATATATACAGTATCTACTGCTATATCTGCTGCTAATATGAATCAAACAAAAGAAAAACAGAACATATCTCCCTGCTCTCGACTGAATAACTTTAGTAGCTTTAATAAGAATACATTTCTTACTTGAATGCTCTGGCGAGGAGATAAACATGGCGGACTGTGTACAGCTCACTGAGGGCGGGGTCTATGCTAATAGGGCGGAGTCTGTCAGCAGTCATGGGCGGGGCTTGTGAAATGTGACATCAGCAAACTGCAAACAGCGTATTCTGACACACAGTTATGGATTATGGAGATAAAAAAGAGGAGCGGGTGGATTTTTACCTTTATAGGGTGGTTGTGTACACACACTGCCCTAAACATATTTATGTTCAAAAAAATAGGCGCCCTTCAATGAAAACAACAAAATCCATGAATTAACAAAATAACCATTGTAATAACAGAATAGGAACAAAAAACGAAGGTTATAATCATAGGCAGAGCATCAAAGGTTTCTATTTACAGCGTGTTTTTGGCAGCGTTGAACAATGCAGCCAATCACAGACATGTCTGTTGATTTCTTGAACGCAGTGGCCAATCAGAGGGGTTTAAATTAGAATCCACTCACCGCTCAAAGTCGGAGACTGCGCTTTAAACAAGTATAGGTCTCTGCAGGATCGTAAAGATCAGTGGGCGGGACGAGGCGAGGGTGTTTTCCACTGCGTTAACTAATTTGCCCACGTCACAGTGTGGGTGGGGTTTAGGGGTGGGGTTGGGTAAAGGGGATCATTTTCATTGCGTGATTTATAAACACCCATCAGTTTGAAAACACCCACAAATTAAGAAACGCCCACTTTTGTTCCGCAGAGACCCCATAGTCGTTTGAAATCGCCCCCATACCCTCATTCACTATTCCCTACATTACTCCACTGATATAGTTCACTTGAAAGAGTGAATGAGAAAGAGGACACTGAGTGCGCCGGAAGGGATGCCACTTTTGCAGAGTTTGTGCTGTTTAAAAATCATTTGAAACTTAGCAAACTGGCAGCTCCAGTAGTAATGAAAAGATTAATCCTGAACTCTGTCATGGAAACTATGTGTAAACCTTATTTAAACAATGTAATAATCAATTAGAAGAAGAAGTTATACCTGTTTGGTATTACGCTGTACCCACATTGGACCAGCGGTTTGGAAAATGGATGATTCAGCTGTGGCGCCATCTTCTGGTCACGACTCTCACAGTGCATTATGGGTAATCTCTAGCTGTTGAGCGTACATCGGTTGTACCATAGATATCCATAATAAAGGCTAGATGTCTTACGGCGGAGTCTCTAACGTCATCACCGGCGGCCATCTTGTCACAGGCAGGGCTCTGTGGTACCTGATGTAAGGCGAGTGATCTGCATGAACACAAATACTCTTTATCTCGCTGAAATCTTGACGGATTTACAAATGGTTTGGTTTCTTACAAACGTTATTAACGTGGCTATAATTATGGATGCTTGAACAAATTATGAATAATTATTCATAAATATGCAGTGTCATAACTACATCTCTGACGTTTATAACAAACCAAACAGTTTGAAAATCGGTAGAAAATTGAGCAAGTTATGGTTATTTAAAAAGTGCAAGCACCCATTAAAACAATGTTACGAGTGAGCGAGCTGACTGTGACAAGATGGCCGCCAGGCGCGGACGTCGACCTCCATTGGCCAGCAGCGCGGACGAGACATCTAGCCTTTATTATGGATATCTATGGGTTGTACACTCGTTATTGCTGTGCATTGTGGGGTTGAATGAGTGCACTCGATAACGTCCACTATGGCTTCAGACACCACTACAAATGGCTGTCCCCTCAAATAGTGCCCTATTTATGGGTATAGGGGTGATTTCGGACACAGTCTGAGTTTTAGTCCAGTGCTGAGTTCTGCACGCTCATAAATCCTCTCATTATAACAAAGTGTATACATTATGCAAATAAGAGATTCATTGATTATAATGGAACTTTGTGAGATCACATCATCTCAGTGAACTAAGATGAGTGACAGCTTTTTAGTGATAATCATGTTTTTGCTTGACCAGTGGCTGAAAACTCTCAGGAGTGACATCTACTAAATTCATGTATTTGAGTGATTATTATTGTCATGTAGGCGGGATTTTTTTCACCTTATCCACAAAATAATTATTTTGTGTCTCACTTTAATGGGTCTCGCCACTGAGTTAACCACTGTGACACATTAAGAGAATCTCTCTGCTGAAACAGAGGGCCGCTCACGGGCTCTTACAGCCTTAACTAAACATTATTAAAGACCTTCAGCAGACACCTCAGCGAGAGAACGAGAGAGCGACAAAAGAGAACGAGAGATAGGTGAACGGGACAGTCATTAACCCCTCGATGAAGAGAATCAGAGCGGACCCAGAGGGCCATAAAGAAAGATACATCAAATCAGTCTTTCTGAACTCTGACACCACTGACCTCTGACATCACATCCACAATACCAAATCATTTCTCTCTCAGTGTCGGCTATCTTCCCTTGAACTATATTTTCAGACTGGTTCCTCAATAAACGTGAGGGTGTAATGAGGAAAATCTCAGTCAATGTCTTTTCTCTCATAACGGGATCACTGTAGGATTATTGTGTTCAATTCAACCCATTCAAATGTGGCACAGTCAATCTTGAAACACGCAAGAATCAGCCAACCACAGCTTGGTCGTAAAATAAATAAATAAAACAATCTTTTAGGATAATCTTCATTTAAACTACACAACCGTTCTTTTTTGAACGAAATTAATACTTTTATTCAGCAACAATGCATTCAATTGAAAATGAAGACATTTATAAATGTCACAAAAGATTTTATTCTATTCATCAGAATCCTGAAAAACAATTATATCACGTTTCCACAAAATATGGAATTCCACACACAAATATATATATTATATATACACTCACCTAAAGGATTATTAGGAACACCATACTAATACTGTGTTTGACCCCCTTTCGCCTTCAGAACTGCCTTAATTCTACGTGGCATTGATTCAACAAGGTGCTGAAAGCATTCTTTAGAAATGTTGGCCCATATTGATAGGATAGCATCTTGCAGTTGATGGAGATTTGTGGGATGCACATCCAGGGCACGAAGCTCCCGTTCCACCACATCCCAAAGATGCTCTATTGGGTTGAGATCTGGTGACTGTGGGGGCCATTTTAGTCCAGTGAACTCATTGTCATGTTCAAGAAACCAATTTGAAATGATTCGAGCTTTGTGACATGGTGCATTATCCTGCTGGAAGTAGCCATCAGAGGATGGGTACATGGTGGTCATAGAGGGATGGACATGGTCAGAAACAATGCTCAGGTAGGCCGCCTCAAGGTTGTGCGTGTTGTGGCTTCACAAATGCTTTGCTGCATACCTCGGTTGTAACGAGTGGTTATTTCAGTCAAAGTTGCTCTTCTATCAGCTTGAATCAGTCGGCCCATTCTCCTCTGACCTCTAGCATCAACAAGGCATTTTCGCCCACAGGACTGCCGCATACTGGATGTTTTTCCCTTTTCACACCATTCTTTGTAAACCCTAGAGATGGTTGTGCTTGAAAATCCCAGTAACTGAGCAGATTGTGAAATACTCAGACCGGCCCGTCTGGCACCAACAACCATGCCACGCTCAAAATTGCTTAAATCACCTTTCTTTCCCATTCTGACATTCAGTTTGGAGTTCAGGAGATTGTCTTGACCAGGACCACACCCCTAAATGCATTGAAGCAACTGCCATGTGATTGGTTGATTAGATAATTGCATTAATGAGAAATTGAACAGGTGTTCCTAATAATCCTTTAGGTGAGTGTATATATATATATATCATGGGCGTCAGAACCACTGTATGAGGGTGGGACAAGACCCACCCACTTTTTACGATCAATGATATTGGACCCACTCACTTTCACCGTCTCAAATTCAGCAAATTTCTGTTTGCTTACCCCTAACCGATAAACACTTATTATTAAACACATGTTAGAAGCTTTATTTACACTTTTCTAATATTTTCTTCATTTAAAAATAAATTATAAATGCCTTTCCGCTCCTATGGGTCGTATTTCATGAATTCAAATGAAAGTGTCCGGTTGTTGATAGGAGAGCAACTTTAGTAAACGCTAGTGTTGTAGTCAAGACCATCTAAACCGAGACCAAGTCGAGACCAAGACCAGCGTGTGCCGAGACCAAGACAATACCAAAACTTTGTGGGGTTTGTGGGGACCAAGCCAGTGGCACTCCTTTCAGAAACTGAAGCCTCCGCGCCTCGATCGCCCCCAGGTGGCTGGTCCCAGTATAGCTCATAAACCCCACCTCTCCATGTATTACAATGGACACGAGACAAACTAAACAATTCAATTCCACTTAAAATAATTGTTTCCTAAAGATGGTTTCTGTCATTTTGGGCAGTTTTTATCACAATGATTTAATTTCAAGTGTTTGTTTTTTAAATAAGTTTAGTTTTAGTTAGTTATTGATTGACAGCTGAGATTGACGGCTTCTCTCTGGGAAGTTGTCATTGAGGCACTAACTAACTTTTTCGGGATTTTTGGGAGGAGATCGGAGCTTTAGCTTTCATTTCTACATTTCCATAACTGTTTATTTCACACCAACATAATGAATTGTTCTGCATCTGTGAGAGTGTGGGCGGGCTTTTGATAATCGCGCCTCTACTTCCTGCTCTCTACTGCGCAACTCCGGTCCTGAGATCACTACTGTGCAGACTCGGTCCCAAATCTGCGCAAGATGTCAGCGCTGTGTGCGGGTCCCCGAAAGCGTCAACTCTCGTCAGCGGAACTCAATGAAGTTGCGTCGTCCATATTTTTTTACGGTCTATGGTTGAGACCAAGACGAGACCAAGACAAGACAGGGCGAGACCGAGTCAAGACCAAGACCAGACCAGCACTCCTTAAATTAATCTAAAAGATCCATATCTACTGTCTGAGAAATGACTTATATTTAATAAATAAACTCAATTAGAACAGTAAGACACTACAGCACTATTACCAATCAAATCACTAAACAATAAAATTCATGGCACAGAAGTTGCATCTGAATTGGTACAATTACACCATAAATAATAAATAATGTTCAGATTAATTTAACAATAAAACATTAACATTATTGAACAGTCACAGAATCCTTTATTCAACTGATTTGTTCAAAGCAGCCGATTCATTTAATAACGAAACGTTGCTGAATTAGCAAAGACATGTAAAATGTTTAAAATGTCATTTAATATTAACTTCTTGTTTATTGAACGTTTGTGTAAATCACGCTTATATTCATGAAAACAGCTCTCTTGCGATATTGTTTAATTATATTCTATGTTATATAAAAAAACGAAATATCAGAATTTTGTGGGCATTTATATTAATTTTGGGCATTTTTGAGCCAATGATGCATTGATTTTGAACCCGGCAGCACAGTAACAAAAAAATTAAGTTATTGATTACATTTTAAGCTGTAAGTTTTACATCAAATCACATTAATGATGTTCAATCAGACAACGCATCAGCAATTTAGTGATATCCCAGCAGTTGTGGTCTTGACAGGTCTTGAGATTAAATCCAGAGTCCGCTAAGTCCGAGACCAAGACAAGGCCGAGGAGAAATGCAGTCGAGACCAAGACCTTCAAAAAATGGTCTTAAGACCGGTTTCGAGACCAAGACTTCTATGGGTTGTACTTCAGGGAAGTGACAAACGGCCTATATAGGCATATTGGTTGGAGGACATGTTGGTTTCCAACATTTATAATAATCAGAAATGTTTTGAGCAGTAAATCATCATATTAGAATGATTTCTGAAGGATCGTGTGACACTGAAGACTGCTGAAAATTCAGCTTTGATCACAGGAATAAATTACATTTGAGCATTTATTCAAATAGAAAACAGTTTTTACTGTATTTCTAATGAAATAAATGCAGCTTATTTCAAAAACATTAAAACAATTGTACCGACTCTAAACTTTTGCATGCAAAACAATTGCAATCCAAACAAACACAAATGAAGGAAAGCTCCACTTCCTATCAACCGTCTAGATTGGTTTTGGAACCTTCATAAGACACAAGACAGCAGCGTCTACATCACTGCGTGACAGCTGCATTAATCATCACCGTTCCACTGTAAAACAGTGACTGATCATCCCTGTGTCACTGTACAATCCGCACAGCCACAGCGCCAGGGATCGTGCTGACAAATAGCACAATAACCTCTTATCTCTGAAAGACTCATCCCCAGTCCTTCTCAGAGCCGCGTCCTCTGTCTATCTCTGATATCCTCCAATGTATCACTCTGTTGATAAGCACCGACTGCTGCTTCACAGGGGAAGGTCAAGTGATGAAAAGAGAAACATAATCACTAAAACTAGATTTTTATATTTTATAAGGAAAATCATTCTGCTAGGGTGTTGTCGGGGTGTGTTCTAACGTCGCTATGTGGTTGCTAGGGGAAATTATTTTAAATATATTTTCAAGCACAACAAATGTACATGCACTAATTCAATCTATCTGAGTGGAATTCAAAGTGTAAATAATAGTTTCTGTCCCGAGCTGTGGGAGGGGTTGCGTTCCCTCAGCGGAGAGCCACTATTGTCACCGTGACAGTGATGAAGATTTATGCAATGCCGACCGGATAGATGAGATTACGGAGCACTAAAAGTCACGCGTCAGTGAACACAACCTCATAGCGACAGGTCAGGACACGCTACTGGAGACCTTGAAGTCACCGGAAGACACACATGAAATAAAATGAAGCAAAACAAAATAATAAATAAAATAGTTTTGTTTATAGATGCTAACAGGCCAATACAGAACAAAGCATGCTCTGTCTTTATTAACCCCTCGGAGTCTGAGCTCTTTTGGGGCCCTTTAGAAGTTTTGACATGCTCTTACATTTGTGCTTTTTTCAGTTGCTTATAAACACAAAAGTGTAATTACACTGTATTCAGCACAAACTGGGCTACCATAATATCTGAGCAACATGTATGTACATGCTTGTATTTTTGAGAGAAAATGTTTATGCATGGTTTTTGAAAAAAACAGAAAATGTGTTTTAAAATGAAGGCCTAAAAACACACAGTAGATATGTGTCCACAAGACTTTTGACTAATGGGTGTTGTTGCCAAGAGTTTTTGTTTCAAACTGATGTGAGAATCATTGAGCCTACTCATTCACATAAAACAATACACTGATTTAAAATTTGTAAGACACTTTTTCTTTACAAAGCCCATATGCGAGGAGAAGTGAACACCAATGAATAATGATGGGTATCACACCTGAGAGAACAAAAGAACGCATAATGAGCTGCATAATGAGCTGCATATTGAATGAGCTTCAGGTGTGACAGAGAGCAAAGAAATGCTCTTCTTATTTATTTGAAATTGTGCTTTTCTAGTAAATGCATCTTGATTTAAGAATGTTTAAATATTTAGACTAGAAACAAGACAAAAATGACAAAGAAGCACTTTTTTTTTTTTACATTTTTTGTACTATTTTTTTGTTTTTAAAAGTAGTCTCATGCAAAAAAAATAAAATAATAATAATTAAAATTAAAATAATTAAAATGTATACAAAACGAAATTCACTTTACAGAAAGCAATTCACTTTCTACAAAAAAAGAGAAAAAAATACATTATATTATATAAATATTAGTGCTGTCAAATCGATTAATCGCATCTAACATAAAAGTTTGTAAAAAAAAATTATAATAATAATAATAAGAAAAAAATAAATAAATAAATAAATAAATAAATATATATATATATATATATATATACATATATATATATATATATATATATATACATATATATACATATACATATATATATATATATATATATATATATATATATATATATATATATATATATATATATATATATATATATATATATATATATATATATATATATATATATATATATATATATATATATATAATACACACACACACACCTGAATCTGATTCTGGGTTTGGGTTTATAGGGCACTATATGGACCTAAAAGGTACTTTTATGCTACAAATAATCACAATTAATTGATCTAACAGCACTAATAAATATGATCAAATTACATATATTAAATAAATAAACAAATAGTAGTAAATATATGTACACACTACCCTCAAAAGTAAATAAAAAGAAGTCTCTTCTGTTCACCAAGGCTGTATTTATTTGATCAAAAATACGGTAAAAACAGTAATATTGGTAAATATTATTACAATTTAAAATAAGCATTTTCTATGTGAATATATAGTAAAATATAATTTATTCCTGTGATCAAAGCTGAATTTGCAGCATCATTACTCCAGTCTTCAGTGTCACATGATCCTTCAGAAATCATTCCAATTTGCTGACAAGACTTTGCTTATTTTTAAAAAATATATTTTTCCTTTTTATTAGCATGTTCACCCTACTAAATAAATTCTTTGTCCATCAAGCCAGGAACAAACTCTCCTACAAATAATTAACAGAGTGGTATCTTATGAATATGCTCAAGCGGATGACGCAGAATGCATCTGGAGGACGGATGCCTTTCATCTTAGTGTAGTGGGACAGCGAGATGCTCGCCTAAATCTCTTGATAATCCGCCTCAGCTTGTAATGAAAGGGATAAATCAGGACCCTGGACAGCGCTAGGCAGGGCTGACTGATAGAGCGGCTGCTGGCTGGATTCAGCACCACGGACAGCGGCACGTTCACATACCTGGATCCCATTCTGGGTTTGGGTTTATAGGGCATTACACGGACCTAAAAGGTACAAATCTGTTGCAACGAAAGCAGGTACACTAGACTAAACAATAGTCCAAAGCTATAGAGGATGAAAACGGTGGAGGGAAATGACATTAAACACAGATCTCAATCTGATTTGTGCCATATAACCGTGTGTGATGCATGTGCTGTGTGAAGAACTGCCTCCAGATGAGATCAAACACACACCAACAGCTGTTAAACACACTGATCAGATAGTCAAGTCTGATGAAAAGGTGCATAACTGAGTGAAATCCGAAAGCAATTGAATGACATTTCATTGTCTAAAGATGGGAGCAGTAAATGATTGCCATGGGCAAAGAAACACAACGCTATTGTTACAGTGATGGAGACTTATGCAATGTTGACCTGATAGATGAGATTATACAGCACTAAAAGTCACGGCGCTCTTCTGCTGGAGTGCTTCATACTAGTGATATGAAGAAAACAATGAAATGACATAAAATATGAAATCAAATAAAAATGCAAAGTGACATGGATCAAACAATAATCCTAATAATATGATCAAATAAAACCGAATTAATACAAAAATACAGAACTCTCTTACTCGACTCCTTTAAAGTAACAGGATAAAATAATAATATAAAAAAAATAAAAAAATAATTAACAATAATAATAAAACAGCACTCTCTTACTTGACTTAAAGCGACAAGGATGTAATAATAATACTAAAATAATAATATATAACATTAGAATAAGGATAATAAAATACATTTTTTGTACAGCTTAATCTAAAAGACCCACAGAACTGGACCGGTCTCAGGTTAGAAACAGTGAGACAGGCTCAAATATTACGACGGCATCTCCAGAGGAGTTGTGAGAGCATGATGCCTGTGTATGACGGTAGAGAGGTTCCCCATCCACCGTACGCTTGAAAACAACGTACAGACACAACTAAACCAGCCTATTACTATTCCACTCACAGCAGCCACGGAGAGGAGAGGACCCGTCACGGCCAGCAACAGCAGAACCCGCGGCTCGAACCCTCCCTCCATCCCTGCTGACCATTCTCGTGGCAGCGTGAGTGGGTGTGTGAACGTGTGTGAGAGATTCCTCCACTCACCCTGGCTGTTGGCGGCCCCCTCTGCCTCCTCGCATTCGGTCAGGTTGTTGACCATCCTGCCTCTCCAAATGCCCTCTCTCCCCCAAAACTCTCCTCCGCTCAGGGGAGAAAAGCAGAAGAACGGCCAAACGAGGAGATGTGCGAGAAAAAGATGGACCGATTTGCCCACCTGCTTTCCCCTGCCGAGAACCGAGAGGAAATTACCAGCCAACGAATGGAGAGAGAGATGCGCGTTTTTCTCCTCCGATTCTCTTCTTCTCGCGCTCTCCTCTCCTCTCTTGGCTGTAGCGTGACTCCCTCTCTCTCTCTCTCGCTCTCTCTCTCTCTCTCTCTCTCTCTCTCGTAGGAGGAGGGTACGACAGCTCAGAGCGACTGGAGTTTACTGGATGATGGAACATACTCTCTCTCTCTCTCTCTCTCTCTCTCTCTCTCTCTCCCACTCACTCGCTCATGCACATGGATATCCGTGCACACATGCTCTCATGCATACGCTCAGTGTAGTGCCTGATACAATATTAACACAAAGTTCTGTAAAAAATTTAATTAAAATTATTATTAATTATTTTGGTACTGTGACAAAATGTTGTCATACTGGAAGAAAGTACATAGTGTAATGGATCTTCTCGGACTACACTTCGAAAAGACCTCAGATTTTTTATTTATTTATGCAATACAGCTATTTGTTGTCCTGTTATACTTAGCTAAAAATGCATTTTGTAACTTTGGTCTGCATCACGGGCCATGCCACACTAGGGTTGGGAATCGTGAGAAATTTTCCGGTTCTGGTTCCGGTTCCGCCTAACGATCCCGGTTCCATTAAAATTATTAAACAAATAGTGGTAAAGGAAAAAGGCACAATACGCAACTCAAACAATCCTTTTTGTGTTTATTACTTGCTCTCAAATTAATTTACAGGTTAGCAATGTCAAAAAAGTCCTGTATTGAACATATATTACAGTATTAATTAAGCCATTCTTGCAAAAAAAAGAGGAATTTATGGACATTAAAATTAAATATGTTCAAATGAACACCTCCGAAATTGTCTTATTACATTTTCTCTTTCTGTCTCTGAATAAAACCAAGTTATAAATGATTTATTAGTTATATTTATTAATTAGTTGTATATTAATTTAATAGTAATTCAGTTATTCAGCAAACTTGTAAATAATAAATATAAATAAATCTATCAATCCGTCCGTCCGTCCATCCATCCATCCGTCCATCCATCCATCCATCCATCCATCCATCCATCTATCTAAATATATATTATCCTAGTGCAGCCTCCTCCTTAGCACCAGAACCGGTTTCGTAACCGAAACTTAGGAATTCAAAAATCAGTATCGGTTCTGCATAAGAACCGGTTCTCGGTTCCCAACGCTAGTCCACACTAATACGTTTTTGTTTGAAAACAAATATTTTTCTCTCCGGTTTGGCCTTAATTCCGTCCACACAGAGACGCATCGTAGTGTGACGATGAGGTTTTTGAAAACAAGTCATGTGACGCATATTGTACCAACAGATATGTATGTTTATACCGCTCTTGTGCCAGAGTTATGTGCTATTCACTTTCACACCGTTGCTCAAATATGTTCCTTTGCACACTTCATATCACAGTCCTGCAAGGATGACAGAAAACACACTAGCTGTCCTGTGGCAAAACAGGAGTGGAGTTGCGTTTTAGACCAAACATAATAATGGTTGACCGAGTGCGACCTGGACGCATCAGTGAATGGTGAGATGTTTTGCTAAATAAAATGAGAATTGTGTGATACTTTTATGATGTCTGTATCATCTCAGTGAGCTTTTATGAGGTTTTACGCATGCGCAGTAAGTTGACGTTTACTGGTGTTTCAGACAGTGTGGATGAGAAACTTTTGGAAAACGTTAGTGTGGACGGAGAGCGTTTTGAAACGAAAACTGAGCTTTCGAATCTATCCGAATAAATGTAGACGTAGCCTCAGCAGTGGCGGAACTAGACTTTTATACATGGGGTGGCCAAGGCTACTTAAGGGGGTCCATAGACCTTGAAAGAATATAATGTGTAATGCTTATTTGTTTTCATTGTTTTGACCGATGTAACATTGTATTGTAATAAATAAACAACCAAAATTTTAGAAATTTCACAATTCTTGATTCTAACGATAGACCTTTTCAGTCAGGTTTCAGGTACAGAAATTGAAATTCTAACGAATCAAGTGGCTAGTAGGTTACATACATTTAAAAAACATTATTGAATACAAGTGAGAAGCCAGCCATAAAGTGAGAACAGTGCTAAGAATTAAGTGTTTTAAATGAAGGTTCAGGTCTAAGAGTATTTCAGGTACAGAAATTGAATAATCAAACGTAAAAAAACAATGCATAATCTTCACTGTATATGAATTCAATATAGATGAATGCATGTTAAACTACAAAAGTTATTCAGTAAAGATCAGCGGGTGTTATTTTCAGTCAATCTCATGTCAATCTTGAGTACCTATAGAGTAGTATTGCATCTTTCATATCTCCGAAAAGTCTTTCGTTTTATTATATTTATAAAAGAAAGATACTGTACTGTACTGAGTCTTTCCGAAAAAAGCCGAGCGGCTTGGGGCGAATCGTTCGGGCGGAGCTAAAGAATGACGAGCGCGTGCAGCTATTGCGTTGAGCTTTGCATGTTTACATAGAAAAACAATGGAATCGATAGCTAACACAAAGACATTTGAAGCAGTTTTACTCACCGCCTGCTACCAACACACGACCGTGAACCTTAATCGCTGGGATTGCTCCATCTTTCAGCATTAGGCGAGCTACAAATCCGGCGTTGAACTGTAACTTGTTTATAAACCATCGGCGGCGAAATTCAGGGAACAAACAAAAACACTTGCACAACTCCGTTGCTGCTCCGGAAAAACAAACTCCATCCACTGTCCAGCTGTGCAGGGTTTTCTTGCCATGACAACCAAAAACACACATCTTTGGTGACATTGTTGATTCTGTGAAGTCCTGTGACTGCAACGCAGCCGGCTTCCTCTCGTCGCGCGCGCGCCCTTCCAGGAGAAGAGCCGTACGGCCCGTACAAGGACATTCTGCTCGATCTGACATCAGATAGACCCGAGAAACCAGAAGGAGTATTTTTGGGACAGAAATACTCCATTAAACGTCCAACTTTTTTTTGGAAACTTTGTCCATGTTTACGATGGGAATCCAAGTCTTTAACAGTGTGAAAAGCTCAGTATGCATGAAACAGCATTTCATCCCCCCTTTAAGACCAAATGCACAATGTTGAATCCAAAATCCGATTTCATCCGAAGACATAGCCGACCGTATTAACTATGATACTCCCTATTTTTGGCATACCTTTATGCATTTTTATCCGTTGAAGTGCAAGACGTGCTCTCTGTGTTTGCGCTACTGATGATTAGGGGTGGGAGAAAAGGTTGATGCATCGCGATTCGTTATCCAATGATTCAGAATCGATTCTCAAAAACTCAGAATCGATTCTGTGTTCAATTCAAACGGCCACTTCACCACTGTGCGTGCGCGCAGTCACCGGCCAAACAGAACAACCCGTTGATAGGTGAACGCTCGTATGCTGGTGAATTGCCTAAATACAGTTTAAGAAACTTTTTACAGTTTAAGAAACTACGACCTGCTCAGGGGCGTCTCACCCGTGGGGACACTTTTCCCGGTGAGAGGGTTCAACATCCGCACGATTTATGCAGTTTTTTTCCCGCAGTTTTGCACAAACGCCTTACAGCAGTCGCTCCTCCGTTTCTCTGGCCGCTCTGTGTCTGCGCTCGCTGCGGCTGCCTCCCCATTTCAAAAATGAATTTTGCCTATTTTATATTTATATTTTTAATTTCAAAAGCATTTCTAAATTAAGTTAATATTTCCAACAAACGACGTTCTGAGCCAAAATAACGAAGTGGGGCTCAAGTAGGCTATACGGCGCTTTCCTTGCCATTAATGGTTAATAACACTCCTGTGTCTCCGATGCGGTGGCCGGGACATAAACCAACCAACATCCGTGGCATAATTTTTGGAATGACTTATCGAATATCGCTGAACTACTGCACAATGTTTCAAACGAATGGAAAATTCTTCGTTAAATGTCTCTAACATGACTGTTGCAGCTCGGCAAGTTCCCTCATGTGAGATGTTATGTGCACACACTGAATTTGGCTTCTCAGCGAGCGCTAAAGTTGTTTTTCTTCTGCTTTAGCCTATGTTTTATGTTTGTTGCGACAGGAATGAGCGCAATTGACAATGGAAGATGAGGAGACTCACACACTGTAAGTTGATGAGTTGATTTATCTCATGTTTCCTAAATATCTGCAAACATATTGTAGTATTTTTATGCTTTAGTACAGTCAAAACCTTACATACAGCATCTTTAAAGCTAAATGGTCTACATGTTCTGCGTGTCTCACAGCTAAGGTGTTCTAAGGTATTTAAGCATGTTGCTATGGGGTTGTTAAGGTACTGTGAGTAGTTTAAGCATGTTGCTATGGGGTTGTTAAGGTACTGTGAGTGGTTTAAGCATGTTGCTATGGGGTTGCTAAGGTACTGTGAGTGATTTAAGCATGTTGCTATGGGGTTGTTAAGGTACTGTGAGTGATTTAAGCATGTTGCTATGGGGTTGTTAAGGTACTGTGAGTGATTTAAGCATGTTGCTATGGGGTTTATAAGGTACTTTGAGTGATTTAAGCATGTTGCTATGGGGTTGCTAAGGTACTGTGAGTGATTTAAGCATGTTGCTATGGGGTTGTGATTTAAGCATGTTGCTATGGGGTTGTTAAGGTACTGTGAGTGGTTTAAGCATGTTGCTATGGGGTTGCTAAGGTACTGTGAGTAGTTTAAGTATGTTGCTGTGGGGTTGCTAAGGTACTGTGAGGGATTTAAGCATGTTGCTATGGGGCTGCTAAGGTACTGTGAGTGATTTAAGCATGCTGCTATGGGGTTGCTAAGGTACTGTGAGTAGTTTAAGCATGTTGCTATGGGGTTGTTAAGGTACTGTGAGTGATTTAAGCATGCTGCTATGGGGTTGCTAAGGTACTGTGAGTGATTTAAGCATGTTGATATGGGGTTGTTTTCTAACCGTCTCTAAAAAAAAGACAAGTTTCTGTGATAATCTGGCTTGAGTCCCTAAGTTTTAAGGATCAATTATTGGATTTTTACACCTGATGTATGTTTTATCATGAAAACCTTAAGTCTGATCACTAAGTAAAGAAAAAACGCACGCGCCTCTCCTGAGGAATTCTTCATCTATTGGTTGTTTCCTACTGTAGGCTGGTCAAAAATCCTCTTTCAGCCGCTCATGTCACCAAATAACTGCATTCTGTGCCTGCAAATTTGTTTTGTAAAACAGAATCAATGCGATCACATCATTGGAGGCTCACAGAGACAGGAAAGAATAGAGTGGAAAATAGAGATAGAAGGAAAAAAGGAATGGACACAGATGCAAGCTGGAGTCTTTTATCCAAACGCTCCATTCAGATTCTCCCAGCTGATGCGTTTGGATCGTCTAGCTGGAGAACAGATGCACAGTTGAGAAGCAAATTCCAGGTAGCCTGCAGTTACACAAAATCTATTAAGTGACCGAATTACGCGGCACGGAAGGACGCCGAGAGAAAGAAAAATGCATTTCGCCACAAGTCACAAAAACAATTCACATGCTTTTGAAAGACATTAATGTGTCTACATGAGAAGCGGACGCCCCCGGTGTAGACGGAGGGGATTATTTCCAATTACTACACACACACACACACTCCAGTGCTCATAAATGATTTCTAATATCTACAGGGACCTCACACCATCCACTGGAACGGCACAAAAGCTCAACAACTCTTATTCTGATGCAAGCTCATCCGTCTCCTGTATTTGTGTCTGTTTTGGGTCCCGTTGGCAGCGGAGTGAGAATGAGATTGAAATTGAAGTGGTAACGGGATCACCTGGCTTGTTAATCTCAGGTGATTTCAGTCAGGTCACCAGTGTAACCGCCATGACTCATTTTCTACAATAGGTGATTGAGCCATATTCATGATGAGGAATGCTTTAGGATTGATTTTCGGTTTGGTTAAAGTATTAAAAAGAAAACTTCACAAAAACAGCGTTTACAACTTAGAGCAAATTCTCTTATTTTATATTACAATTTTAATATATCATATGCTTATTGTTCAGTAAATGTCAATAAAAATGTGTATGTATAAAAATATTAGGCCTGTCAAATAGATTAATTAATCGCACCTAAAATAAAGGTTTGTGTTTATTAGGGATGCCACAATTCTCAATATAATATTGAACCGTTCGGTACGGCATTCACGGTTCAATACGCGCTTGTGAATTGCGTTTTTGTCGGTTTTGCATTGAATTAATTATTTTTCTACAAATTCTATCATTTGCCTCCATCCCAATACTGAACAACGCGACATACATTCACATCACATGTTAGTGGTAGAGTTATACTCACTGAACACTATAGATATTCACAATCACAAAAGTTAATTATTTTCATGCGTTTTAAAGCCTTGCTCATTCGCGTGCATATGCACTGTTTTAGCATGCGCTTTTCCAAGCGTGCGCACTAAACGCCTGTCAAACACGTGATTACAGGACTAAGTAGTCGTCTTACTGCGCTAATACTGTCAAATACACACAAGGTTAACATAAACACAGTCGGTTATGTCTAAAGTGAAAGTAAAATCGCTTGTGTCGCAGGTCTTAAAATGACAGCAGCGCAGGCAGTAGTGAACACGCGGTACTTAAAGGGACAGTTCACCTCTAAAATTGTCATTATTTACTCACTCTAATATTGTTCCAAACCTGTATTCATTTCTCGATGACAGAATTTTCATTTTTGAACGAACTATCCCTTTAATGTTAATACAACAACAAAAGACAAAGAGAAAATCACTCATTGCTCTTGACTGAAAAACTAATACAGTATAGCTTTAATAAGAATCAATGTATATTTTATAGTGAAGTCTATGTAGTGTTTTATTTTTACATTTATTCATTCAGTTTCATACGTAAATGCTGCTGTACAGCTCTGAGCTGCCAGTGTAAATCTTTGTATATATTTATTTTATATTATACAATACACTAGGAATACAAGGTTTTTTTTTTTTAAAGTAAAGTTTTAAGTTTAAGGTAGGTTTTTCAATTCTTTTAAGTAAAAGAAAGAAAGAGTATTGCAATAAAAATTGTCTTTATTCTCCTTAACCTCTTGCTGTTCCTGTCGCCTAAGAATAGAAAAACAAAAAATGTATTTGACAAGCCATCAGAACTGAACCGAACCGAACCAAAGTTAAAAATCGAGGTATGTATTGAACCGTGGACTAACTGTATTGTTGCATCCCTAGTGTTTATACAATATATATGTGTATGCTGTGTATACTTATATATATATATATATATATATATATTAAATATTTATATATATATAATATAAATAATATAAATATATATACAGTATACACATGCAAATATTTCTTAAATATATACAAGAATGAGTGTGTATTTATATATACATAATTATACACAGTACACACACATACATTATGTATATATATATATAATCCTATCCTATATAAATATCATAATATATACACACGTGTTTTTGATTAGATTTTGACAGCAGTAAAAATATATAAATGTTTGTGTATTTATTTATATATTTAATAAAGTTAAACATTAAAAGGAAAAGATCTTTGGATTAAAAAACAATGCCACATTTATTTTAAAACTATATTTTTTCCAAAATCAACAGAAAAATTAGTAACACTTTATTTTAAGGTGATGTAGTTACACGTTACTACATGTACTTACTATACTAATAACAGTAAATTATGCATAATTACAAGTAACTAACCCTAAACCAAACCCTAACCATAACTCTATAGTGAGTACATGTTGTTAATTAATATTACTCACTACTTACTAGAGTAAGTAACTACACCACCTTAAAATAAAGGGTTACACTTGTTACAGTAATTATATATTTAAGTATTGAGTAATATTAATTTACTACGCGTACTTACTATAGGGTTAGGGTTTGGTTTAGGGTTAGTTACTTGTAATTATACATAATTTACTGTTATTACTATGGTAAGCAATGTGTTATTACTATGTAATGACACTGTAAAATAAAGTGTAACCAAAAATTCTAAAAGGAGGCAAAATGCGGTGCTACTGCAAAATGTATTTATCAAACTCATAAATCACTTCATTTGTACTGAAAAACAATGTGTTTTGCAATTCTCAGGGTGCCAATGCTCAACACTATTGATCTGACTGTACTGACAATATCTGATGAGAACTGAACTGAGCTGGACGATGACATCACTGTTTTCTGCAGAAATTAATAATTGATGATCTTGACAACGGAACTGAATCAACACTGAACTGACTTCAGCTGAACAATGACACAGAACTGAATCATTATGCCTATAAAATAAAGGTGACCCGACTTGATTAATTCTCACCAATGACAAATTTGCAACACACACATATAAATCCAGAAATCTGGAGGGCGTACAAAACTTCTATTAAACGAGTTAGCACAAGCACACACAGAAGGACCGTCTGATGGAGGTTTGTGGAGCACCCTGTCGTATCACTATCAAACCCACGCGTGCTTCTCCTTCTCAATTCACACCACCGCGCAAGACAAGCCACTCAGGCCGACTCAGCTGGAATGGGGCTATTTTTGGGATAAGAGCTGTCAGGAAGACTCTGTTGCGGGGAGGAGAGCTCACGTCTGAAATGGTCTGTGACCTGTAAGCACTCAATTACAAAAGCTGTCAGCGCTCGGCTCTCCTGAACGCACCTCTGCCATACAGGCAGCGCACAAACCACGGCCACGCATCGACTGGGATGGAGAAGAATCATGCACCGAAGAAACCACATCTCGTGATAAATGGCATATTTATACTAGATTCTTACCTATCAGATTAGTTTGATCACGTTTGGAGCAATAGCGGTTATTTAACATTATATGATCGTGTACGTTATGAACTTGAAATGAACCAATGATAACTTGCAGCACATTTAAAAGCACATTTGCTGACAGTTCTACTTCTGCTTCTACTTCAGTTCTCAAAAACAGTGCCAACAAAGGCTAAAAACCATTATATATATACACTCACCTAAAGGATTATTAGGAACACCTGTTCAATTTCTCATTAATGCAATTATCTAATCAACCAATCACATGGCAGTTGCTTCAATGCATTTAGGGGTGTGGTCCTGGTCAAGACAATCTCCTGAACTCCAAACTGAATGTCAGAATGGGAAAGAAAGGTGATTTAAGCGATTTTGAGCGTGGCATGGTTGTTGGTGCCAGACGGGCCGGTCTGAGTATTTCACAATCTGCTCAGTTACTGGGATTTTCACCCACAACCATTTCTAGGGTTTACAAAGAATGGTGTGAAAAGGGAAAAACATCCAGTATGCGGCAGTCCTGTGGGCGAAAATGCCTTGTTGATGCTAGAGGTCAGAGGAGAATGGGCCGACTGATTCAAGCTGATAGAAGAGCAACTTTGACTGAAATAACCACTCGTTACAACCGAGGTATGCAGCAAAGCATTTGTGAAGCCACAACACGCACAACCTTGAGGCGGATGGGCTACAACAGCAGAAGACCCCACTCATCTCCACTACAAATAGGAAAAAGAGGCTACAATTTGCACAAGCTCACCAAAATTGGACAGTTGAAGACTGGAAAAATGTTGCCTGGTCTGAGGAGTCTGGATTTCTGTTGATCATTCAGATGGTAGAGTCAGAATTTGGCGTAAACAGAATGAGAACATGGATCCATCATGCCTTGTTACCACTGTGCAGGCTGGTGGTGGTGGTGTAATGGTGTGGGGGATGTTTTCTTGGCACACTTTAGGCCCCTTAGTGCCAATTGGGCATCGTTTAAATGCCAAGGCCTACCTGAGCATAGTTTCTGACCATGTCCATCTCTTTATGACCACCATGCATGTACCCATCCTCTGATGGCTACTTCCAGCAGGATAATGCACCATGTCACAAAGCTTGAATCATTTCAAATTGGTTTCTTGAACATGACAATGAGTTCACTGTACTAAAATGGCCCCCACAGTCACCAGATCTCAACCCAATAGAGCATCTTTGGGATGTGGTGGAACGGGAGCTTCGTGCCCTGGATGTGCATCCCACAAATCTCCATCAACTGCAAGATGCTATCCTATCAATATGGGCCAACATTTCTAAAGAATGCTTTCAGCTCCTTGTTGAATCAATGCCACGTAGAATTAAGGCAGTTCTGAAGGCAAAAGGGGGTCAAACACAGTATTAGTATGGCATTCCTAATAATCCTTTAGGTGAGTGTATATATATATATATATATAATATATAAGATCTTGACCAAAAGAAAATGGATGCACCTCTTGATGGTAATAACATCACAACATTTATTTCGACATATATTTTTGGTCAAGAACTTGAGAGTCCAGCACTCTGTAAAGTCTTCTCCAGCACATCCCAGAGACTTTCAGTGAATTTAAGCTCTCTCTCTGTGTGTGTGTGTGTGTGTGTGTGTGTGTGTGTGTGTGTGTGTGTGTGTGTGTGTGTGTGTGTGTGTGTGTGTGTGTGTGTGTGTGTGTGTGTGTGTGTGTGTGTGTGTGTGTGTGTGTGTGCAATTGCAAATAACTTTTCCATTTTAACACGGTAAAATAAAATTACGCAATAAACGCAGCATCCATTTTTTCGGTCATCCTTTGGTTAGCTTTACATTATATTAGACTGTCCTCCAAAAAAAATTTTTTTTCCCCAAGAACCTTATTACGACCTTTATTTACGTTTTAAAGTCATGCGTGTCGTGTTTTGGTCTGTGTTGTGTTACGTTTGTCGTCATGTAATGACGTATGACTGTCATAAACCAATCAAAATGTGTGCTCATTTAAATGCAATGTGTGGACCATTTGTCATATTTCCATTTAGCAAAAATCTTTTTTATTAACAACTACACCCGCCCCACCCCTAAACCTATCCAGTGATTTATAGTGCATATACACTTTATGAGAACATTATTATTATTATTATTATTATTATTATACATTTTATTTATTAGCGCCTTTCATGGCACTCAAGGACACCTTACAAAGTTCACACAAAAAAATAAAATAGTTTCATCAAACAATAAAGACAAAACAGAACTGACGACAATAACATTAAAGTCACATAAAAGCCTGCCTAAACAAGTAAGTTTTAAGACAAGTTTTGAAAACCTGAAGACTTGTACTATTACGAACTTCTACAGGAAGCAAGTTCCATAAATGAGGAGCCGCATAACTAAAAGCTTGTGACCCCATGGAAGTTGTCCTAGTGCACTGTAAAAAAAAAAAAAAAAAAAAAAAAAAAAAAAACCAATGTTGAGAAAACTTAAACGTTTAAGGCAACCAGCTGCAGAACATTTTTTAGTTTTCTCAACTTGGGGTCAATTAGTTGTACAAACTTTTTTCATGTTAAATAGTTGAATAAACTTTAAAAGCTGAATTTGTCATACAAAACATAAGTTGGATTTTTTACAGTATGCGTGGAAGAACAAGTGTAAGTGCAGAAGCAGATCTTAGAGTACGGGAAGGTAAGATCAAGAAGATACGGAGGAGCCAAATTATTAAGTGCTTTATAAGTTAAAAGTAAAATTTTGAAATTTACACAAAATTTAACTGGAAGCCAATGGCAATTTTGTAAAACAGGAGTAATATGTTCTGAAATGGATGTTTTGGTAATAACTCGAGCAGCTGCATTTTGTACTAACTGTAATTTATGACGAGATTTTGAAGGAAGCCCATAAAACAAGGCATTACAGTAGTCAATTCATGATGTTACAAGAGCATGCACAAGAGTAGCAGTACTCTTGAGTGAGAGAACAGGACGCAACCGATTAATATTCCTAATATGATGGAATGCAGAACGAGTAACACTGTTAATATGTGCTTCAAAAGACAGAGTACTGTCAAGGATGACACCCAAACTTTTTACCTGATTAGACAGAGGAACAGAGCAGTTATTTATTGTAAAGGATGAAATGTTTGACTTAGCTATTGAATGTTTTGATCCAACGAGTAGAATCTCTGTTTTACTATTATTCAGCTTGAGAAAATGACCTGAAAACCAAATTTTTAATTCATCTAAGCATTCAAAAAGAGCAGAAGGTGGAAACTTTAAGGAAGGTTTAGAAGACAGATAAAGCTGGGTGTCATCAGCATAACAATGAAATTGGATGCAATATTTCCCCAAAATAGTGCCAATTGGTAAAAGATAGATAATAAACAAAAGAGGTCCCAAAACAGAACCCTGAGGCACACCAGAGGAAACATAAGTGGGTTTTTATTTAAACTGTTTAAGTTGCAAAACCAACTTAAAGCCATACCAGTGATACCAATAGATTCCAATCTACTTAAAAGAATTTTGTGGGAAATGGTATCGGATGCTGCACTAAGATCGAGAAGTACAAGTATCGATAAAAGACCAGAATCAGCAGCTAGAAATCTTTACAATTGCAGTCTCAACGCTATGATAAGAACGATAACCTGATTGGAACTGCTCATATAAATCATTAGAAGAAAGGTGTTCATGGAGCTGGAGAGCCACAACATTTTTTCTAGAATTTTTGACAAAAACTGCAAATTCGAAATAGGGTGAAAATGATCAAGATTCTTTGAGTCTGTCCCAGGTTTCTTAAGAATAGGTGTTATCACAGCAGTTTTAAATGCAGTAGGGACAGTACCAGAAATAAGTGAAGTATGTAAGATATCAATAATAGCGTTCCCTGGGATCGCACCCACGATTGCATGATCAATAGATTACATGATGTTGTATTTTGCAATGCTCTATCAATTGAGCTACGCAAAACCTGAAATATGATGCAAATAAAAGGAAACAAAGCATTCAAATGAAAGTGTCCTGTTGTCGATAGGGGCGCAACTTTAGTAAACGCTCCTATGGGTCGTATTTCAGGGAAGTGACAAACAACTTATATAGACGTATTGTTTGGAGGACATGTTGCATTATATGATCACGCTCTTATTCAAGCAAATGCTTTTAAACCATTCAAGCGCGACAAGACAAAAGAGAACGCGCTGTATGTGAATGTCCTGACACACACGCAACGCTCAGAGACACACACCAGTATCGTGTGCACAGACAGCACCAGAATCGAGTTCTCTTTGGCGCTTGAATAAACAATAACACACAGAATTATGCCAAAATGTCAATTTTGTCGAGTATTCTCATAAGAGCAGTCCTAAATGAGGTAAATAACGTCTTAAATTAACTTCGGCAGCGGCAGATCTTAAAGTGACAGCAGCCTAATAAACCAGTTTCTGTGATGTCTGTCATTAATGTTGATCAAAGAATAAAGGTAACAGAGAAAATTGTAGCTTTAATCAGGATTAATCTCTATTTAATTTATTATTTATGTAGTGAACACTGTTTGATAACTTTATTCAATTTCTGTATATTTCTTGTATATTGTTAGACAGGTAGGAAGGGCACAGGTACAGGAAATATGACATTTATTATAATGGGGTTAAGTGAAGATTGTTTTAAGTTCACCTAAATATTTTTTAAAGCCTAATAAATGTTGATATCTTTCAATTACACTCTAATGTTGAATGTCTATCATTAATGTTTTAAAAAAATCAGTTTCATTGAGACATCAGTATCAGTATCAGTTTCAGTGATACTGGCCTTCATTCATAAAAATATGACATTACAACAAATATTTAAAATATACCGTCTTTAAGTTGTTTCTACACTTTTTAAAGAGTAACTGTGAAATATTAATGCTGGAAAAATATTAATGCTGGGCAATCGATTAATCACATCCAAAATAAAGGTTTGTGTTTACATAATATATGTGTGTGTGTATAATTAGATATCTATATTATGTATATAGAGAAACACATTCCTTCATGTATATATTTAAGAAATATTTGCATGTATATATTGTATATATATATTTATCCAATTTATCTTATTTATAAATATAAATATTTTATATATAAATTTAACATATTTTTCTTAAATATATACTTGCATGTGTGTGTAGTTATATATACATAATAATTATACACTGTACACACACATATATTATGTAAACACACATTTTTATTTTGGATGCGATTAATTGTGATTAATCGATTGCCCAGCACTAAAAAAACCATTAATATATCTGATGTTTTAATTTGTAATATATTATATATATATATATATATATATATACACACCAGTTCCATTAAACCAATCACCTGGCGGCTCATCCGCTAGGTGGCTAACCAATCCAAACCAATATGAAGTGGCATACCCAAAGGCATCTGTGACAGATCGAGCTAGAGAAGAGCAGTGCTCCAGGTGAGGATGTCTTCCCCCAGGGCTTAACCAACCACTGAGGATTGTGGGTCAATAGTGAGAGTTGTTGTACACAAAGCAGGGAAGGATCAGGTGGCGTCGTCACACAGCTGCGGTGGATGGGCAGATGAAGCTCAGAGGTGGCACACACACAGTGACAGAGCAATGACACAGGCCTGTTACATGACGCCGTTTACACACCTGAGTGCCCTGCGGCGTTGAGTCACAAGCCCTGACTATTGGTTCTGAATGTGTTTAAGTCAGAAAGACGTTTCAGTGAATAAGATCACACGTCATGTGGGCACATTTATTCACATATAAGCAGACTCAGACAGCCGGCAGAATTTCTTTGCATTGTCTACAACGATTTGGGAGAACAATCATTGGAATTCTATAACTCTGTAAAGCTTGACATATAAAAATGACATAAAAATTGTAATCATTTTTGATTACAAAACTCACGGTTCAGATCATATTACACATTTTGAGTCACGGATCTGATCTTTTTCGGATCAGCAAAGAAAATAGAACAAATACACTAATTACAAGCTATATATATATATATATATATATATATATATATATATATATACACACTCACCTAAAGGATTATTAGGAACACCTGTTCAATTTCTCATTAATGCAATTAACTAATCAACCAATCACATGGCAGTTGCTTCAATGCATTTAGGGGTGTGGTCCTGGTCAAGACAATCTCCTGAACTCCAAACTGAATGTCAGAATGGGAAAGAAAGGTGATTTAAGCAATTTTGAGCGTGGCATGGTTGTTGGTGCCAGACGGGCTGGTCTGAGTATTTCACAATCTGCTCAGTTACTGGGATTTTCACGCACAACCATTTCTAGGGTTTACAAAGAATGGTGTGAAAAGGGAAAAACATCCAGTATGCGGCAGTCCTGTGGGCGAAAATGCCTTGTTGATGCTAGAGGTCAGAGGAGAATGGGCCGACTGATTCAAGCTGATAGAAGAGCAACTTTGACTGAAATAACCACTCGTTACAACCGAGGTATGCAGCAAAGCATTTGTGAAGCCACAACACGCACAACCTTGAGGCGGATGGGCTACAACAGCAGAAGACCCCACCGGGTACCACTCATCTCCACTACAAATAGGAAAAAGAGGCTACAATTTGCACGAGCTCACCAAAATTGGACAGTTGAAGACTGGAAAAATGTTGCCTGGTCTGATGAGTCTGGATTTCTGTTGAGACATTCAGATGGTAGAGTCAGAATTTGGCGTAAACAGAATGAGAACATGGATCCATCATGCCTTGTTACCACTGTGCAGGCTGGTGGTGGTGGTGTAATGGTGTGGGGGATGTTTTCTTGGCACACTTTAGGCCCCTTAGTGCCAATTAGGCATTGTTTAAATGCCACGGCCTACCTGAGCATTGTTTCTGACCATGTCCATCCCTTTATGACCACCATGTACCCATCCTCTGATGGCTACTTACAGCAGGATAATTCACCATTTCACAAAGCTCGAATCATTTCAAATTGGTTTCTTGAACATGACAATGAGTTCACTGTACTAAAATGGCCCCCACAGTCACCAGATCTCAACCCAGTAGAGCATCTTTGGGATGTGGTGGAACGGGAGCTTCGTGCCCTGGATGTGCATCCCACAAATCTCCATCAACTGCAAGATGCTATCCTATCAATATGGGCCAACATTTCTAAAGAATGCTTTCAGCACCTTGTTGAATCAATGCCACGTAGAATTAAGGCAGTTCTGAAGGCGAAAGGGGGTCAAACACAGTATTAGTATGGTGTTCCTAATAATCCTTTAGGTGAGTGTGTATATATATATATATATATATATATATAGACAAATTTAATGATTCGATTTGATTTCTATTCACAAGCTTTCGATTCGATTGGATTCGATTCAATTCCGTTTTCGATGCAATTCAATATTGATTATTTTGGATATATATATCAGTTACAGTACTTGGCAAAAAAAATCTCTAAACTAATGCTGTAAACTCTACAGAGAGTCAGTTGGTAGTACATTACTATAATATTGAAGGTTAAAATGAACTGATTTGTATACAAACACTTAAATTACACTCAAGGATGTTTTTTTTATAATACTAACTTAACAATTACACAATCATATTTCTACTCCAATTCCTTTTTTTTTTTATATAAACATTTAAATGGTGGCTGTCATGAAAACTTTACTGATTTATTCAAACATGCATTAAATATTGAAGAACATTAAAAATGATGATGAATATGTAATGTGGTGCATATATTTATCAAAATGCTCCTCTCTAGAGTTCATTTTTCTAGCTCACTAATGAGTTTATGGACACTGGATATGGTTTTTCTGAGGTAAATGTGACGTTACATGACATTGTTTCGTGTTTCGGCGGTTGAAACACTGATTGGGCGATTACGTGATGTGACGTAATATGGATTTCAGCAAGTTGTACTGTATCTTTTAACACACATTCCGATGTTCATTAAAGGGATAGTTCACCCAAAAATGAAAATTCTGTCATTAATGACTTACCCTCATGTCGCTCGACACCAGTAAGACATTCGTTCATCTTCGGAACACAAATGAAGATATTTTTGTTGAAATCCGATGGCTCAGAAAGGCCTCCATTGGCAGCAACGAAATTTACACTCACAAGACCCATAAAAGGTACTAAAGATGTCGTTACAAAGTCCATCTCACTACAGTGGTTCTACAATAATGCAGACCTGCCAACCTTGAAGAAACTTTATGAGTACACGTTTTTCGACTAATTTTCGATTTTTTTTTTTGCTGTGGATGTTATTGAGCTTGTAGAAGTTTAGCTCTTGCGTTCTTCTGAACATCTTGTGCTGCTGTTGCCCGATGCCATTTTTATATTACTCTATAATATGTCTATTTTTTTAAATGCCTAATCCCCGAGTGGTAGGCTACAATGACTGGCTGTTTTAAAATATAACTAATATCATAACAAAATAACCCAGGCAGTCTCATCTGCGAGAAGTAGGCCTCCATACTGACAGCTGGGCTCATAGCTTGCAGGTTTGCTTAGTGCACTGTAACAATATTTAACAATGTATATATTTTTTTCATTTGATTGGTTCAACCGCCAGCCGCCCGAATTAATTAAAATATAATTTTTCGTCAAGTCATCCGGCCAACACGCGGCTGTAATCGCCAGCAGCATATCTCTATGAGGCGGTTCAGCCATGGCATGCAAGCCTGCAGTTATCCGGCCTGCCTGGTTTGCTTGAGGCACTGAATTGAAATTCGATTTGGCTAGGAGGGGCATGTAAGTTGAGGGTTAAAATGAAGCGCTCTGATTGGCCGAAAGCTTTACACTCCACTTACAAGCTGTGGCTCAGCAGCAGAATCAACGTCATAGATTGCACTGAAACCGGCGAAATGCGAGATGCAACAAAACGCGTACATAGAGAGCAGCGAATCATACAAGCGTACCAAAGGGTCAAAATGCATGCCGAGTACGAAAAATGCTGGCAGGTCTGAATAATGTTATGAAGTGACGAGAATAGTTTTTGTGTGCAAAAAAATACTTTATTCAACAGGTGCTTGTCTTCCGTCTAGGCCTCTGATGTGAACTCACAAAGCACCACGACGCATGCGCGAGAATATCACAGAGCCGGTGGTTGGGGGATCCAGGAAATGCACATTTTAGCCCCATTTGGAGCACTACACCAAGACCTAAAGCACGATCAATGTAGAATTCAACAGCTTAGATACGGCGCATCTTCCTCTGCTTGTAAACAAAGCTCCTCGCTTCCGGGTCATGTGTCAGAACGCCGGCTCTCATCATATTCTCACGCATGCGTCGTGGTGCTTCGTGAGTTCACGTCGAAGGCCCAGGCGGAAGACAGAAACTTGTTGAATAAAGTCGCTATTTTGATAATTTTTTTGGCACGCAAAAACTATTCTCGTCGCTTCATAAAATTATTGTAGAACCACTGTAGTGAGATGGACTTTGTATTAACGTCTTTAGTACCTTAACTTTAGACATAATTTAAAATCTGAAACTTTGGGCCGAATTTTACCGATGTGAGAGCATGTTCTGAAGCTCATGGCTCAGGTGCACTGACGACGTGTTTAAAGTTACTTTTGCTAGTTTAACGATGGGAAAAAAAATGGTCAGTGTGCCAGGTGCATGGTCCAAAAGGGTTGTCCAGGGCTCGACATTAACGCTTGTCCGGGACAAGTAGATTTTTTGAAGGGGCAAGTGAAAAATAATTTTACTTGCCCGACGGACAAGTATCCTGGTTAAAACGTCAAAACAAAAACTAACTAGGGAATCACCAAAGCGCAGCCTCTCGAGGAGAAAATCGAAAACAAATGAGCGCTGCTCATACAAAGAAACTCGGTTACACGGTTAAAAATTGTGTAGTTTTTATATTTATAACATATGATACAGTTAAGCAACATCACACAAACAAAAGTGTTGCTTTCCTGAATACCATCACGACTGAAAATAACGTTGATTTCATATGCCAGTTCCATAAACAATTAACTAACATTAAGTCACTTACATTTCAGATGCAATATGGACTGTTTTTGTTCTATTTCAGCAGTGAAAATAGTTCCAAACAAAGATCACAACAAAAACGTAACGCATCTCACAGCAATAGCGTGTTACTGAATGATTCAGCGTTTTGAATGAATCAGTTGAATCAAAGATTCAATGACCTATTCGTAAACGACCGCCTAATTCTTGAATGAATCATCCGTTTAAATGAATCGACTCAATGACTCACTCATTAAGACCATCACCTGCTGCCACCTACTGGTGGTTTAGTTTAATCTTTCCAACATTTCTTATTTGTATATTCAAAAATATTTAAAATAATCTCATAACATTATTTAATGCAGTTGTAATTTTTCAGTTTAAATAATTTAATTTGATTGGTAACAGCCTATAGTGTCTTATTCTAATTTAATTTATAGATAAAATTTAAAAATATAAAATGAAAGCTGAAACATAGCCTATATTTAACAAGATTATGGAAAAATGCCCTTTATAAAAAGGTAAAAATATCACAAATATGCATATTTAAATATGTCAAAGCTGATTGAACACTGGTGAGAATATTGCTTCAGAATAGATATTAACAAAAAAATAAATAAATAAAAATTCTGGACAAGCTAATTTTTTACTTGGACAAGTGTATGACAGATTTACTAGGACAAGCATGTGAATAGGCTTAATGTCAAGCCCTGTTGTCCCTTGTCTCTTAATGAGTCATGGGTGTGCTTTGGGCGTAACGTGCAATAAACCAATCAGAGTCTCATCTCTCATTCCCTTTAAAGGCCAGTTGCGCTCGCGCCATGGCGGATTAGCTATTTACATGCCAGCGGAAAGACTGAACGCTTTTCCAGAGAGGAATCCTTTTATTTTTAATATTTAAAATGTGTGTTCTGCTGCGCGTCCCTGTGTGTGTAATAAGCGAGTTACACTGTGTACACTGTGTGTGTACGCGCGTTGTGCACCCGCCTATAGATGCATATTACTAACGCATCCTTTAAATAACACAAAAAATACTGCACTATTGACTTTAGAGCAGGTTTTTGTTGGTCAATGGTGCAGTCGTTTTCAGTTCCTCAAAATAGCAACACGCCAACAATGCGCCTGAACACACCTGCTTTTCAGACCAGCGCGCCAATGGGCGAACAGATGGACGTGTTCGTAAAAATGAGAATCGATTAAAATCCAGAAATCAATATTTTTTTACCCAGCTCTATATGCCCTTGTACACCCATCCATTCCAGTCAAAACCACAACAACACAAAACAGCTAAACAATGCAACATCCAGCCTAACAAACTAGAAGCATCCATGCAATGCCTCATAAAGCCCTCTTTGTAGTGCATCGGTGCACATGCCGAGGAAGAAAAACCTTGGTGATTGAAACCTTCACAGCCAATCTTAATAGGCGACAACAATAAATGCTCAGGGTGCGACTCCAGGATCTATTGTTTCTGGGTTGAGCTTCTCTGATGTTGATGACTAAGGAGGTCTGCGCTAAAAAGCAGCCATATTATGGCTCGAGGCTGCTCCTTAATGAACAAACACTCGAAATATCCAAACGATGGGCGGCCGTCACGTGTGGAAACAGAATAATAGAGCAGAGGAGGAGGGTGACCACTTGTGTATGCTTGCACATGGAGAGGAGTCGCTGCGAACCGCTCAGTGCCCACCTACCCTTGAGCTGTGAAGCTGCGGCCCTGGGAAATCAAACAAACAAAGTGTGATAAAGCAGCAAACAATCGTCCATCACGGCCCCCGCTATCACATCTGAGGAGCGGAGAGAGCGCAGCGTGATCGCTTCTCTCCTAATGACTTTCCTCTTCATTACATTCATCTGAACTTCACTCGCTTAGTACTCAAAGTCTGATAATGTTTGTGCCCGGAGCACAAACCCCCTTCATTAACCTTTAAAAGGACTCATTAGGCAATTGCACACACCCAGAGACACTGGGTTACGGATGCTGAAGGGCTGCGATTGGTCGCAGGGAAGTTCGGTGTGAAAATTGCATCAGGTTTGTTGAATCGACTGTCTGCCTGCTTACCTGTCTGTGAGTTTAATCGAATGATGGAGATCCATCTGCAGCACAAATTGTTTCCTCTGAACTGACTGCACAGAAATTGTCCTTCCCTTTCACAAACAAATCTAATCATACCCTCGAGTTGCCGAGGATTGGCAATCCATGCTTGGTAAATGTCGAAGTATCTCATAGAGGCATGTGTAAGAGCTTTGTACGTGGTAAGGACTCCGTTTCATTACTTACACCTCGTACTGAAGAGAGTCCTGTAAATTTAATGTACCCACAGATAATTTCTGCAGCTCCATAAATGCATCTTTCGTGAGAATTACTTGACGTTGTAACATGCAAAGAAGCATGACTGTACCTGGAGGCGCTGACGGCCGCTCCAAGTTCAATTAATCTTTTCCGAGGCAAAGCGGTCCGGAGCGCAGCATCAACAAAAGAGCGCCGGATCCTTTCTTCAGGCCTCGGCCTCTCAAAGAGATCAAAGTCCAGATGGAGTGCTACGACATGGACAACGCTGTTTTGTGAACCTATTAAACACGCTTGATTCAAAATCAAAAATCTCTTTCTTCATCTCACAACTAACAACAAACAGCCATCAGCGCTGGAGAAAAGCTTCTTCCAGGCCTGGCGGTGCAGACAGGAGATGTATGCTGAGCCCGCGGTTCCTTTAAAGGTGAACTTGACAGAACAATTGTGGATTTCTGAAAACCTTTGGGGAGAGAGTTGATGAGCAGCTTTGGGAATCTGGATGCAACAACAATCAGATCCTGGCAGTGCAGGAAAAAGTGCTGACATCTCAGTGGTGGAATAAAAGTAACAATCAGATGCACAACCTGGAACAAGACAAACTGAAATGAAGGTTTCACAAAAAAACACTATATCTGCAATTGTTCAGACAGTCACTTTTAGAAAAGACTATTAATAGTTGACTCAAAAAAAAAATAAGATAGGAGAAAGTATTTGAACTTGAAAAAGACACTGAGGTCAACCTGAAAAGGCATACACAAGCATTACATTCATAATGTGCATCACTAATGCTTCTTTTTCCAATCTCCATTATTTTACTCTACATATAGTTTCACAATATAATTCATATTATTTATAACTAGATAATCTATACACATTTAAATTTAATAAATATTGTGTGTGTGTGTGTGTTTTTGTTTGTTTTTATATATATATATATATATATATATATATATATATATATATATATATATATATATATATATATATATATATATATATATATATATATATATATATATATATATATATATATATATATATATACTCACCTAAAGGATTATTAGGAACACCTGTTCAATTTATCATTAATGAAATTATCTAATCAACCAATCACATGGGAGTTGCTTCAATGCATTTAGGGGTGTGGTCCTGGTCAAGACAATCTCCTGAACTCCAAACTGAATGTCAGAATGGGAAAGAAAGGTGATTTAAGCAATTTTGAGCGTGGCATGGTTGTTGGTGCCAGACGGGCCGGTCTGAGTATTTCACAATCTGCTCAGTTACTGGGATTTTCACGCACAACCATTTCTAGGGCTTACAAAGAATGGTGTGAAAAGGGAAAAACATCCAGTATGCGGCCGTCCTGTGGGCCAAAATGCCTTGTTGATGCTAGAGGTCAGAGGAGAATGGGCCGACTGATTCAAGCTGATAGAAGAGCAACTTTGACTGAAATAACCACTCGTTACAACCGAGGTATGCAGCAAAGCATTTGTGAAGCCACAACACGCACAACCTTGAGGCGGATGGGCTACAACAGCAGAAGACCCCACCGGGTTCCACTCATCTCCACTACAAATAGGAAAAAAAGGCTACAATTTGCACGAGCTCACCAAAATTGGACAGTTGAAGACTGGAAAAATGTTGCCTGGTCTGATGAGTCTGGATTTCTGTTGAGACATTCAGATGGTAGAGTCAGAATTTGGCGTAAACAGAATGAGAACATGGATCCATCATGCCTTGTTACCACTGTGCAGGCTGGTGGTGGTGGTGTAATGGTGTGGGGGATGTTTTCTTGGCACACTTTAGGCCCCTTAGTGCCAATTGGGTATCGTTTAAATGCCACGGCCTACCTGAGCATTGTTTCTGACCATGTCCATCCCTTTATGACCACCATGTACCCATCCTCTGATGGCTACTTCCAGCAGGATAATGCACCATGTCACAAAGCTCGAATCATTTCAAATTGGTTTCTTGAACATGACAATGAGTTCACTGTACTAAAATGGCCCCCACAGTCACCAGATCTCAACCCAATAGAGCATCTTTGGGATGTGGTGGAACGGGAGCTTCGTGCCCTGGATGTGCATCCCACAAATCTCCATCAACTGCAAGATGCTATCCTATCAATATGGGCCAACATTTCTAAAGAATGCTTTCAGCACCTTGTTGAATCAATGCCAACGTAGAATTAAGGCAGTTCTGAAGGCGAAAGGGGGTCAAACACAGTATTAGTATGGTGTTCCTAATAATCCTTTAGGTGAGATATATATATATATATATATATATATATATATATATATATATATATATATATATATATATATATATATATATATATATATATATATACACACACACACACACACACACACACATGTATGGTATGTATATGTATATATTATATGTATGTATATATATATATATATATATATACATATATACATATATACATATATACATATATATATATATATATATATATATATATATATATATATATATATATGTATATATGTATATATATATATATATGTATATATGTATATATGTATATATATATATATATATATATATATATATATTATATGTATGTATATATATATATATATATATATATATATATATATATATATATATATATATATATATATATACATATATACATATATACATATATATATATATATATATATGTATGTATGTATGTATGTATATATATATATATATATATATATATATATATATATATATATATATATATATATATATATATATATATATATATATATATATATATATATATATATATATATATATATATATTTATTAGTGGTCAAATCAATTAATCACATCCAAAATAAAAGTTTGTGTTTACATAATATATGTGTGTGTACTGTGTTACTGTGTATAATTATTATGTATACATAAATACACACATATGCATGTATATATTTAAGTTTTTTAAAAATATATTTATATATAATATAAATTATATAAATATATATACAGTTTATACATGCATGTGTGTGTATTTATGTATACATAATAATTATACACAGTACACACACATATTATGTAAACACAAACTTTTATTTTTGATGCGATTAATTGATTTGACTTTTTGATTTTGAATTGTTTTTGATTTTATTAATATTTTTATATAATAAAATATTATTTTGATTATATATATATATATATATATATACACACACACACACACACACACACACACACACACAGTACACACACAGTACACACACGGTACACACACACACATATTTTTCTTTTTTGCATTAATTGCATTGATGATTAATACAGAATAAGATCAGAAAAATATAATCAAGTAATAGGGCCAATTTTGATTTCATGACTTTAAGGCTTGTTATTTCTCGAGACACAAGAAATTGCTATACTCTTATCCAACCATGCAGGCAGGCATTAAAATGTCAGTTCTATCTATATCTGTTGATTGTTATTTGTTTCCATTTTTGTGAGTTTTCTCAGGCTGGAAATAGACAACGGTGTGAATTGACCCAGTTTCCCCCCCACAGAAAAGAGGGCAGGCAAAAGAGATACTCTGGGAGAAAAAAAAAACTAAATTGTCAGCAGAGGAACCGCGGAAGATCTAATGAACCTCTATTTGCATATGGCATTTGCATGTGGAGCGGTAATAAAGGCCATTTTTGGCCCTGACCATAGCAGCGTTGAAGCTTAGTGTGTATTCATTATTGCTACTCAGATATCCATACAAATAGGGCTCCTGTTCAGACAAGCAGCCTAACCTGTCAGGTGCAGGCATTTTGACCCATCTTACACTCACACACACACAAATTGTACAGCAAATGCATCAAGAAACCCAAAGAGACCAGCTGTAGGGTGCTCACTTGCATCGGGTTATGACTCTACTCTCGCGCATCCAAACATGTTATTTGCTAATTACACTAAACATCTCTTGAAAGCTTATCCAGTCGCCCTATGCATTAGGATGCATTGCAGTCAGCTATTTGTACAATTACTGTGTTTGGCTATTAAATTGGAGCCCTACCAAGCATTGAGAAACCTTTTCCCCCAAGGTGCCAGAAAGGAGGGCAAATATCTGTGTCTCAAAAACGCAGATGTGGATATATAGGGCACGAACGAGCGGCTCGCAGTCAGTGTGTAAGTATACCGGAACAGACGGAAGTGCAAATATTATGACAGTAGAGTAAACCGATGGATTTATGTAACAAGAAGTCACAGTTTGACTGCAAATAAATTGCACAGCAGTGCGAGAAATTAGTATGGAGTTTAGTGGAGCTTATTGGCAGAAGAAAAGGAATTCGGCTTCGATCAAGGGCTTAACTGTGGCGAATTAAGACCTCGTAGTCAATTCTCTTAGAAGGCTCCTATTGAATAATAGCAACGAAAACTACAATTATATAAACTGCACAGAACACACTTATATAACAGTACCAAAAAGCCCACTCTAACCCATGTTTGGGTCAAATATGGGCAAATTCAACCATTGGGTTTAAATTTTAAATTTGTTTTTTTTTTTTTTACCAACGGTCCATATTTGACCCAAACATGGGTTGAAACAACCCAGCATTTCTTAGAGTGGACTTAAGTACCATAATAAATGTTGCCTTGGCAACTAACTGAAATAAAATACATTTAAACTGAAACACTCAAATTAACAAAACTAAAACTGAAATAACTAACAAAGTAAACAAAACTAATAAAATAGAAAAAGCACAGAACAAAATGGTTTTAAATAAAGTTTAAAGGTGCCCTAGAATGAGTTGAAACAATATTTTTAATTATTCTCTGATATCTACATAGAGGGTATGTGGCTTATTTAAGGGCAAAAAATGTCCAGATATGGTTTTAGAGGTCCATTTACAACCCTAGAAATTGTCCCTAGAATGAAATGGTCTGTTTTTGTCTTTTTTGGAAGCGTCATGAATAGTAATGTGGAGTTCTGCTCTGATTGGCTGTTTCCGTGCGCGGCTGATTTCAGTAGCTTCAGTGACCGCAAACACATCTCTAGAGATTAGGCATCCAGACTTATATTTTTGAGCCTGTTTCTGACGAAGATGCAGATTTTGAGGAACAACAACTTGATTTGAGATTGTAAATGGAGGCTTCTGAGTGGTAAGTTTAGTCTTTATTTTCATTGAGAACCTGCAAAACTTAACATCAATACTAGAACTTCAGCCTAAACGTTAAGCATATAATGTCAACATTAACTCATAACTCACATATTAACATAGTAAAAACATTTTAATTATTGTAATGTGTCACCGTAAGATGTTACAATGATAGCTTCTTCACGTTGAATCACAAACTCTAAACAGCGAACTGGGTAGCCCATAAATATGCACATCCAGGGCACGAAGCTCCCGTTCCACCACATCCCAAAGATGCTCTATTGGGTTGAGATCTGGTGACTGTGGGGGCCATTTTAGTACAGTGAACTCATTGTCATGTTCAAGAAACCAATTTGAAATGATTGGAGCTTTGTGACATGGTGCATTATCCTGCTGGAAGTAGCCATCAGAGGATGGGTACATGGTGGTCATAAAGGGATGGACATGGTCAGAAACAATGCTCAGGTAGGCCGTGGCATTTAAACGATGCCCAATTGGCACTAAGGGGCCTAAAGTGTGCATCCAAGAAAACATCCCCCACACCATTACACCACCACCACCAGCCTGCACAGAAGGTGACGTTAGTTAGAAGGATCGAGTGAGCTATCTGTAAGCAACTAAACTAACATAGTTAGCTCCTGTTGTTGATGAAATATAGGCTAATTTATAATTCTATCCGAAAAAAGGTATTGCCATATGTATCTGCGGTTGTATTTTGTAGATTAATATGACAACACTGGCAGGAAATAATATTAACCTTTGTCATTTGACATTTGTCAAACTGTAATGTATGCTAGTTACTTTGAGTTTCCTATTGTTACCGCACTAGCATCTTGCGTTGGATCTAGACAACACAGGGGAAATTAATGTTGTCTCACTAAGAAACTTTCAATTTAATCAGAAATGGTTTCGACAGTCAAGAAGTGAATAAAATCACTACTAACTGCTTGCGGGAATATAGTTTCAATTGCTCCTTCTTCAGTATCAGACGCTGAGTGAAGCCTGCTTGATATTGTCTCAGGTTAGAAAAACTGTCCGTGGTGAAATGGGCCAAGCAAACAAACAACTTTGAATTAAGTTGTTGCGGTATCCGGTTATAGATAAACATCAACCATGCCTGTTGAAAGTTTTGTTCTGTGGGAAGGGTATGAAAAGTCCTTACATCCCCTGCACAGCCCGGAAAATAACATTTATTTCCATGATCTGCCATTTTCGTTATCCTCGCTTGACACTTGTTCACAATACCTGCAGAACTCGCTTCGGCTGTGCAGTTTCCGCCCTATGCAAATGTTGGGAGTGTACATATTAATGAGCCCGACTGTTGTGTAACAGACGGTGTTATGTTGAGATTCGCCTATTTTTCCGTGGTGTTTTTCACGCACCAGATTTACATATGAAGGACGCAATGGTGTTTGAGACTCACTGTATGTGATTTCCATGTGCTGAACTCTTGTTATTCAACTATGCCAAGGTAAATAACATTTTTCATTCTTGGGCACCTTTAAATAATAAATATTTTTTATTTTTTTTGTGGGTGAATATTCCTTTAGGCTACCAGAAAAAAATACCTGTTTATTTTTCAATTGTGAGTATAAATGCATTTTGTTTTTGTAATTAATTGCATTTCCACATAAGTAATGTCTGCGACACGGACACTATAAAGTGCTCCCCATCTGTCTTGACATATATGTATTCATTAAGCAACCAGAGTGCTATAAAAGGTAAACTCATTACCGCTGCCCATTAGATGTAATTCTATGCTACATTGACCTTTCTTATTAACTGCGACATATTGAAGTGGTTTTTAGTGCAACCGTGTAAAGCGTTCTCACAACCAGTCTAAATGCCCAGCGCTACGACAAAACAACTCATACTATTTTACGGCAACACAAAATACCAGTGAGTTTAACAGCAGCAGAGGATTGGCAGGGAGACACTATAAACGTGGCAGAAATTCAGCGGGAACAGAAATTGCTTCAACAAAACCAGTGTTGTTGAAGTCGGCTACACCTGTGAGGTATGACACCCTTAAAATGCTTCTGAGATGACGGGTCACCTCGTGAAATACACACACAACCACCGTATACAAGTCAGTGACAGATCATGGAAAATGTGTTCTGAAGTGTGAGATACTATCTGGACGTTAAAGGGGTAACATTATGGTTTTTTTATACTTTCTAGGTTCTTTAGTGTCTAATGTTGCTGTTTGAGCAGGAAAAAGCTCTGCCAAGTTCCAAAGCTCAAAGTCGCATGAGTTATTCTCTAGATCAGTGTCACTGTTTCTGAACTCCCTGAAACGCCTCCATTGAGTTTTCTTCTGGGAACGAACACGTCACAATATTCCTCATTTAAATAATTAATATGCAGAATAAAGGGACGGAGTTGAGTTTGTTAGTGTTGTGTTGAAACTGGCGGTTATCAGTGTTGCCAACTATTTTCCAAGGAAAGTAGCTAAATGTCGCTAGATGACGTCATGCGTCAATCAGCATATCCGTGACGTCACCGCGTCGTCCTTGCGTTCTGCCTGCCTAATGTGCTTTCTCTCTTAATCCGTGCTCATATACTGCATTTTAAAATAATACAATACAGCCAACTGTCCAATAAATATGTTCTCATTTCCTATATCTTTTTTTCATACAGTAGAACAAGTATGATATAATGACTTTTTTTTTTTTTAACAATCTGAATTGAGAGATGTCTGAAACTGGATGAAATAAAGCTCTGTGATAATGAGTAATATATATATATATATATATATATATATATATATATATATATATATATATATATATATATATATATATATATGATAAGCATGAGAAGAATGGAAATCATAACGGGTCAAACTAAATTCTTTAAATATAAAACAAAGGAAGCAGGTAAGTGATTGGTCCGTGGCAACACTGTGTGCTCATGTGTAGCTCGCTCATTCACGTCTGTCAGCTACTGTGCGTTTTCAATGGCACGCGCTGCTCCTCTCAGCCACACAGCCATTCACTGAACAGGGTAAACGCAGAGAGAGGTGTGTCAGCAGGAAGAAAGCAAGACCTCGCGCTCGCAGAACAGTACTGGCGACATTTGTAAAATAAAGTAGCTGACATTTGTCCAAAAAGTCGCTAGATTTGTCGCTAGTCGCTTTTTTGAAAAAAAGTCGCTAAAGGGGTCTGAAAAGTCGCTAAATATAGCGACAAAGTCGCTAAGTTGGCAACACTGGCGGTTATGGTAAGGGGCGAGACATTTCCCAAACATGCCCGAAGCGCTTGACCAATCACAACACACTGCCCCAGCTGACCAATCAGAGCACATTGTGCTTCTGAGAAGGAGGGGCTTCATAGAGACAGGAACTAAACAGAGCGTTACTGGCAGACTGTGAAGAGAGGGGATGCAACAATGGAGAATAGGAGAAAAATAAGGTGTTTTTTGAACATTCAAGCATAAAACCTGTTCTAGTAGAGCACAAAATCAAAATCAAGACTTTGTAAAAGGGCATATTAGGTCCCGTTTAAAAATGACACTAGTGTAAAGCAGCATTCCAGTTAATTCCAGTGTCCAAAAAACAGTCACTTACAAAAAAAAAAAGAAACTCGCACCAGCATGTAAAGTCCAAAAAAAGTGCCTGTACAAAAATACAGAATAAGTTAGCAGAAAGACACATTGGAAATAGGGTAAATCATTTGAGACATGAATGATCATGTGATTCTGGTACAACATGACTTATATTTCATTAGACTTTCCATTTGCAATCACAGATATCTGTAAAGGTTAAGTCACAAATCAGACCAATAATATAAAACCACACGTAATACAATGGACAAACTCTTATTTAATAAAAACATTGAAGATATCAAAGGAGTTGCGGTCACACAGAGAAATCAATAAAATGAAGATACCCAGAAAATGCTCAAATGAATCGCCCAGAGGACTATTCCATCCTAGTTTATTTCATTTTTCCTCTTTCTCAAGGAGCCTTTAAAGGAGCCATTATGCCCCTTTTTACAAGATGTAATATGAGTCTCAAGTGTCCCCAGAATGTGTCTGAAGTTTCCACTCAAAATACCCCACAGATCATTTATTATAAATGCCCATTTTTGAGTGGAAGGAAAAACATGCTGTTTTCGTGCATGTATCCTTAAATGCAAATGAGCTGCTGCTCCGCCCCCTTTCCAAAAGAGGGCGGAGCCTGTACAGCTCATGCCTCGGATACTCTGCCAAAAACTAAAACATCTGCTTGGTTTTGATGATCATCTCTATCGCGCTCACGTGACATTGCAGTTCTTCATCATCATGACAGTTTATTATCTGCATGTGTTTTAAGGCCATATCAGTCTAAACTTCTGATGTATGGTTTTCTGAGCGCACACACACACCCGAAGCACGCGCACAGAAAGCTGTGTGTCAGACAGACCGTCCCGTGAGCATTAAACTAAGTTCTTTTTCAGGTCTTATTGCGCTTAAACTGTCAAACACACACAAGGTTATGTCAAAAACACACACAGTCGGTTATGTCTGTGAATGTAAACAGCAAGTGGATAAATGGCATTTGTGTATTAGATCTGTGTATTAAAGTGAACGCAGTGTAATATACAGTATTTACTGCTATATCTGCTGTTAATATGAATCAAACAAAAGAAAAACAGAACATCTCTCACTGCTCTCGACTGAATAACTTTAGAAACGTTCATGCTTGAATGCTGATGTTAAATGCTCTGGCGAGGAGATAAACATGGCGGATTGTGTACAGCTCACTAAGGGCGGGGTCTATGCTAATAGGGCGGAGTCTGTCAGCAGACGTGGTGACGTCACATACTGTATGCTAGAATCTGCAAACGGCTTGTTCTGAGACGCTGCTTATGATTTATGCGGATTAAAAAAAGAGGAGTGGGTGGATTTTTACCATTAAAGGGTGGTTGTGGACACACACTGCTGACACACATTTATGTTCAAACATAAATGAATTTTGCATAATAGGTGCCCTTTAAGAGAGAGAGCATACAAAGGCTAAAGTGTAAAATCACACCTGACGATAAGAACAAATCACTTTCATATCTCCTATCTTTCAAAAAGCCTGTTTAGTATGTTTGTACCTTTGAACCAATCAGCATCTGCGCTTATGCCGACTATTAAATTCCTGTCCAAATCTTTTTTTTGTCATCACATTTTGTAGATTGTGTAATGCAGTGGCTTGAATACTGCACACCTGGGATGGGACAGAAGTAATAGTAATGCTTTCATTGCTCAGAGAGTTAAAATGCATTTCATTAATAAAACTAATTGGCGGTGACATTTATGCACATCGAACGATATTGTTCATTGCTCCAGGAATTGAAAGCAGACAAACAATGTATTAGAGTACACATCCACATGTTTGAACATGTCAGAAGACCTCGCAAAACTGTGTCACGACAAATCAGCTCAATCAAAACCCACCGGGCTCCGTCAGGACAGGACCACTGAGTGAAAATTGACTGCGTAAGACAAGGGATCCTGGGGATTTACAGGGTGATGCGTTTTGGCAAGAACGACTGTGAACAATGTCCCGAAGTTCCTTGGTCAGAGCTTAATGTAGGGCAGTGGGCAGTATGAAACAACACGGTTCACGGTGGGACGCTCAAAAATGAGCAAAAGACTCTTTTAAAAATGCAGATGAGGGGGTTTTACCTTCCATACAACTGCCAAAATACATAATTAAAATAAATAAAATATAATTAAATAAATGTAAAAAAAATGTTTTATAAATAATAATAACATTTCTTATTGTTGAAAACAGTTTTTGCTGCTAAATATTTTTTTTGTGGAACCCATGATACACTACCACTCAACAATTTGGGATAAGTATGGAAAAAAATATAATACATTTATTCAGATATTACACACTAATTTACACACTAACAGTAAAGACATTTATAATGTTACAAAAGATTTCAATTTGAAATATAACCTTTTTTTTCATCAAAGTATCAAAAAAAAACTTCCACAACAATATTAAATATTTTCAAGATATTAGAATGATTTCTGAAAAGGCTGTAATGTATGAGTAATGATGCTGAAAATTCAGCTTTGCATCACAGGAATAAATTACGCTTGAAAATATAATCAAATAGAAAACTGTTTAAATTGTACTAATATTATTATTAATAATAAAATAATTCACAATATTACTTTTTTACTGTATTTTTAACCAAATAAACGCAGTCTTGGTGAGCATAAAACATATTCACACTCATAGCACACACGGTACAAGGAACAAGTGTGGATACTGACCACCCATCAGAGTCTGACATGTGCATCTGAGAGGAATTAAGTCTGCATGTGCAGAGAGCAGAACGTGTGTTTGTCGACATGAACATCTGCTTGGGTCAAACTGCTGTGCAAACAAGGGTAAGAACAAACTCACATTAAAAGCACATTAATCTAAAGTAATTTACCAGAGAGCCACCAGGCCGAGGTCAGAAGCCCTCCTCCATGACATGTCATGCCCTAAGTGTATCTGCTGTCTCAGTATCCCATGATGACCCTCCAGTCTTGCCTGACGGCCCTGGGTCGTCCACTAAGGACCCGCGGGTGCAGCTGGAGGAACAGGATAACGAGACACGGGTGACAAAGGTGGAGTTTAGTAAGCTTTGTCCATTTCAGAGGAAGCCTTGGGGAGTTACAAACTGATTCACTGATTCTTTTGAGTCCCTGCATACTGCAGCTTTCCCCAAACAGCACAAATATCAATGAGATTCAGTTACACTGAGACAATTTAATTACCTCAACATTAAGATGAATGACTTTTAAAAAATGTTGGCGGTAAATCAAATTCCTAATATTGTACAAAAGCTTGCAGAACTGAAAAAAGCAGTGGGAATTATGAGTTGAATTGTTCTCTTTATGAAAAACAATTCACAGGTTTTCAGATGAAGCAGCAACTTTACACCACTGGCCTGCTAAGCATATTTATGTTTTCTTTTGCAGCTTTAATTAGCATGAAATTAATAAGAAGCTGACGGATTTTCAAAGGGTCCGGCAACCCAACAGTGCACGGAGACTATACATGACTGGTAAATGTATGCCTGCTTTGTTCTTGAACTGTAGATCCTCTACGCAGAGCTGATTATCAGTAATACAGTCATAATCAGCTTGTTTCATCTTCCTTGATCTTGTGCAAAAAGAGTCCATGTATAACATACTGCAGCTGAAATTGCTCAAGAAGTTCATGCTGGTTCTGATAGAAAGGTGTCAGAATACACAGAGCGTCACAGTTTGTTGCGTATGGAGCTGCACAGCCTCAGACCAGTCAGGGTGCCCATGCTGACCCCTGTCCACCGCCCAAAGCGCCAAATGGTTAAATAAATAAATAAAAATATATAAAAAATATTTAGCTGTGGTACCCAAATTGGTCGAGAGTACTGTCAAAGTTTTATGGTATTGGTACCGACTACTGGAATTTTGGTACCGTGACATCCCTAGCTGCCAACATTTATTACCCAAATTACTGACCTATTATTTGGAGGAGTACTGTACACTTCAGGTTTGTTCATTCATAGGATCTTTTGACTTTTGTAAGACAAGTAAAAGGTCAATTTATAATGTTTTGTTTCATAAAGCAAATGATTTTCAGTTATATGTTATTTCTATTTTTTTCCAGGCACAGAACACTTATTTTATGAGAGTTGTTCAAGTGCGAGAAGATCCAGTTGTAATGTTTATTAATTTATTTTATAATTAAAATAAAATTTAGCTTTTTGTTTGTATATGCTGTCAATTATAGTTCTTAGAAAGCAACTGCCGACTCACTAACAAAAAATCGGAAATCGGAATCGGCCAAGAAAATTGCAATCGGTGCATCTCTAGTTGCAGACCATGTGCACCCTTTCATGGAAACGGTACTCCCTGGTGGCTGTGGCTCTTTCCAGTCCCTCCAGAAAAACGTGATTATGCGATCGCATGATTTAATGCATAATCAGCCAAAGTCCGCATATTTATGCGGGGACCGCATTTTTTCAAATACACCGCACTTTTGCCGCGTAAATTGCCTATTTCCGCGTGCAAAATATGCGGGGCTAGCATGATTTCATAATCCCCGCATTCTCGTTGCAAAAAAAGTCAGAAAGTTGAAAAATGTTTGTTTACTTCACACAAGAGCCGCCATTTCCCCCTATTGCCATGGGAACGTTTTGCAGTGACGTAATTACCCGACGTGGACGTCATCGAAAAGCTGCAAACCCCGTGGAGAAACCATAGATATCGGTGAAACCATGATGAAGCGCAAATTCCCATTTGCCAACAAAAATAACAGCAAAAGACGCGCAAAGCAGTTTCCCGGTGTGTTGACCGATTTCAAAAAACAGCATCATGAAGCTTCGAAGAGTTATGAATCAGTGAGTCGATTCAGCGGTTCGGATCGCCAAAGTCACGTATTTCAGCAGTTTGACACGCGATCCGAATCATGAATCGACTCACTGATTCATAACTCTTCAAAGCTTCATGATGCTGTGTTTTGAAATCGGTCCAAATTGAGCCATGTGTTTATTAAGGTCTTCAATAAAACAAGATGAGAACTTAAATATTCAATTAAAAATATTAGCTTTTTTTCTCTTTTTCATCAAACCGCAGTTTTTGCAAGTTTTATCGCATAAAATTGCATAAATATCCCGCATTTTCCATCGCATTTTTTAAGAAAACGTGCCGCATAATCAAGGATTTTTTCTGGAAGGACTGTCTTTCAGCAGATAATGCGCCGCCACAAAGCACAAAAGGTTCAGGAATGGTTTGAGGAGCACAACAACGAGTTTGAGGTGTTGACTTGGCGTCCAAATTCCCCAGATCTCAATCCAATCGAGCATCAGTGGGATGTGCTGAACAAACAAGTCCGATCCATGGAGGCCCCACCTCGCAACTTACAGGACTTAAAGGATCTGCTGCTAACATCTTGGTGCCAGATACCACAGCACACCTTTATGGGGTTTGACAGCAAAAAGGGGATCAACACAATATTAGGAAGGTGGTCATGATGTTATGCCTGATCGGTGTATATAATAATATTACTTTGTTTTCTTTAGTTTTTGCTGCTTTTTTATTTTATGTTCACACCCAAAATATAAACTTTATAAAAAAAACAAAAAACAAAAATTCTCCTCATCCTGTTAGCTTTAAAAAACAACAACAACAAAAAAAACAATATAAAATAATTGATATAATATAATAGTCAATGTAAAAATAGTTAAGATTTCTGACAGTCTGCTATACACTTAAATATTACCATACAAGCATCTTAAAAAAAAGTTCAAAAGGTTCTGCATAACAGGAATGACCTCTCTGACCTTTTAAACTGAAGAACAGGATAGATGGCGAGTGTGAGAGCTGCACAACAGATTTCACTACCACAGGCCTGGTGAAAACAAGAACAAGACAAAACAAGGATGACAACTACAACAACACAATTCTCAAAATCTGTAGGAAAGTGCATACAGGCTGCTAACCCAGTTTTGGGCATGTGATACAAGCTGGGTGATGGTACTCTGGAGATCTCTGCTTCTGAGAGGGTCTGTGTGAGTTTATAAATAGCCTGAGGAAACAACAGATCGCGCATCAATGAATAATACTCTGAAAAAGGAATGGCTGGAAGATAGATGCTGGCGCTTTACGCTCGCATGCCAGAGCACCACACCGCTCCACTGCACACCGATCTGCTTCTGAACACAGCCACGTCAGGAGAGTACTCCATTATTACACCAACAAAAAACTGAACTTATTTACTTCTAGAGGTGGTAGTTAAATAGATGCCCTTAATCCGCAGAGGGAACGAATCGAACACACATTTATATTTATTTATGGATTACCGCGGTATTTTCCACTTGCATGCTTGTTTGTTTTCCTTGTCTCTCTCGCTGACTGCGCGCGCGCCTCGTCCGTTTACTCAACGCGTTACAAAAGTTACAAAATTTGACGTGCACACCACCAAGCGAAATGGGGTCTCGCGCACTCAACGTGCACTACCGCCCGCTCTGCGTTGACGCGTCGAGTTTAAACAAGGCTTAAAGCTACACTGAAGTTGGCAGTTTGATAAATGCCAGTTAATTCTTCAGCTTAAACTTTGTGTGCTTCAAGTTCAATCTTTGTGTGCTAAAAAGGCACATGTTCCTGTAGAGATAGCAATACATATTCTCCTTTTTTTGCCAAGCATGTCATCAATGTCTTCTCTCTTGCTGTATCAAAATCTCACCTAGTTTTCCTCAGAGATGGTCCCAATAATGTGCTTAAAGGGTTAGTTCACCCAAAAATGAAAATTATGTCATTAATTACTCACCCTCATGTCGTTCGACACCCGTAAGACATTCGTTCATCTTCGGAACACAAATGAAGATATTTTTGTTGAAAGCTGATGGCTGAGAAAGGCCTCCATTGACATTCAGTACATTTACACTCACAAGACCCATAGAAGGCACTTAAAACGTTGTTACAAAGTCCATCTCACTACAGTGGCTCTACAATCATTTTAAGACGCGATGACAATAGTTTTTGTGCGAAAAAAAAAATCAAAATAACGACTTTATTCCACAAGTTCTTGTCTTCCATGTAGGTCTCTGCCTATGCGGAGAATATAATCCGACGCATGCGCGAGAATATTACGCAGATCCGGCGTTCGAACACGTGACCCAGAAGCGAGGAGGAGATTTGTTTACAACGAGCAGAGGAAGATGCGCCGTATCTAAGCTGTTGAATTCTACATTGATCGTGCTTTAGGTCTCGGCGTAGAGCTCAAAATGGGACTAAAGTGTGCATTTCATGGATTCCCGAACGCCGGCGCTACGTCATATTTTCGCGCATGCGTCATGGTGCTTCGTGAGTTCACGGCCGAGGACAACATGGAAGACAAGACCTTGTAGAATAAAGTCGTTATTTTGATTTTTTTTTTCGCACAAAAACTATTGTCATCGCGTCTTAAAATTATTGTAGAGCCACTGTAGTGAGATGGACTTTGTAATGACGTTTTTAGTGCCTTCTATGGGTCTTGTGAGTGTAAATGTACTGAATGTCAATGGAGGCCTTTCTCAGCCATCAGCTTTCAACAAAAATATCTTCATTTGTGTTCCGAAGATGAACGAATGTCTTACGGGTGTCGAACGACATGAGGGTGAGTAATTAATGACATAATTTTCATTTTTGGGTGAACTAACCCTTTAAAGTCAAGTCAAATTCAGTTTGAGCATGATTACATGATGTAACAATTTTTTTAATACTGTATCCTAAATTGTGGATAATTAAACTAAATATCATATGCTGAAGCAAACTTCTGGAGTGTTAACGATTAAAAGAAAAAACAACAACAACAACAACAACCGTCCGTGGGTTTTGTGAACCGTGCAACCCCTAATATGCACCTAAAACACAATCATCCGTTGCAGTTTTCATCCATTTCATTTATTGTTTTTGGTATTTATTCAAGTTCATTTTTTGTTAACAGACTGAGAGTCCATTGCTTTTATTGTTTTTGGTTGTTTTGTTCATTTATTGTGGATATTTAAAATGTTTTCCGTTTTCAGTGTTAAATAGTCTTTAGAAATAAAAGTTTATTGATCTTTGAAAAGGTGTACCTGCATTATTATGCCATTATCATTATTTTAGATGAAAATGGTCTCAGAATGACAATATTATCGTTTATCGCAATCATTTCTTGGCCAATTTATCGTCCAGCAAAATTTGTTATCGTGACAGGCCAACCGGTCAAGAGTCAAAAACGCAGGCGGTGAGTGAAACTGCATCAGATGTGTGTTTAGTAAGTGCATATGATGTGAACAACACAAACATATAGTGAATCGAAAGTTATCCCTGGATAATTCCATGATGTATTTTGCGCGTGTGTGTGTGTGTGTGCTTGTGACTCTTTAGCTCCGTCCACTGGACGCCAGCACGAGCTCGGCTGTTTTCAGAAAGAATCGGTACATCTGTCTTTTATAAATATGATAAAAGTAAAGATGCAATACTACTCTATAGGTGCTCAAGATTAACACGAGATTGGCAGAGACTGTTTGTGTTATGTACCTTTTAATGTGCACATTGTCAGTAGATCATGTGCAGAAATGTCCACTCCCATCAGCTCTTTTATTGAATTGCACTCTTGCGCTAATTTGCCCTGTTTAATAAATCTGGCCCTTGGTGCACCAAATAGTTTTTGCACTGGAAGGGAATATATTTACTGTAAGAGTGAATGCCTGGAGTATAGCGACTAAATGTTGACCGGCTCTCAGTCTCTGGCCTCTGAGGGCATGTGTGTGTGTGAAATGTAGCTGAGGGTACGGTTTACACAAGCGCTCGCACAGCTTATGTCTCAGAAAGCACTCGCGCCTTGTGGGCTCGCTGATAAGAGGCCGCCATCAGCTCCTCTTTGTGATAGAAAACACGCAGCCGGAGTCATTGGCCCCAGAGAAGACGAGTAAGGCTAAAGAAAAGTCTATTACGCTCAATAGCCCTCTCTAAGACGCCTCCCATTCAAAAGCTAAGAGACAAATATGGGATATTAAAGATTTCCTGCTAGCAAATTGATTTTTCTCTCTGCAATATAAGAAGCTGATGTGGCTGAGGTTTGATACATCGCAGTGATGGTAGTGGCTCATTCTTTCAGAGCTCCACCCAGAGGGAACAGCTTTGACTTTCTGTCCCTCCATTGACAGCTACGCCACTACCACTTGACACTTCAAAAAGTTCATAAAGAGATCATAAAACGAATCCATATGAATTGAGCGGTTTAGTCCAAATTTTCTGAAGAGACTCGATCGCTTTATATGATGAACAGATTGAGGCTTTTATTCACATATACATACTTCCTCAAGAACCAATGAGATTCATTCTCGTGTTACGCAGCACATTTGAGCTTCAGCAAGAACCAATGAGGTTCATTCTCGTGTTACGCATCACGTTTGAGCTTCCTCAAGAACCAATGAGGTTCATTCTCGTGTTACGCATCACGTTTGAGCTTCCTCAAGAACCAATGAGGTTCATTCTCGTGTTACGCATCACGTTTGAGCTTCCTCAAGAACCAATGAGGTTAATTCTCGTGTTACGCATCACGTTTGAGCTTCCTCAAGAACCAATGAGGTTCATTCTCGTGTTACGCAGCACATTTGAGCTTCAGCAAGAACCAATGAGGTTCATTCTCGTGTTACGCATCACGTTTGAGCTTCCTCAAGAACCAATGAGGTTCATTCTCGTGTTACGCATCACGTTTGAGCTTCCTCAAGAACCAATGAGGTTCATTCTCGTGTTACGCATCACGTTTGAGCTTCCTCAAGAACCAATGAGGTTCATTCTCGTGTTACGCATCACGTTTGAGCTTCCTCAAGAACCAATGAGGTTCATTCTCGTGTTACGCATCACGTTTGAGCTCCTCAAGAACCAATGAGGTTAATTCTCGTGTTACGCATCACGTTTGAGCTTCCTCAAGAACCAATGAGGTTCATTCTCGTGTTACGCAGCACATTTGAGCTTCAGCAAGAACCAATGAGGTTCATTCTCGTGTTACGCATCACGTTTGAGCTTCCTCAAGAACCAATGAGGTTCATTCTCGTGTTACGCATCACGTTTGAGCTTCCTCAAGAACCAATGAGGTTCATTCTCGTGTTACGCATCACGTTTGAGCTTCCTCAAGAACCAATGAGGTTCATTCTCGTGTTACGCATCACGTTTGAGCTTCCTCAAGAACCAATGAGGTTCATTCTCGTGTTACGCATCACGTTTGAGCTTCCTCAAGAACCAATGAGGTTCATTCTCGTGTTACGCATCACGTTTGAGCTTCCTCAAGAACCAATGAGGTTCATTCTCGTGTTACGCATCACGTTTGAGCTTCAGCAAGAACCAATGAGATTCATTCTCATGTTATGCAGCGCGTTTGAGCTCCTCAAGAGGTTTGTTCTTGCACGTCAAGCAAGTACGGTCAATCTGTTCATCAAATAAAGCGATCGAGTCTCTTCAGGAAATTTGGACTTTACCGCTCAATTCATATGGATTAGTTTTACAATCTCTTTATGGACTTTTTAAAAGCACCAAAGTGGTAGTTGCGTAGACTGTCAATGGAGGGACAGAAATGTCATATATTAATATATGACTATTTATTATTAAAAATACCTTTAATTGTGTTCCGAAAATGAACGAAAATCTTACGGGTTTGGAACAACATAAATTATGACAGAATTTTCATTTTAGGGTGAACTAACCCTTTAAAGCGTATTAAGTCAGAATCCAAGGTTAATTTATGACTGTTAATGGAGACATATGATTTCTAGCCACGTAATGGTGCAATAACCGCATTTACCAGGGGCTTGCTGGACTGTGCTAACCAGTTAAACGTTTAGCTGGTATCCTTTGGTTTAAACTCAAATCGTGAAGCCCAAAAAAGTTGTTTTGGTCAATGGAATTGCTTTGGGTTTTTATTTTGCACTGAATCTTGCACAACCGAGCAGTTATTTAGCCATTTTTAATTAACTGAAATGCGAATGAGAAAGAACATGATGTGTGAGAACGAGCAAATATAAGTAACGGATCCACGGATCTGTGAGGATGGGGATTAAAGACAGATAAACGAAATGGCCAGTTGATTTCCCTCAGGTGTCGGAGGAGATGTGTTGACGGACTGTGATCTGGTATTTGCACAGTTCTCACCCACCACAGAAATAGCCATTACTGTGAAGAAACGGGTTTAGGGGAAATGCTATGAAACTGGTCTGTGTAAATAGGATTCTCCAGCTCCATCCGTTCCATTAAGTGCATTAAACACATACCATATTAAACGCACATTTTTAATGCACTTCTTCACATTTACAGTTTCATGTTTTAAGATAGACAGGCTGCAATGCACTTATGAATAAAACACCACTCTGAGTGCAAAGAGATCGCTAGGCAGTCTGTTTATAGTTCATGCATAAGGCCGAAGTTGGAAGTGAATGCATTGCTTTTAAGCATTCAGTTTCAATGTTTTCTGAGAAACAACACTGCTAACGAACTAAAAACGTCATTATTGCTATACTGCTGAAAAACACTAAGATCACCAGAATGTCAATAAGAGCTTTTAACTTGAACCAGCAAATAACCACTCAAAAGGCTTTTGCACAAACACCACTCACATTTTCTGCAGAAGTTGTAAAGAGTAACAGAAACATTTGGAAAATTGCAGCATTAACCTGAGCTAATATTCATATTGACAATTATGACAGCCTTGTGAGGCTGTATTGATTGAGCTGTAAATGATCTTCATAATTTGAGTATTATATTCAGAAGTATTGTGACTCAGAGACCTTTTCAGAGGTTTAGACTGCATTAAAGTGTCATGACATGACGTCTGAAGGGTCTTTGAGACATTCTAGTCCACTTGAACAACCTGTTCAAAAGACCGAACCACCTTCAAGCTAAAACACGAGAGAGAATGAACAAGGCACTTAAATAACACTGAGTATTGAAATAAAGTGGAATCTGTAAAACGCTCACATAAAAAGTTACTTCTGGAAGAACTGATTATAATTTAAGGCTTTATTTCAAAAGAAAATTGATTTTATGAAAATCCAACCAAATGATGCATGACTATAATTTTAAACATTTATGTAACTGCCTGAGCAGATATCCCATTTATATCTGCTACCTAAAAATAATTCATATTATTATTCAATTAAACATGTATTTAAAAAAAAAAAAAATCAGGCATGTGATCAGATAAAGACGAAAAAGAAGGAAAATGTGGCAATAATACTATTTTGCTAATTATAATATTTATTGTTGTTGTTGTTGTTATTGTTTTATTTTATTTTATTATTTTTCATTGCTTTCAAATGTTAAACCATTGAAAACAGCAGGGACACCTTAACTTAAATTCACATCCCTGAAAAATGCACTGTGTTGGATTTACATGATTTAATTGTGTACATCGGTCCCACATGAATCAATTAAGTTAAACAAACATCATTTGTTCATGTAACTTCAACATCATAGAATTAATACATTTTAAGTTAATACATATTAAATTAATACATTTTTGGGGCGGCAGTGGCTCAGTGGTTCATGTAGGTTGTCTACAAACCGGAAGGTTGGTGGTTCGATCCCCGGTTCCACCTGACCAAGTGTCGAGGTGTCCTTGAGCAAGACACCTAACCCCAGCTGCTCCCGACGAGCTGGATGGCGCCTTGCATGGCTGACACCGCCGTCGGTGGGTGAATGTGAGGCAAGATGTAAAGCGCTTTGGATGGCCATTGGTCTGTTAAAAGCGCTATATAAATGCAGTCCAAGTGATCTAACTTAGTCTCAAAATGAATTTTATATGGCTCCCTGATTCAGGCACTCAATTTCATATATTAATTTATTCACTTCAACTTATATATATATATATATTAGGGGTGGCACGGTACATGGAAAAAAACCGAACCGTTCGGTTCACTTGTCTCGGTTCGGAGCTTGTGCGTCGCACGGTTCGCGCATGCGCAATGTATCCTCGTGCCCGTATGTTACCTCAGACAGCGGATGTCCTTTTCGCGCAAAATAAGAGGTGTGTGTGGACATACAGTATAGTAAAAGTGGAGTGCTGCAGGTCACGTCACATGTAGAAATGAAAGTGGGAGAGTTAAGGAAGGCTGCCCGGAGTTGGAGGATGCGCCAGCAACGTATAGCAGGGCAGATGCAGTGCGGAGAACGGGAGCCGCGCCGCGCGTGCCCGCGGCGCATACACACATACACACACACAAACACACTGGTAGTGTTCGTCGCGTGAGTCGCGCAGCTGAACCGCGGCTCGTGGATTGCAAATACAGGCAAATATAGTCAATTTTGTCACATTTTCCGGTGTTCTCCTCCGACCCCTGTCTGTCTCGTGCTTTGATTTATGATGGGCAACATACCGGTATATCTGCTGCAAATGCGACCGTGTTCCCCTATGTCTCATACACACATGCATATGTTGTATATAAGTAGTTCACATGATAAATGTAACATTTAAAAGTTAAAGGTCCACTATGTAGGATTTTAGTAGTAAAATATCCATAAACCACTAGACCAGTGTTATATATTTTGTTCAGTTGAGTACTTACAATATCTCAAATGTTTCCAACTATTTGTAAATTGTGAGAAAATTGCGATTTTAACCGAGGTACCGGGACGTGTGAATAGGAGTGAAGGAGTCGCCAGTCAATGGCGTCATTTCCGCATTACCCTCGGTTTCCGCTCGGTTGCCGTAGAAACCATGGCAGCATATAGTCTCGTGGACAAATGCGGACGGTGTAGCGTCTATCAAGCAACTACCGGTAGTTTGTTTCGCGCAGTCGTTATGGAACACAATTATTCTTTGCCGTTTGCAGCTGATTCTGTCGACAAAGACAAGTCCCATCAACGTAAATGTCAATGTATAGGTCAACCAAATGACCCAAGACGATTTTGGGACAAGAAGAGAAATAAAACCAGGATCAACATCGGTGTGGCATTTTCAAAATGGAGAGAACTTCGCGAAAAACTTAAACTAGACAGAGACGCCGATCTTGCATGTGTTTAATAGACAGGTGAGTAATTGGTTTAATTCCTTTACTGACAGAAAACGTGTGATTTGTTTATATCAAACAACAGTGCTAGTCTTATTGTTTGAATGTCTTATTGTCTATGCATATGATGTGAAACATGGTGAGGTCATGTTCACTGTGAATACTTCAAGGCATGTTAAGAACTGGTAAATGTAAATTTGTTGTTTATACTGTAGCTTTAGGTTTTTTTTGTTATTTTTGTTTTACCAAAAAGTTAGTTTTGAATTGAATTCGAGAAATACAGTAACATCTATGACAACCAATTAGTATTAAACCTTACTTTATTTGCGGCTAATTCATTATAGTGAAAGAAAATCATGTCATCAAACGCAACATTTATAAAACTATTACTTTACCTCATCCATGAGCATGATTTCTGATTCCCGTGTGATTGATTACCATCAGCGGTGGAGTTGAAGACGACATTCATTCACATCGTCATCAAGCTAAGACATTATTGTTGTTTTGAATGTACGCACTCTAGTGGCGAAAAAAGTTACATAGTATACCTTTAACGATTAAAAAAAAAAACAACAAGAACCGTACAGAACCGAAAACCGTGACCCTAAAACTGTGATACGAACCGAACCGTGGGTTTTGTGAACCGTGCCACCCCTAATAGATATATATATATAATACTGCACTAGCGACAAACTTTTAGCTAGTAACAGTTCACATTAGCATCTTAAATGCTAAGCATTAAAAGCTCCTTCAGCAAAGCCGTTACGACATTAGTTGTATCAGTCCACAGCCTAAGCAAAAGCTCCACTCTTCTCCACAATGCTAACCCATTGTAATTTAAATTGTTCTAAAAATTCCAACATAAATTAAACATTATCAAACACAATCAAGTCTCCCCTTTCTCATCTTGCTAAAAAATACATAAAATAACACTTTTACATATAAAATAACATTTACTCTCTTACTCTTTGATTTAGCCATATGCAAAGCATGCTGGGAACTAACAAACCCTGCCCAGTTTCAGTTAACGCAACTCAAATCATTCATATAATCTCAACACAAACGGATTAAGTAAACTTCAATTTGACTGATATTTAAGTGGATTGAACACAATCAAATTAAGTTAGCACAAAATGTATAGCAATTTCTTCTTCTTCTCAGCCTCCCCGGGAAAGTCTATGCCAGGGTACTGGAGAGGAGAATTCGGCCGACAGTGGAACCTCGGATTCAGGAGGAACAGTGTGGTTTTCGTCCCGGTCGTGGAACACTGGACCAGCTCTATACCCTCTACAGGGTGCTGGAGGGTTCATGGGAGTTTGCACAACCAGTCCACATTTGTTTTGTCCTGTGGAGGGTGCTCTGGGAATATGGGGTCCGGGGTCCTTTGCTGAGGGCTGTCCGGTCCCTGTATGACCGAAGCAGGAGTTTGGTCCGCATTGCCGGCAGTAAGTCAGACTTGTTCCCGGTGCATGTTGGACTCCGGCAGGGCTGCCCTTTGTCGCCGGTTCTGTTCATAATTTTTATGGACAGAATTTCTAGGCGCAGCCAAGGGCCGGAGGGGGTCAGGTTTGGGGACCACGCGGTTTCGTCTCTGCTCTTTGCGGATGACGTTGTCGTGTTGGCCCCTTCTAACCAGGACCTTCAGCATGCACTGGGACGGTTTGCAGCCGAGTGTGAAGCGGCTGGGATGGGGATCAGCACCTCCAAATCCGAGGCCATGGTCCTCAGTCGGAAAAGGGTGGCTTGCCCACATCAGGTTGGTGGAGAGTTCCTGCCTCAAGTGGAGGAGTTCAAGTATCTTGGGGTCTTGTTCACGAGTGAGGGGAGGATGGAACGGGAGATTGACAGACGGATCGGTGCAGCTTCTGCAGTAATGCGGTCGATGTAACGGTCTGTCGTTGTGAAGAAAGAGCTAAGCCGTAAGGCGAAGCTCTCGATTTACCGGTCAATCTACGTTCCTACTCTCACCTATGATCATGAGCTTTGGGTCATGACCGAAAGGACAAGATCCCGGATACAGGCGGCCGAAATGAGCTTTCTCCGCAGGGTGGCTGGGCGCTCCCTTAGAGATAGGGTGAGAAGCTCAGTCACTCGGGAGGAACTCGGAGTAGAGCCGCTGCTCCTCCACATCGAGAGGGGATAGCTGAGGTGGCTCGGGCATCTGTTCCGGATGCCTCCTGAACGCCTTCCCGGGAAGGTGTTTCGGGCATGTCCAACCGGGAGGAGGCCCCGGGGAAGACCAAGGACACGCTGGAGGGACTATGTCTCCCGGCTGGCCTGGGAACGCCTCGTGTCCCTCCGGAAGAGCTAGAGGAAGTGTCTAGGGAGAGGGAAGTCTGGGCATCTCTGCTTAGACTGCTGCCCCCGCGACCCGGCCCCGGATAAAGCGGAAGAAGATGGATGGATGGATGGATGGATGGATGTATAGCAATTGTGTTGCTTTAGCTCATTTTAACGAAGCAATTTGAACAAGCAGTGTGAAATCAAATAAATTCAATAAAAACCATTGTGCAATCCATTATTATATTGAATTGACTGAAATAAATGAATATGTAAGTCATATTTTTGGGGTATAAATACAGAGTTTAGATGTAAACATCAGGTTGCAGAAGGGAGAAACAGTATTAGGGGAATTAAAAGAAGAAAAGCAGTGTGTGTTGCAGCCCAAGTGTCTTCTCAATATCTGGCTTCATTCCTCCAATAAAAGAAAGGCAGCGGTGCAAATAAGTGCAAATAGCAACTAGATTCTATTTACACTCACTAAAAATAACATTTTCTTAGTGATCGATGATATTTACACCAAGTGCAAATAGCTGTAGATGCTATTTACTAAGTGAAAATAGTGATATATTCTATTTACACCATGTAAAAGTAGCAGTAAAAGGCGGATTCAAACTCAAATTGCATCAAAACCAAGATCTTTAAGTCTTATGCTTTACTGACTATGCCACTGAAAACGTTAAAATATGCCTGGTTTTTTTTTCTTTTTTTTTCTTGTTTTTCCCAAACAGGCATTGTTAGTGCGAATATTTGCACTTGGTGTAAATAGACACTCAGTAAAAGAAGGGAGTATACATAACTCAAGCTGCCACTGCAGATCTGGATGAAGAATGTAATACTGTATCAAGATGCTTTAGTTTAGTATTCTTTTTAAAGGGCTGGAATTAAAACGAAGATCCCACATTTGCATGTTCTGTCTTCCTGTGCCTGTGGCTGTGGTTGGGCAGCGTGGATGAGTCTGTGCGCTCGCTTCATCTCATTCTCTCCGCGGCGTCTCAACATAAGCAGTTTTTTTGCCTTGTTCACAATGCATCTGGGGAAATGCCTCTTTTTTATTATCTTTTTTAGCCATTTACAGAAAGCTAATTAAAGCACCCAGCTTTGAACACATAGTAAAAGTAATGATAGCCTAAGAAGTACGGTTCGGTAAGTACCTCGGTTTTGAAGTCACGGTTCGGTACGGGTTCGGTACAGCAGTTTAACAAAATTGCTTTTTATTTATTTTTATTAAACAGTGGTTTACTGGGGAAAAAAAGTGTCTGTCCTTAAAATGAATTAAATAATAACTAAAAGTTTATTGAAGATATTGCTGTAAACTATATAGGGAGCCCTTACTTGCACATTAATATTAAAGGTTAACCACAGAGCCCAAACTATTAGCCTAAATTCAGTTGCTATTTATTTTTAGGTATAATAATCAACACTCAAATAACACTTTGTATGCAAACATGAGTTTTTGCAATAACTTCTAAATATAATTATAAAACAGTTTTTTTCTCCAATTCGCTGTTGAAATATAATCATTTATACACAGTGTCTGTCATTTTCATGACAGGTTTATTTAAACATACATTAAATAATCAAGACATCACTAACAGGTTAAGTAGAATATAACGAATAGGCTAATATAGTGCATATATGTATAGTGGTAAATGTGATGCTACATGACATTGTTTAGTTTACACGCAGTTATATTGATGTCTTTCCGCCGTTGAAACACAGATTGAGCGATTACACCACATATGATACGTGACAGTAAGTTGTAATGTATCCTCAACACACCTTCAGATGTTCGTTCATGTTTATTCTTTAGGAAGAGATGATTGACGCTTGAACTGTGATCAGTAATCAGTCACGCCACATTAAAGAGCGTCAAAATGGCATTTATCGTTTGAATTTTGTGATAAAATGGACTGAATACTTCATATGTTCATGTGGGAACTTGGATTGAAGTGTGTTCCCGCTTAAAACAAGCCGACTGTTAACCGTTGATTGCGTGCACCGAACCGAAAGCCCCGTACCGAAACGGTTCGGTACGAATACGTGTACCGTTACACCCCTACTAAGAAGCAAACAGCACTAATGATTGTTTTCGGACAGGTTGCCAAACACACTACACTGCAAGAGCATGGCACAACATGGGAGCACACATATCCCATCACTGACTATAATAATTAATTATAATATTATTGTGTAGTCATTTTATTAATAGTAGGGTACAACAGGGCTAAAGTTGCATGGGGGAGTCTTTGGTTTTATTTTCCCCTAAACCACTAGATGGCACAAAAACTCGCCAAAGCACTTTCCATACATATGCTTTTCAAGATGATCTTTGACGTGAACGCGGGCAGAAACGCAAAGTTGATTCTCCACTAATTTGATCTAATATTTGATGTTTTTTTTAAAAGTTGTAGATTTAAGTAGCAAAAATAAGTAAACAAAGGTCTTCTTAATGATTGAGTTTTGTTCAAGCTAATTAAAGCAACAGTTTTTCAATAACGGAAGAAGAATATGTAAAAGTATGGTATTTGGGGTAAAGGGCAAAATAATTAACATGATGATAAATATCCGGCTGACTTTTCCATTTGTTGACATGACATGGTTAGATTTGAATGGTATTATATACTTCTATGGGAGGAAAATGCTTAACAAGTAAATAAACGCGTTGCGTTCATATTCTGGTCTCTTCTGCTTTTCTGTACATATGCTTTATTAGTTTGGTGTTTACCGAGTTTGGTCTGTTAAAGGAACACGCCGACTTTTTGGGACTTTAGCTTATTCACCGTATCCCCCAGAGTTAGATAAGTCCATCCCATTCTCATCTCCGTGCGTCTGACGCACCCACCGCTAGCCTAGCTTAGCACAAAGACTGGAGGTAAATGGCTCCAGCTAGCCTACTGCTCAATAAGTGACAAAATAACGCCAACATTTTCCTAGTTACATGTTGTGATGTCTATAGTTACATCGTTTACTAAGACCGACGGAAAATGAAAAGTTGTGATTTTCTAGGCCGATATGTCTAGGAACTATTCTCTCATTCCGGCGTAGTAATCAAGGAACTTTGTGCAGTACCATGAGTGTAGCGGTGCAATGATATTACGCAGCGCCTGAAAATAGACTAACTTCTGTCAACATAACTAACGTGACAACCTGTTTACACAGAGAGCATGCTAGGGACTATTTTCAGGCGCTGCGTAATATCATTGCACCGCTGCACTCATGGTACGGCACAAAGTTCCTTGATTACTACGCAGGAATGAGAGAATAGTTCCTTGACATATCGGTCTAGAAAATCACAACTTTTAATTTTCCGTTGGTCTTAGTACACGATGTAACTATAAACATCACAACATGTAAATAGGAAAATGTTGGTGTTATTTTGTCACTTATTGAGCAGTAGGCTAGCTGGAGCTGTTTACCTCCAGTCTTTGTGCTAAGCTAGGCTAGCAGTGAGTTATGGCACGCACGGAGATGAGAATGGTTTGTATGGACTTATCTAACTCTGGGGGATACAGTGAATAAGCTAAAGTCCCAAAAAGTTGCCGTGTTCCTTTAATGCCACGTTTTTCACATTAAGGTTAAGCTGAGGGAGTTTTATTTACTGTTGGTTACTAGGTTTCCAATACCACCGTCATCTGCTCGAACACCTTCACGGTCACGTCATCTTTTCTTTTTTGCAAACTTTGAAAAGATTCGCTTCATGTTTGGATGGAAATGTTAGCGTGTGAACGTAAACAAAAGAGACAAAACAAATACATGCATGCCAAAGTATCTGTGCATTGGGCCTGATAGAGCAGCTCTAGTTCTCGCTCGAACACACAGTGGAAGACAAAAGCACGGCAGGAGTGATCGCTACTGAACGCGGAAGCACCACTGAGAACACAGACATGATGCAGAAGAGAAGACAGCCAAAGCGTCTGATGCGCATGCTAAACGGCAGCGAAGGCTCCGGCTCATGGAGAACAAGAGAGAAGCAATAAAAGAAGATTGGACACCGTCCCCGAGGTGTTTCACGATAAGGGGATCGTGTAGGCTGTAATGAAGACGCAGGCAGTGTATCAGAAAAACAGGAAAAGAGATGCGAGGTATTTGTCGACCCCAGATGTGTGCCGAACATCAATTCCTCTGCAGCTATTCCACTGGAGCGCTGCTCCAAATACCAATCACGGGCCCCGCTGGTTGCCCTGGCAACAGCACTCCTCTCCAATATAGTGAGCAGCAGGCTTCTAAGGAGATGCTTCTCTCTTCTTTTTTTGACATCCTCCTTCCCATTTCAAGCCCTTCTTCTCAATTGATGAGTCTTTCTATCTGTTGCCGTATCTGTCCTTTTCACACCACAGGTCTGACCACACATCTTGACCGGCGAAGCGAAGCGTTTCCCGTACCTGTGTTTCAGAGGACACGTCCTCATCTCCCCGCTGATGAACTTTCCCCTGCGGGACGCACCTTCACATTGAGTTTCACGCCTCATGTGGTTCCTGCATGATTGAGGGTAGGACTGAAGGTTGTTTACGTGCAGTGGACAGAGGTTCAGTTCATCCGGCAGTACTTGTGGAATAAAGTTGATCACTACTTTTCCTTCTTTTTCTTTACATAAAAACATGCAAAAATCTAGCCTACGTATTAAACAGGGCCAAGACAATGTTAAAATAGTCACTGTTTCAATAGTATAGCCACAAGACATAAACTAAATGATGTACTATATGATGAGTGCATTACAACTTTGTTGTCATGACCATGTCTAAAAAACTCAAATGAACTTAAAAAGAATGAACAACTTTACAGCTCAAATATGATTTCCGCGATGAGGACATGAGCTTCATCTCCAGAGCCACTCAGAGGCATTTCATTTGAGAAAAACTATCGTCATATCATAAACACACAGAAACTCAAAGGTCTTCACTGCAGCCCGTCAAAATAAAAGTTTGGTTTAACTTGAAGAAATTGTAATATAAGAAATATATTACTGTTGTACAGTTGAATTTAGCTACGTGTCAATGTAATAATAATACTAACACTATATTTTTTTAAGGAATAATACACATTTTTCTTCCATGTTTTAATTTTAACAGTAAATCTCTGTTGTGCAGCACTTTGACAAAACAAAGTGTTTGTTTAATTTCATACGATTAAAAGATCAATTAAATTAATATTTTATGCCTTCATTTGATTGCCAGAAAAATCAATTATGATTTTTTAAATTGATTTTATGATGATGCCATTAAATCATTAAATCAATTAGAGATGCTTTTTGATTATGTACTAAGATGTACAAACTAAGGTATAATTTAAAATGTAATCCAGAAAACAGAAAACACAGAATTTGGTAAAAATAAAATGGAATTTCAGAAAAAAGAAAACATATTTCATAGAGCAAAAGCTACCAGTAACACCCAAATTATAACAAGCTTACCGTTGTGAATCAGGCTAATGTAAGGAGGTCGTTTTGAACACTGGCTGGTTATACTTGCTCAAAAATTGATTTTGGATAGCTTTTAACCAAAAAACGTTACGGCCTAAAGCTTTAAACCAGATGGGTTATTATTCAGGTAGCTATTTTACTTGATAAACTACATGTAAAGTACTTTGCTCAGTAAGATTCCCATTGCAAGATGCAATACATATGTTGTGAATAGCATTCTGACACATTTTGTGAATGAAAATGTCTAGAAACATGACAAGAATGACAGAAATTATAAATATGATCCTGTTGACGCCGAACATTAAGTAATCATATTTGCCATTCATACAGAACACCGTAGAATCTGTAAAGTAACACGCTCAAAGCCACCATATAACAACTAAGTACTAGTAATTGCAACGCCCTGGCAACCACATTTAACTCATGTAAAAATCTTGTGAAGGACTTGAATCTATGTGTACAGACTTTGCAGCGTCTTATCTGTGTTTTGTTCCCTCGTACCTGAACCTTCTCTCTGCCTATTCTCTCCATCCATTCTGAGAAACAACATGCTGTCCCCTTTACACTCTGTTGGGTTCAGACCTGCCAGACCGGCCTCTTCCACTCCACTGACACCAGCCCTTATCAGACACACACACACACACACACACACACACACACACACACACACACACACACACACACACACACACACACACACACACACACACACACACACACACACACACACACACACACACACACACACACACACACACACACACACACACACACACAACACACACACACACACACACACAAGTCATCAGACAGGACCCAAAATCGAGAAACCACCATACATTCTACCGTAGGATCCAGACTGTTCTGATTCGACATCACCTGCACATTCGGTTATCAAAGCGCTTTACATAGAAGGGGGAATCATAATATAATATAAAGTTAAGTTTAAAACTAGAACAGTATTTATTTGAAATAGAAATCTTTTTGTAATAATATAAATGTATTTACTGTCACTTTTAATACATTTAAATAATTTCTTTAAAAAGAAAAAGAACTGTGTATGTCCAAGTGAAACGGATATTAAATAAGGAAAACATGGTAAGACTTGATTTTATCCATGGATGTGGGAATTACATACCAGTTTGTATGACTTCGGCTGAAAAGAAAGGTAATCAATAAAGTGAAGCATGTTGTAACATTTTGATGAAAGCTAATGAACACAAACAATTTGAAATAATGTCCACCATCATTCATCATTCATACACAATAATGCAGCAGAATTACTTATATCAAGACCAGGTGACGAAAAGTGGTCAAATCCGGCTGCTGTCATCACTCTGTCAACCAAAAATGTAAAAAGGAAGTACATTTATGAAGCTGAGACGACAACATCTGAATACCAAACAATGGCTTTCTAGACTTGGGCCATAAATTCAGTGGCATTTCATTTGCAGGAGCTCTATATGTATCTATGCTCTCCTCAAATCCATGAAAACTAATTCTCATCCTCAGTCAGAGCTGTATTTGTCTGCAGTGCCCTCTATAGTCTGAACAAACATCAATCACTGAGAGAGAGAGAGAGAGAGAGAGAGAGAGAGAGAGAGAGAGAGAGAGAGAGAGAGAGAGACCCATTATCAGAAGGACCTATAAACATCAAAACAACTTTACTGCACAGACGTGCTCAAATTCAACACGTTGATACACGTTCCTACAACATCTCACATATACAACCCCCTGGTGCTCAGAGTATTGGAATCACGAATGAATACAGCATTTTAGACTCCACCGAATAACAAGCGCTTGATTAATAACGTCTCTCATTTACGAGCACACATAATCTATACTCGAGCTCAAAGGTCGCTTCTATGTGACGTGATGTGTTCAAAGCTAAATGCACTTTCTGCACTGATGGCTTCTGCATATCGCACTTGTTTCATGCTCTAAGGATTATTACCCAGAATCCTCTACGACATTGAGTTCTCCTCTGATTTTTGAACTATGAGCCATCGTAATGAAAGGGAAAGGAATTCATTTGAATGCTTCTTGTTCAATACAAACAAGGTATACAACACCATATCAGCCTACAGTAGATCGAAAATTTAAGCTTTTTCCTTTATTCAATTCTAATTAAAATGTTTGGATCATATATAAAGGATAGGGATAGATCGTGACAAAGATTTAACCCTTTAAATGCATTAAAGGGGTCATGAACTGCTGTTTTATAATGTTTCCTGGGGTGCACTTATAATGTGAGTATGATTTTTACATCAAAAATGGTCAAATTTAGAAATAAAAGGCATTTTTCCTACCCTGATTTTAGCCTCTGATCTGAATGCTCTGTTTGAAGGGGCGTGTCTGCTTTGAAGCTTCAGTGTAACGCCCACTGCTGTGATTGGCTGCTATCAGACTTCAGTGTAAACGCCCACTGCTGTGATTGGCTACTGTGAGATTTCAGTGTAAACACCCACTGCTGTGATTGGCTACTGCGAGACTTCAGTGTAAACGCCCACTGCTGTGATTGGCTACTGTGAGACTTCAGTCTAAACACCCACTGCTGTGATTGGCTGCTGTGAGACTTCGGTGTAAATGGCCACTGCTGTGATTGGCTGCTGTGAGACTTCGGTGTAAACGCCCACTGCTGTGATTGGCTATTGTGAGTTTTCAGTGTAAACACCCACTGCTGTGATTGGCTGCTGCGAGACCTCAGTGTAAACGCCCACTGCTGTGATTGGCTGCTGTGAGACTTCGGTGTAAACACCCACTGCAGTGATTGGCTACTGTGAGACTTCAGTGTAAACACCCACTGCTGTGATTGGCTACTGTGAGACTTCAGTGTAAACGCCCACTGCTGTGATTGGCTACTGTGAGACTTCAGTGTAAACACCCACTGCTGTGATTGGCTACTGTGAGACTTCAGTGTAAACGCCCACTGCTGTGATTGGCTACTGTGAGACTTCAGTGTAAACGCCCACTGCTGTGATTGGCTACTGTGAGACTTCAGTGTAAACACCCACTGCTGTGATTGGCTACTGTGAGACTTCAGTGTAAACGCCCACTGCTGTGATTGGCTACTGTGAGACTTCAGTGTAAACACCCACTGCTGTGATTGGCTACTGTGAGACTTCAGTGTAAACGCCCACTGCTGTGATTGGCTGCTGTGAGACTTCAGTGTAAACGCCCACTGCTGTGATTGGCTACTGTGAGACTTCAGTGTAAACACCCACTGCTGTGATTGGCTACTGTGAGACTTCAGTGTAAACGCCCACTGCTGTGATTGGCTGCTGTGAGACTTCGGTGTAAACGCCCACTGCTGTGATTGGCTGCTGTGAGACTTCGGTGTAAACGCCCACTGCTGTGATTGGCTGCTGTGAGATTTCGTTGTGTAAACGCCCACTGCTGTGATTGGCTGCTGTGAGATTTCGGTGTAAACGCCAACTGCTTTTAGCACATATTTATTACAGCTCTCAAGGTTAACTAATCGTGAAAAGTGCTGATTATAGCATTATATTTAGATTTGTGGCGTGAAAGGTTGCAGTGAGGATCATTGTAGCCGATCACATATGTTGAGCGCATGAATGCAGTGATCTCGTCATTACAGCTCGATTTCTGCACACTAACGAATGCTTTCATCATAACTAACAGCGCAAACACAATGTAAATCAGAGATTTGTTGATTAATACAGGAGATTTGGCGCGAGTCACTGATAAACTCACACTGTTGGATTGACAGCTCCAGTGATGGCAAAGGAAGCGTTCTTTGAGTGAGTGTTTTCTATGTATAATTTAATCTCAGTTTAAATAACAGATTATTTTCATCCTACTAAGAGAAACAATGTGAAGTTGAGGGTTTAGTGTCTAGTTTGATTTACTGACACATACGCAAGGAACATCTGACTGTACATGAATCATTACAGAAATCACTGGTCTCAGATCAGGCATTAGAATGAACACGGTTACTTACATGTTGTGCATTACTGTCGAGTCCATATCGTAAAAGTCTTTGCAAAGACTGTGCCAAAATTGCGACTGATTTCCCAAAAAATCCACAGTGAAATGTACATAATACAAATAAATAATGTTCAACTGAGACATTCACATTGTTGAAAATACATAACCACATTCCTAGCATTATGATCCTTTGAAAGGTACTGTTATTTTCAGTCCTGTATCGATCTTCTCTCCTCATCATCTTACTAACACGCCAGTGGGTGGGGCCAAAGTTGCAGTGATGAAGTGGGCATTGATCTTCTTCTTTCACTGATCTATTATAGGCACATTCCACAACGAGTCGTTCTCTGGGCTTGGTAACAATAAAATCTGTTTTTGGACTAACAAGGAAGTTTTCAGTTCTGAAACTTCTGGATATTCTTAAAGTACGATGATGACCTCTTATATGTCAAAAGCTCAAGGAAAACTGGATTTCTCAGTTCATGACCCCTTTAAAAATCCCTTTACGGTGAATTAATTTTTTGGGAGAACTATCGCTTTAACAGTGATATCACAAGTATCATCATAGATGGTCTAATTATTGGGAGATAACAAGGGTCCGTGTCTCTACAACTGGAGAAAGTGGAACGGCCAACTTGGATTACATGTGCCTTGATAACCAATCAACATTACAGCCTTGACATCATTGAATTTCATAGTTTGTTGTGTCATTAAAAGGTAAACACCTCAACAAATGCTCCCTCGACTGTCTTAAATAACACAACAGACCCACTGAGTGAAGCTTTTGGCTTTGAGAGTTTCAGAAAAATATTGCATTTTAATGACATGCATTAGCACTCAGGCTATACAAAGAGCGCTAAATTGCCTCTGGCCTTCATGCCACACAGCCACAGTTCTGTGAGTGAAATCATTCGCCGAAACAATTTTCAGGCAGACGTTGGCGAGCGCTCATCTGACGTGCCCATGTGAAACAACACACCAGTGTCTTAATATAATTTCACAGCCAAGCATATTTGCCCAACAGGATTACAAACCAAACCAAGAATGTCAAGAGCACCACATGCACCACCAGAGATGTCCAATCAATGGAAGCACCAATGCTTAAGCCTCTTACAGAGTCCTGAAGGAAAGATTTATTTACAAATGTTATCTTTACCAAGATTGGTATGTTGTATACTGGGAACAAAAGACCTAAAATAAAAAATAGTTCCACCATGGTCTACCGGCACAATCTGTAACTGGAGTCCACTGGAGGTGAGTGGAAGTGGCGTGGCGTGGCATGGCTCACCAAACATTGGGTTACACAGACAAAGATAGACAAGATAAAATGGAAACATGAGGGCTATTTATACACTAATGACTAAACAAGGAACACCTGTACACAATCAAGACAATAAACCAATCACAAAACAGAACAGAGAAACGCATGTCAGAACATGACACATAATACTAGGGAAACATAAGACTCAAACCTGTGCGCAAAGTTTTACTACGGTTTCCGGGTTGAACGACATGTTTCCTGGAAATGGTGTGCAACAGGGTTTGGTGGGTGTGTCAAAAATGTCAGCCCAATCAGCAGCAACATGTAAATCACACGGTTTTAAAGAGACAGCTCGCACAATGGGTCCAAGTAAAGTCGTTTACAAATGTGTCCGCTGCAACTCGGTATACGCAACAATTGAAGATATTAGAAGACATGTTTGTTGTAAAAATTAGGGCTGAGTAAAAAAATATTGATTTCTCGATTTTAATCAATTCACATTTTTACGAACTGATATCGATTCTTAAATCCCAAGACTCGATTAGTGATCCAATAAATCGCAAAAAATGTTGTGCTTTGTTGCTACTAATATGAAATCAAATTACATCCAATTTATTACAAAATTCAAAAACAAATACCGTTTTGGCGGTGTGGCGTGAGATCGCTCTGGCGCAGCTCAAGAGAAACGGCAGCGTGGAGCACATATCAACTTCTCTTTCGCGTTAATACCAGTTACAGCGCAAAAAAAAGAATGAGCATCTGAAAGTGTGTTAAAAGACAGTACAACGTGGAAAGACACGAGTAAAACAGCTTGTAAACAATGTCATGTAACGTCACATTTACCTCAGAAAAACCATATTCACTGTCCATAAACTCATTAGTGAGCTAGAAAAATCCAGAGAACTCCAGAGAGGAGCATATATGTACCATATTAGGCTACATATTCATTATAAGTTTTAATGTTCTTCAATATTTAATGCATGTTTGAATGTATCTGGGAAGTTTTTATGACCGCCACCATTTAAATGTTTATATTTCATATAAATGTATTATTATAAAAAAATGTAAGTGTAATTTAAGTGTTTGTATACAAATCAGTTAATTTTTTACCTTCAATATTATAGTAGGCTTCAACTGACTCCCATTGTTTACAGCATTAGTTAAGAGATTTGTTTTCCTTGAGAAAATTTGCCATATATTGTACCTGATATCCAAAATAATCGATATTGAATCGAAATCGAATTGCAAGCTTGTGAATCGAAATAGAATCGAATTGTGAAATTTCTGTCAATGCCCAGCCCTAGTAAAAATATAGCACAACAACAGTGATCAGCAATAACGATAAGCCTAATACTCATAATAAAAATAATAAGGTCATGTAGATAATAACAGTCTCTGAGGTAAGAAGTGGATTATCCTTCACCTGAAATTTTTGTTTTTTTTCATCCTGAAATGCGAGGCAAATGTTGGATCACAATAATTAGGAACCACAGTTTCCACAAATCCCTTCATTTGATTAGGATGTTCTCTTTTATTCTGGACGGCGAGGGCAGTGACTGTAACATTGAACATATTTTGCAGTATTAACACGTATTTATACCGATTTCATCAGGCTCCGAAAACAGAAAGAATGACCTTCTCAGCTGCCATACTTGCAACTCTTGCGTCATCAGAACAGGGTGTTCGCTTTGCAACGTTTTGTCGGGGCTGAACGCAGCCATGATCACATGAGGGCAAGGAATCACATGACAAGGAACCAGGAAACATGACTGAAAATTTCTAAATGAAAGACATGAACAGAAACAAAACGTGATACAACCTTGATTCCACCCAGTGTTATTTTGGTATAACAACAAATAATTGATCAGAAACTAGTTAAAGGGATAGTTCACCCAAATATTAAAATTCTGTCATCATTTACTCACCCTCAAGTTGTTCCAAACCTGTATGAGTTTCTTTCTTCTGCTGAACACAAAGGAAAATATTTGGAAGAATGTTGGTAACCAGAAAGTTGACGGTAGCCATTGACTTCCATAGTATTTTGTTTCCTACTATGGTCAATGGCTACCGTCAACTGTCTGCAAACTCATACAGGTTCAACTAGAAAATGATGAAAATCAAAGAAAATGAGTAAATTATGACAGAATTTAAATTTTGGGGTGAACTATCCCTAAAGCAGAGCATCCAATGCTATGAGTGTGGGGTGGGGCTACCTGTTTTTCTGACCAATGACAGACGAGGAAAGATCTAAAGGGCTAGGACGAGTGTTTAGGAACCTGCTTGGGAACAATTGTTCATTTTTCAATTACTTTTAAATTGGTGCTAACGAAATGACTCAATCAAGCTCTTACAGTGTGACGTTCTTTGGTTTAATAAAGCTATTCGTTTTTTCTAAGCATGTCTAGATAAATGCAGAGTGGGAAGGATTATGCTAATGTGCCCTATGAGTAAACAAGCTTCTTTAATGAGATGGCGACAGCTAAATGATGCCCGTGCGTTTCAACACGCCTCTGTTGAATTTGATTCATCCTCGGTTTTAAAACGGAAAAAGAAGCAGAGGCAACCACAGTCACAACAAAACGAATCACATCAACGCTGCTAGAAAAGAGAGGAACGAATGTATTTTCCATACATCTGGGAAAAAGTCTTGAGAAAAAACAATCAGTGTTTTGCAGTGTTTGTATTAAGGTCAAAGATGTCCATCTGATACAAAAAATACAGCAGATAGAACTGATTTATCTGTTGAATACCAAACGAAATTGTGACAAGCTCCCCTTCCTCGAACGAATGGAAATGTGATCAACACATTCACCAGCAAAAGCAACTCAATAAAGCGCAGCTGTTGCTTCAATTGGCCTGGCCAAATTCAATTAGAGGTGAGCGCTAATAGGTAAGTTGACTGCGGGCCATTCAATTCCCGATGACACATTGACAGCGAAGCTGCCGAAACAACCATTTTATGCTGCTACTTGCTGCTTCCTCTTTGGGAAAGAGACGGATGGAGAGAAAAAGAGCAAGCGCTTGTCTTCCCACACGCCTGTACACAAGAGTTACATCCTCAACCTGAAAAAGGAAATGTGAAATACATGCCCACACTTGTCTGTGTGCAAAAAAGACGAGGTGAGAAATCGAAACCAGGAAAGGCAAGCATGTGATATGAGGAAAGGCCTGTGAAGATGTTCACCGATGGATGTGGGATGTGACAACTATCCCATGTTATGCATGTGTAGAGTTGGTTTTGGAAGTGGAGGTGAACTTTCTAATGTGTGCATGACGTGTTGTCTCAGCGAGCCGTCTCATCTACACTCTTCTCCCTGTAGAATATCACAGCCTGCTTTCAATCTAACTCCAGACATGGGCCACTATTAGAAATCTGGGGCTCTGCACATCCTCAGCCACTGAGCTATTTATTCTCTCTGCTTTGCCTTGTCACAGACAAAATCAATTTCAATTAAAACGACTACTGTGCCTACTTCGATGAAGAAGTCTCTCGTGATGCAGTAAAGGGAAAAGGTAGAAAGAGGGGAGAAATTAAAGTTAATTTCCTCAGATCTTACTCAGAAACCCTTTTATTCCTATGCACGGAAAGAAAGCCCACAAATGGCATCTTGCTAACAACTCAATTGGATGAGATGCAGATGGAGAGCGTATCAAGAGCAGTGCTAATTTTGTTAACGAAAACTATTGCAAAAAATGTTAATCAACGACCTGACGATGATGAAATCACAACATCATTAAACAATAACTGTGACTATATCAACATGCAATATAATTTATGATATAAGTCGAGACAAATTTTGTTTTTGTTTTTACCTTACATACATACATATACAGTGGGGAGAACAAGTATTTGATACACTGCCGATTTTGCAGGTTTTCCTACTTACAAAGCATGTAGAGGTCTTTCATTTGTATCATAGGTGCTCTTCAACTGTGAGTGACGGAATCTAAAACAAAAATCCAGAAAATCACATTCTATGATTTTTAAGTAATTAATTAGCATTTTATTGCATGACATAAGTATTTGATCACCAACCAACCAGTAAAAATTCCGGTTAGTTTTTCTTTAAGAAGCCCTCCTGTTCTCCACTCATTACCTGTTTGAACTTGTTACCTGTATAAAAGACACCTGTCCACACACTCAATCAAACAGACTCCAACCTCTCCACAATGGCCAAGACCAGAGAGCTGTGTAAGGACATCAGGGATAAAATTGTAGACCCACACAAGGCTGGGATGGGCTACAGGACAATAGGCAAGTAGCTCGATGAGAAGGCAACAACTGTTGCCGCAATTATTAGAAAATGGAAGAAGTTCAAGATGACGTCAATCTCCCTCGGTCTGGGGCACCATCCAAGATCTCACCTTGTGGGGCATCAATGATCATTAGGAAGGTGAGGGATCAGCCCAGAACTACACGGCAGGACCTTGTCAATGACCTGAAGAGAGCTGGGACCACAGTCTCAAAGAAAACCATTAATAACACACTAAGCCGTCATTGATTCAAATCCTGCAGCGCACGCAAGGTCCCCCTGCTCAAGCCAGCGCATGTCCAGGCCCGTCTGAAGTTTGCCAATGACCATCTGGATGATCCAGAGGAGGAATGGGAGAAGGTCATGTGGTCTGATGAGACAAAAATAGAGCTTTTTGGTCTAAACTCCACTCGCCGTGTTTGGAGGAAGAAGAAGGATGAGTACAACCCCAAGAACACCATCCCAAACGTGAAGCATGGAGGTGGAATCATCATTCTTTGGGGATGCTTTTCTGCAAAGCGGACAGGACGACTGCACCGTATTGAGGGGAGGATGGATGGGGCCATGTATCGCGAGATCTTGGCCAACAATCTCCTTCCCTCAGTAAGAGCATTGAAGATGGGTCGTGGCTGGGTCTTCCAGCATGACAACGACCAGAAACACACAGCCAGGGCAACTAAGGAGTGGCTCCGTAAGAAGCATATCAAGGTCCTGGAGACCTGAACCCAATAGAAAATTTTTGGAGGGAGCTGAAAGTCCGTATTGCCCAGCGACAGCCCCGAAACCTGAAGGATCTGGAGAAGTGGGCCAAAATCCCTGCTGCAGTGTGTGCAAACCTGGCCAAGAACTACAGGAAACGTAAGATCTCTGTAATTGCAAACAAAGGTTTCTGTACCAAATATTAAGTTGTGCTTTTCTAATGTATTCTAATGTAATACAGGTAATGAGTGGAGAACAGGAGGGCTTCTTAAAGAAAAACTAACCGGAATTTTTACTGGTTGGTTGGTGATCAAATACTTATGTCATGCAATAAAAAGCAAATTAATTACTTAAAAATCATACAATGTGATTCTGGATTTTAGATTCTGTCACTCACAGTTGAAGAGTACCTATGATACAAATGACAGACCTCTACATGCTTTGTAAGTGGGCAAACCTGCAAAATCGGCAGTGTATCAAATACTTGTTCTCCTCACTGTACTTACATACATACATAAACATTAGGGCTGGGTATTGACACGAATTTCACAATTCGATTCGATTTCGATTCACAAGCTTTCGATTCGATTCGATTTTCGGTTCTTTTCAATTCAATTCAATATTGATTATTTTGGATATGTATCAGGTATAATACATGGAACATTTTCTCAAGGAAAACTAATTTCTGAACTAATGCTGTAAACTATGGGAGTCAGTTGATACTACATTAGCCTACTAATATTGAAGGTAAAAATTGACTGATTTGTATACAAACACTTAAATGACACTAAATTATGTTTTTTTTAAATATAATAATAAAGTAATAATATTAACTTTACAATTACATAATCATAATTCTACTCCAATTAGTTTTTTTTTTTAAATATAAACATTTAAAAGGTGGCTGTCATAAAAACTTGCCAGATTTATTCAATATTGAAGAACATTGACAATGAATATCCTATGTAATGTGGTGCATATAATTAGCAAAATGCTCCTAAATACGGATTTTGGTAAGTTGTCCTGTATCTTTTAACACACGTTCAGACGCTCATTCGTGTTTATTTCGCGCTGTTACTGGTATTAAGGCGGAAGAGAAGATCCGTTCATGTTTGCTCCGCGCTGCTGGTTGTCGAGCTGAGCTCGATCTCACGCCACAGCGCCAAAACGATATTTATGTTTTTGAATTTCGTAAAAAAAATAGACTAATCGATTCTTGGGATTTAAGAATCGATATTGTTTTGTAAAAGTGAGAATCGATTAAAATCGAGAAATCAATATTTTTTACCCAGCCCTAATAAACATACATGCATACAAACAGACATGCATACATAAAAACTAGACAAAAATGCCTAGACGTATAGGCACGGTTTCACAGACAGGGTTTAGATTAAGCCAGGATTAGGCCTTAGTTCAATTAGGACAATTAAGTAGTTTTTATAAACGTGCCTTAGACAAAAACATTACTGGTGTGCATCTTGAGACAAACAATGGCACTGACATATTTTAAGATTTCTCAGCGCAAACTGCTTTCAGTTATAACCATGCAAACATGCATTGTAGGGAAGCTTAGGTTTAAGCCTCGTCTGTGAAACCGGGGGGTTAGTCGACTAAAACTTGACTAAACAAAAACTCATCTGCCAAAACATAAATCATAAATCTCATATTAAAGTCATAAATCTCAATACAATACAAAATGATCTGAGCTGCTCTCCACATTCATGTTATAGGTCTATGCTCATGCTGTATGACAATTATTTGCATCTATTTTTAATCCTCCCGAGGCATTTTAGGAGAAGCAGCCGAGACCAACATGATACTTGAAGGAAAGTTATGCAAAGAGCAACCTGAGAGACATAAAAGGTTCCTCTGGGCACAAACATGCACAGATTTAGTTCAACAGGGTCTGATTAGTTGTAACTAATGAATGCTCACTCATGCTTGAATACAGAGCACGCAAAGGGAAGACAAGATTTTGACTTGTGCAATTGCACCTTTCCTCCTACAAAGAGACGCATCTAAATTTCACTAAGCCTTCCCACACGCGCTCGTAACTACAGGAGGTGTAAATCATACATATCCTGACACTTCTGTGTACGGACGGGCTCCTCTGGGAGGAGCGGAGCTCTGTTGTTTTATCTTGAGGGCAATCGCTGCCACGGCTGCTGTCACTGACTCACTGAGGGTGGCGTGTAAACGTGCAAACGCTGTGACAATAGTCCACGTGCAATGGGACGAGTGTCTTCCTCCCTCTTCCTCTTCATCTGTTTCTCCCATCCCCCTCCCATAGAGAGCGTTACATAATGCGTGCATGGAATACTAAACGAGAGAGGGATGCCTTGGATTTTTTCATGCGTGGGAGGGTTGCACTAAAATAGCTTGGATTATGCACTAGTGGCAGCACTACTGAAACGGCATTTGACTTCCTCCAGTAAATGGAATGAGTCTTTGCGTGCTTAAAACAGTCAGACTCTGACGGCTACGCTCTTGACCTTTTTTTTCCCACTCGCTGTGCGTGTTGCATGAGGAAATCCTTGTCTGTAAATCGACTGTTACAGCAAGACATTAAACCCGTTTAGTTAATGGGAAGCAGGATTGAGCCCAGAGCACTGAATGAAGATGTGTAGAGAGGGATATTCTGTCATTATTTGTCCCCCTCGTGTCCGTCCAAAGCCGTGTGACTTTCTTTCCTAAGCGGAACACAAAGAGAGATTTAGCAGATCCATGCAATGAAAGTGGATGTGGACCGCGGGGGCTGTCAACCTCCAAAACGGACAAAAAAACAAGTAGTTCATATGACATTCTGAATACATGACAGCCTTTTGTAAAGAAGAAAAGACTGAAAAGCTTACCTTGGAAATCTTTCATAACAGACATGGCCTGGACAATCTGCTTTTGTGTTTAACGGAAGGAATTGTTTTTTTAAAAACTTTCTTTAAAGCAATACGCATTGCATTGTATTATAAACGTAAACTTTAATATAAATATCATATTTATATTTATAAAGACACCAATTGAGCTTAGCTTATTGAGCTTATATATGGCTGCATTTATTTGGTCAAAAATACAGAAAAAAAACTGTAATATTGTGAAATATTATTACAATTTAAAATAATGGTTTTCGATTTTAATATACTTTCAAATATAATTTATTCCTGTGATCAAAGCTGAATCTTCAGCATCATTACTCCAGTCTTTAGTGTCACATGATCCTTCAGAAATCATTCTAATATGATGATTTATTATCAATGTTGGAAACTGCTTTATATTTTTTGGAACCAGTGATATTTTTTTCAGGATTCATTGATGAACAAAAAGTTAAAAAGAACAGCATTTATTTAAAATAGAAATATTTTCTAACAATATAAATCTTTCCTATTTTTTTAATGAATTTAACACATTCTTGCTGAATAAAAGTATGAATGTTTTTCAGAAAAAGAAAGAAAAAAACGTACTGACCCCAAACTAGTGAATATTGTTACAAAAGATTTCTATTTTAAATAAATACTGTTCTTTTTTAAACTTTTTATTAGGGCTGTCTATAGATTAAAATTGACTATAGATTAATCGCACATCGTGACATTAAACATACGCCATTTATCTCATTAAACACATTCATTTTGTCATAATTTGCTATATCCAAAGTAATCAGATTGAAGGGTGATTCTCACTAAACTGTATTTTCTGCACGCTTCAGGGATCATTGGAGACTTCCAAATGACACCAAATAACCCAATATAAGGAGTCGATATAATTATGAACATTTTCATGAATCCGAAAATTTACATCAGAGCGGCTTTACGAACGATTTACACACAAATTCGTTCTGCTCGTGTTTCATGAACGAGGCCCAATGTGAGTCTCTATTCTCCCTGATATGTGTGATGTAATCAGCCTGGCCTTCTTTACATTAGCGCTGTTTTGGACTATTTGAATTATTTTGATTACTGGATCACTGAACACTTTCCCAGATTTTAACAGCTTTAAATGGCCTGATGCCAAACAGAAGCAGAACCAGGATAAAGAGAAATAGAATGGAAATGTCTTCCTCCAGAGCTACAGGTGCTGTAGATGCTCAGTGTGATTGTGATAAACTCCCGACTTCCAACATCATCGACTGCGTGACGAAAATGACGCAGCTTCACATACTTCTGTCAATTATATGCGTTCAATTATTTTAACACGTTAAGGACTTTAAATTAATTGCATGCGTTAAAGGTCCACTATGTAGGATTTTAGTAGTAAAATATCCATAAACCACTAGACCAGTGTTATATATTTTGTTCAGTTGAGTACTTACAATATCTCAAATGTTTCCAACTATTTGTAAATTGTGAGAAAATTGCGATTTTAACCGAGGTACCGGGACGTGTGAATAGGAGTGAAGGAGTCGCCAGTCAATGGCGTCATTTCCGCATTACCCTCGGTTTCCGCTCGGTTGCCGTAGAAACCATGGCAGCATATAGTCTCGTGGACAAATGCGGACGGTGTAGCGTCTATCAAGCAACTACCGGTAGTTTGTTTCGCGCAGTCGTTATGGAACACAATTATTCTTTGCCGTTTGCAGCTGATTCTGTCGACAAAGACAAGTCCCATCAACGTAAATGTCAATGTATAGGTCAACCAAATGACCCAAGACGATTTTGGGACAAGAAGAGAAATAAAACCAGGATCAACATCGGTGTGGCATTTTCAAAATGGAGAGAACTTCGCGAAAAACTTAAACTAGACAGAGACACCGATCTTGCATGTGTTTTAATAGACAGGTGAGTAATTGGTTTAATTCCTTTACTGACAGAAAACGTGTGATTTGTTTATATCAAACAACAGTGCTAGTCTTATTGTTTGAATGTCTTATTGTCTATGCATATGATGTGAAACATGGTGAGGTCATGTTCACTGTGAATACTTCAAGGCATGTTAAGAACTGGTAAATGTAAATTTGTTGTTTATACTGTAGCTTTAGGTTTTTTTTGTTATTTTTGTTTTACCAAAAAGTTAGTTTTGAATTGAATTCGAGAAATACAGTAACATCTATGATAACCAATTAGTATTAAACCTTACTTTATTTGCGGCTAATTCATTATAGTGAAAGAAAATCATGTCATCAAACGCAACATTTATAAAACTATTACTTTACCTCATCCATGAGCATGATTTCTGATTCCCGTGTGATTGATTACCATCAGCGGTGGAGTTGAAGACGACATTCATTCACATCGTCATCAAGCTAAGACATTGTTGTTGTTTTAAATGTACGCCCTCTAGTGGCGAAAAAAAGTTACATAGTATACCTTTAACACGTTAACATTGACAGCCCTACTTTTTATTCATCAAAGAATCCTGAAAAATAAACATTAAGCAGCACAACTGTTTCCAACATTGCTAATAAATCATCATATTCGAATGATTTCTGAAGGATCATGTGACACTAAAGACTGGAGTAATGGTGCTGAAGGTTCAGCTTTGATCACAGGAATAAATTATATTTTAAAGTATATCAAAATAGCCATTACTAAAACCATTATTTTAGTATTTATAATGTTTCCATACTTTTGAACGGTACTATACAGTATGTATATATATATATATATATATATATATATATGAAACATTATGTATATATATATATATATGAAACATTATGAGGTCTGAAATAAAAATTGACTGCAGTGCCCACCATCATTCCCTACAACCATTCGGCCTGTAAACATTACAACCGGCCATAATTCAGCACAAGTTCTCTAAGAGACGCACACTTGTTTCCAACCGCATCGGGTTGCTTGCCAGCAGCAGATTTCATAATGAATCCGAACGCCTTTCAGATAAACAGGCTTGCGGCTGAAGCAAACAAAAGATGGGAGATGCCTAAATCAGATAGCCGAGTAAACATCACATCTCCATTCTGCACATTCTCAGACGAGGCTGAGAAAGCAATAGTCAAATTTTCTCGAAATGCGGAGAGGGAGAGATGCATTTTAATGCCGTGATGTCTTCATGCGACTGTTCCGAATTTATTACACGCTGGCAGTGATTGAAGTCAAGCCCTCAGCGAATGTGAAGGGGGTCGGCTTGTTTTTCCATAAACGGCATCGGGGAGGGTTGATAACTCTGTGGCTCGTGTGCAAATTACACAATGGAACAAATGCACCGGAGTCGTTTCTATTTCTCCTCGTTTAGTAGCGCGAAAATACTTTTTGATATGCAAGTCTGCTGGTTGCAGAGGCTCGCCATTACTAAACCACTTAACTGGTCATTGCCAGCTGATGAGAAAATGGAAGAAATAGTGAAAGGAGAAACAAACCTTCCTCTACGCATCTGGCCTTTGTACTGTGAACTGAGCGAGGAGGTCTGGGGGCGTTTAAGTGCTCATTTGCTTCCCATTATTTCATAACATTACTATTATTTTACACTTTGCACGTATCTGCATTTTGTCAACGCACTCTTTTTCCTTTCGAGAGACGATCATCACCTATACAAAACCATTATTACCAGCAGGAAACGATGTTCCCCTGTGGGAAATTCCTTGCATTTGCATGCGATTACTAAGAATTATAATCAAAGCGACTTGAGAGAGTCACTGGTTCAAGCCATGCACGCATCATTTCCTGTGCGGTAAGTGGAATCATCTCCAAAACTTAGCATTCATCCATGGAGGAAAACGAAATGAACTGGAATTATTTCCCGAAGGAGATTTGTATTGCTCAAATGTTTCATATGTGAGGAAACACAATAGAGATGTCACTTATGATTCTTAGGTTTCAATTTTGTCTCAGTTGTTTCACCAAAAACTGACACAAATGAGTCAATAGACATCATGCAATAATAATATCTGTAAAATTAATGTTTGATGAATAATGTCTGAGTTCATATCTTTTAAACTTTTAAAATGTGTTTTTGTTCATTGAGGTAAAGCTGAAAAAACCAAATATAAATATTAGATGAACAAAAATATATATTTAGCCTAACTGAAATAAAATAATTTAAAGTTCTGTAATTACTAAAATAAAATGGAAATAAATAAAGCTAAATAAAATGACAAACGTACATAACACAATTACTCAAACATAAACTAAAATTCAAATGAAAACTGAAAATATCAAAATAAAAACCTATTCAAAATAATAATAAATACTATAATAATATATAAATAATAATACTGGTTCATATCGAGATATCTTTTGGTTGTTCTTTTACAATAGCACTGTGTTGATGTAGCCACATTAAATTGCACTGTAAAGTCAGGAATTTACAGGAGTATTATTTTACAATAAATTACTGTATACTGCAGTGAAATGAATGCATGCTGGGTAATTACACACTTAACAGCAGAATGATGCTGACATCACAGTAACGTACTGCTCTTGTTTTTACTGTGAATTCACATTATAAACCATGCCACTGGAAGACATTATATTTGCTTGGGATCTTGGACCTTGTATATATTCGTATTCAAATTTCTGATCTAGCCAAGTCAGAAGTGTGACAAATGAGCTAGAATATAAAACAATCTATTATTAGTGTTATATCAGCATAAAGATTTATCAATATCTTATTTCAAATTCATAATGGTTTGTAGATGGATAATTCACAATAGTAAAAGCAGCTGCTGAGATTTATCTTTGAAAGGCGTGACATCATCTTGCAACACAAGATTTTTTTTTTATAAATATGCAGTATGATATTGTTTGCTTACAATAATTTTTGGAGAGTGCAGTTATATACAGTAATGTGGAATTAGTGTGAAAGTCATGCAATTATTAACCTGGAAAATACTGCCAGTTCACACTAAAATGTTTAACAGTGTGCAGTAAGAAGCAGTAAATGAACCACATGCAACAGTTAAAAACTTCTTAAAAGAGTCCTATAATGCCCCTTTTTAATATGTAAAATAAGTCTCTCATGTCCCCAGAGTGTGTATAGCCCCGTTTCCACCGAAATTACCCGGAACAATTTGTACCAGGAACTTTTTTTACAGGAACTTTTTCCCCCCCAGACCTGCTGCTGTCTGCTTTTCCACTGCGGTCTAAAGTACCGAGAAGATTAGGCAAATTAGTCCATTGATGTAGGACTGCGTGCGGCGCGACTGCTCCTCCCAGTCAGAGATGGACAGTAATAATTTTTGTGCGACACTGTCTGCAACAATAACAAGTGGAGGAGATGCAAGCAGCGCTGCTTTTGCTGGTTATATATTGGTTTACTAAAGAGGTCGTTAACAAAACGGCGGAAAAGAGACGAGCACTGATAAAGCGTATTCTGAAAGCTCGTAAAGCTAGATTTAAAATAAGACAAAGTATGTTATCATCAGCTATTACGGACATTGACCGTGAGATGGCTGAGACGAACGCGTGCCATCGGACAGAAAGAGCAAGACTGAACGCTGAACGATCCTCGCAAGAGACTTTTAAAAATGCCGGTTGAAATTAAATGCTGCGTGAGCTCAACCAATCAGCATGTTCAGCGCCCAAGTCCCACCCCCGAAAGTTCCCGAACTTTGAAAAAGTACCACCTCGGGAGCAGGTCATTTAGACCCTGGTTCCTGCGGTCGAAACACACGAGTACCACCCCAAAGTTCCTAGTTCCTGGGGAAAGTTCCTGCGGTGGAAACGCGGCTTATGTGTAGCTCAAAATACCCCACAGATAATATTTTATAGCATGTTAAAATTGTCACTTTTTGAGGGTAAGCTAAAACAAGCCATTTGTGTGTCCCTTTAAATGCAAATGAGCGACTTCTCCCGGCCCCCTTTCAAGAAGAGGGCGGAGCTTTAAGAGCTCGTGATAGCAGCTCCGATTACCTCACGCAGACATGCACTGAAAATGTCAGAAACTGTTCAGCCTTTTATGTTCAAACCGGAGTGTTTGTCATGTCATTGATTAGCATATTCTGTCATAATAATCTATAAATCGCTCATGTAGGAACTGTTGTAAGATACACAGAGAATATCATGAAGATAGAACAGGTATAGTTTAGTTTAATAACGGATATAACTTATGTTGTCATCTTGCTTTTATGACATGCTATTGCATTTGTGTTCACACTGTATTGCAATAAATGTGAAAAGATGATTTGCTCGAGCAGACTCCCAAATGTGCTCGACTACAACAACTCTTCCTCTTGAGACTTTGCTGGCCTTTGTTGCGTGTTCCCAGGGGAGGGGTTTGTGTAAATTTGAGGGTTAGTGATGTCGGGAATAAGCTCGTTGTAGTCCCTACCAGCTGTTTGTTGTAGTCCTTAAAAAGTGATTTCTTTAAAAGAAAATATCTCCCTTTGCTTTGAGCTTTGAGCGTCGTAACTTTGGAGATGTTGTTTATGCTCAAACAGCAACATTACACACTAACTAAAGTTAAAAAAGTGAAATCATAACCACCCCTTTAACAACAGATCCTCATGAACACACCAGATAAGTGGTAACATGGCCGTGCTGCATGCTTATATTAGTAGTTAGACTCAGAATCACCTGTGAAAGGTGTTTTAACAGGGTAGAGAGTACGTACTGTTGTAACGCCAAATGGTGACTGTGAAGCCCTTGGTCTGGCCTGTGTGCGTGTGTGTTTAAATGGAGATAAAAGAGACCTTGAGCTGTCATCGGTGACCTTTAAGCTTGTGGGTGTGCGGGAGATAAGAGCAGACCTGCGCTGATTAAAAACCTCCAGCAGAGACTCAACGACCGCAACTGTATCAACACTCTCGCTCGGCCATCCATCTCATGGCGCTCACCAAACTTCTGCAGTGATACCCTGATAACAGATTTAGAGATACGACTATCTATCTATCTATCTATTACCGTTTCAGCCGTATCCGATTCTTGGTGATTCTGTGGTCTTGCATCTCTTGCCATTCGCATGAATTTTCGTGCCAATATTTTTTTCCAGGGTAGTTTGCCAGGTCTTACCCCAATAAATGACATGGGACTCGCACACACACGCATTATCAACTATGGACAATTTTAGGGTCTCCAATTCGCCTTCTGCATGTTTTTGGATTGTGAGGGAAACCAGAGCACAAGGAGGAAACCCCCGCAGACACAGGGAGAAAATGCAAACTCCACACAGAAAGGCCTCAGCCGGGACTGGAACCGTGGACGTGACAGTGCCTCCCACTGAGCCACTGTGCCATCAAAGATATGACACAGGCCTACTATTTTGTAAGTCATTATTGCTGATGAGCTGGACAAACTATAATTGGGTTAAGGTATTTCACACCATTTAAATAGATCCTTCCTAAATAAAATAAGTATCCATGATGTTCCCAGTGTTTCGCATTAATTACCTCGACTGTGGTGTCTAATTTTTCATGCCAGTTCAATAATTAACAAAAAATATTCTGATAATAACATGCCAATAGTTGTGTAACAATAGTAACAGTGTGGTACTGCGTTCTTTTACATGCGTATGGCTCATGATCTGCTGTTTTCACTGTCTCAGAGTGGCTCAGTTCACAGTAAATGCTGTGAATCCGCTTTATATTCACATTTGCAAGTCAATGCAAAAAAACTTTTTTTTTAAAGCTCGGTTCAATTTGGTCACTGAAAAGGGGTTGGAGCTCGTAATTTTTCACCAGATGCATGCACCTTCAAGTCTCTAGATATGGTTCAGGTCCCACCTTCAGCACAAAGGCCCGTTCACACCAAAGACGATAACGATAAAGATTTAGTTTAGTCGATAAATCTCTGTCCACAAGACAACTAACAATGGCACAGAGAAACAATAATATCGCTGGAATCACTTTTTTTTTAAGCTGATGACCAATAAATAATTAACAGCCAATCAGAATCCAACTTGCAAGAGCTTGAGCATTTAAAGCGGTAGACGTCAAAACTGCAGCACACGCTTATAATAAACTGAATGTAGGGGTGTTCGATTCCAGGTTTTTTGGAGTCGACTCCCACTGTAGATAATGTCAGTAAATTATGGAGTGCCACAAGGATCTGTGTTAGGCCCTCTGCTATTCTCTATATGCTGCCACTTGGTAATATTATAAGAAAACATGCAATTAGTTTCCACTGTTATGCCAATGATATTCAATTATATATTTCAGAGCGACAAGATGAAATCTCTAAATTATCCAAGTTGACAGAGTGTGTAAATGATATAAAATACTGGATGACCTGTAATTGTCTTCTATTAAATTCAGATTAGACTGAAGTATTACTTATTCGACCAACAACCTGTACACAGAAAAATATATGTATTGTGAAAAGCGCGATACAAATCATTCAGACAGTGACCTCTGATAACACTCTAAATTGTAATGTAGACACAGGCATTTTCTGTAAAAACAATATGTATTGTGAAAAGCGCTATACTAATAAATGTGAATTGAATTGTAGGAGTCGATGTAATCTTTACATCAAAACACTGCAGTCGTTACACACTTAATGCCTTTATTTTCCCCCCGACACAAAGCCTTAAAATCCCCTTATTAAAACAACACTCTTTTAGCTTGATTTTTCCAAATTAATCCAATTTTGCGATGACTTGTGAGGAGCTATCAACGTTTTTTACCTAGCTGTTGCGATGCCTAATTTTACAGAGGGAAAAGTCACGAAAAACAGCTGTGGTTGAACATCATGTCAGAATTAAATCAACATATCTCATTATAATGGTCAAGTGGTGGTGCTTGGACAGGAGAGTTAAATATTCTAAAAATTAATACAATACATACAAAAAAAAATACAATCGTTTACACTTATTGATGTTCATTCTTGATGTGAGTTAATTATGCTTAGCTTAACGATTATGAACACAAGGTTAACCATGGAAAACCAAATCTATATTTATTGCATTAATATAACATCAACTTTCCTGTGTTTTCAATGTGTTTTTAGTTCTGCCCTCTGTGGCCTAGGCTGAATCCGACTTTACTAAAAGATCAAACTAACCATTTTTACCAGACTACAGTCCCGTTCACATCAAGAACGATAATTATAATGATAACACACACCAGCGGATGCTATCATTCCTAGTGATGGCGAGCCGACTCTTAAAGAGTGAATTCCTCGACTCTGAAAAGCCCCAGAGTCGGGTTTGACTCCAGCACAGGAATCCACTCTCGTTGTCGACTCTGTTGCTGTGTACAAAATCACTCACTTGTTTACTGATTCTCTAATCCCTACATAGTGCATTAGAGTTGAGTGCACTTTACAAGCAAGGAGTGAACGAAATGAAGCGAGGAATTCGGACTCTGACGTATGACGAGAGCTGTCACAGAAGCTTTGTCACTTACATTTATCCTACATGTGGCTTACTTTAGAAATAGATAACAGTCATAGTGACTTTAATGGTTGTAGTGGTTGTAGTATAAAGCTCACGGAGATGAATAAATCACAGAAACAGTCTTTCATCCAGAAAAAAAAAAACTCAGGGAAACAGCGATAACCCTTAAACCTTAACATTGACGGAGACAGGACAAAGACTGCTGGAACACAAGGAGTATAAGTACTAAATCAAATGAGGAACTAATGAGTTAATTAATGAACACAGGTGGAGACGAATGAACTAATCAACAACAGGGAAGCAAGGGCTGAATCCGAAATCGCCCCCTTTACCCTTAAATAGGGCATTATCTGAGGGGACAGCCAATTGTAGTGGTGTCCCAAACCAAATGCACCGCAATAACGAGTGTACAGCTGATGTACACACAACAGCTGTCCGAATTCACCCACTCATTTTCATTCACTCCTTCAAGTGAACTATTAGTGGACAAACATAGGGAATAGTGAATGAGGGTTAAGGGGGGAGATTCAAGATTTCAAGAGGAATTATTCATGTCTGGAGCAAACGCTGCAGGACAAGTAACACACAGAGGTTCGTTCAAATCACTAACCCTAAATAGAAGCAATACTAGAGATGCCTTTAACACTGTTAATTAATAATTCATGTTGCTGAAATAATGCAGTTTTTACACATACTGACAGCTTTGATGCATTAGTCCTGGAATGAATCTCACTGCTGGAGTCACCGTGGCTTTCCAGCTTGTGTAAAATACTAAATGTAGCTTCTTGAACTCTAAGCTCTTTGAACCCCTGCCAACAGTCTCCGTCCATAAGAGCCCAGACTCATTCATCACTGCAACTTATTCCGCAGCTCGATGTGCATTTCCAGACTCATTCTTTATCATTAAAGTCCTCCTCCCAAGCTAATAATGAACTACGGCGATAAACAAATCACTCTGGCATCAGTGTGACAGGGAACGAGAGCGGTCGGTTATTGTCAGGAAAAGACCGTTTTCACCTTTTTGACTTTGTGCAGCTGGTAATGCAGCGTTTGTAATGGTTCCCTTGGTCTGAAATCAGCCGAGACTCTTTAGTCTTGATAACCGCTGGACATGAGCTGAGATCAGATGGATGAATGGGACGGTCCTTTAGGGCAGGTCGCCGGACTGCGGCCGCTGGGGATCCTGATGGAGGGGTGAGATTTCAGAGCAACACGTTTATATCACAGTCCGTTTTATAAAAGAGCCCAGAAAGAGCCAAGAAACTAAAAGTTAATAGCCAATTTTTAGATATACTACATATAGAAAACCATTAAATTGGTTATTTAACTCTCTGGGCCTCTTCGGTCAGAAATGACATAAAAATTGTACGTTTTGAATTTGTTTTGCGTCATCGGAATGGAATTACACTTCTGTCGCTATGTGAACACACAAAACAATCATGGACATGATTTGGATGTGTTAAACCTTTGCAATTAAAAAAATGACTGATATAGGAAATGAACGATACAAAAAAATACAAACACTCAGAGAATCTTTTGGTGGTACAAAGTACAAATCGGCCACTGTGCAGAAAAAAAAGTGCACAGCAATGAAGGAGTGACACTCTAAAATATCAAGAGCAAAATCACACAGAGAGACAGAGAGAAATTAATTGGTAAGACTGTATTTATTGAATTAAACTGAATAAATTACCAATTAATTGCACAATGTTTGTATAAAGTGTTTTGAATGATTTCTATCCATTCCTTATTTTGTTAGATTTTGTAATGCTCAAATACTGAAAATGTTTTCCATGTATTCCCTTCCTAACAAAATTGTAATGTTTGTAATCATAATGCAAAACTTGATACTTATGTAACAAAAAATATCTAAACCTGGACAAAAAGTAGTCTTTTAGAATGTCTAAATATATGTCTAAACGCAAAACATAATATAATTAAGAAATTATGTCTAAAAATAACAACGGGAATCCAAAAGCCTCTCTATATATTTATATAGGGAGCTATACAGGTAGTTACTAGCCTGGATGCCAGACGAACTTAGCCCCGCCCACAAAATTTTTTGCACGGGCAGTTCGGTCTGGACTTGATCCATAGAGAAGTAATTATGCCCGAACAGAAACTGTTCGGACCAATGAAATTGTCAGGGCGGGCTTTAGACGATGATGGACAGATGATCAACAGTAACGTAATCATCCACGTCATCAAAGGCGCTTGGGTTAAATTTGTTCTAATCCTAAACGGAGAACTTGTTCGTATAAGCATTCACCTTTACTATTTCTCTCAGAAATGATGATGGTGTTGGTAAGTACTCTGTGTGTATCCTTAAATTCTTTTTTTACAACACCGGCAAAGATCGTTTACACTCATCTTCTTCTTCTAACGTGACTTATTCCAGCGTGCGTGCAGACAGGGTTGCCAAGTTTTTACAGCAAAACTCGCCCAACTGCTACTCAAAACTAGCCAAAAACAAGCCCAAAAGCTTTCCGGGTGGGGGGGTTCTCCGGGAAAAATGGCATTTGGGGGGTAAAATATGTGTTATTTTGGCACAATTTCGCATTCCTGGGTCTGTATATCACAAAATTGGGGTTGCTTCAACCCGCGGACTTGGCAACACAGTGCAGTTGAGTTCTGTTGACATTTGACAACTAACGTTATGTGTCGCTCCGTTGCTCTGATTGGTTGTAGGTCTATCCAATTGAGGTCTTTCCTGGTTCGGTTGAAACACGCCCCATAATCACAGCCCAACGGAGCAGTATCAGACTCAAATTCTGACTAGAATTGAGTATGACGACGTCAGGCTAGGTAGTTACACAACATTACATACATTTTTATTTTTTGAAATCGTCTCCAGATGGCACTATTCTAACTTTTAAAAAATTGATTTTAAAGGCCTTTGCCCTTTTTTAACGTGAAATATTGCATTTATTGGAGAAAAAAAAATTCTAATGGAAAAAAATAGCTAATAAAAATTTCATAGTACCATAACATTTCCTCAAAATTCTAAATAACAATGCAAAAAATATTATTTAACAAAAATATATTACCTTGATTTTCCTGAGGAAAAGAAAGTTATATTTTAAAGCTTTAGTCACTTTTGACCGAGAAGGAGCCAAGTGTGACCCCTAAACGAAGAGGGCCAAAGGGTTAATCTTGAACAACTATAATAATAATAATAATAATAATTTGTTACATTTATATAGCGCTTTTCTAGGCACTCAAAGTGCCAAAAATGGAAGGGGCAGCCATATTGCGGCAGAAAACCCACCAGCTGATTGGTGGAGAGGAGACTCGGTATATCAGTATATGGGGAAGATTAGGATGCCATGATGGAGAGAGACCACTGGGCAAATTCGGCAAGGATGCCGGGGTTACACCTCTACTCTTTATCCAAGGACATCCTGGGATTTTTAATGACTACAGAGAGTCAGGACCTCGGTTTTAACGTCTCATCCGAAGACTGTGCTCGTTACAGTATAGTGTCCCCATCACTTAGGACCCACACAGACCACAAGGTGAGCGCCCCCCTGCTGACCTCACTAACACCTCTTCCAGCAGCAACCTAGTTTTCTCAGGAAGTCTCCCATCCAGGGAATAACCAGGCTCAGCCCTGCTTAGCTTCAGTAGGAAACCAGTCTTGGGCTACAAGGTGATATGGCTGCTGGACTATGAACTGCTGCCGATCATTGGAAACATCTTAGAATCAAGCTTATCAAGTTTTATCAGTAACCACCAAGCAACACCCTAGAAATGATCCAGAATACCCTATAGCAACACATTAAACTCTAAGAACCACCCACAACATCCTTGTGCTGGTGAGCTTGGAATGCAAATATAATAAAAATACAAATTTCAGATGATCAAAACAATGATAGATGTCTTTGTTTATGCAAGAGGTGTTATTGTATAAAGAGACTGGCTTTAATATAGTTGTTATATTAAAGTTTATAGTTTCAAATGGTTCAGTACACTGTATTCTGACCTCAAATATACTAGAAAACACTGTGAAATAATGCCTTTATCAAAGGAATAAAAATTATAATGCAAACCGTTTCATGGCCGGTAAATATTCTCAGTTCAGCCGTCATTGGGAGGAGAGTCAAAAGTTAATGTGTGACCCTGGAAGGAGGGCAGCTGACTGTGACATTAAGTTATTAAGCTGATGTTGATGTGGGTATTTTTCTTTGAGCATTCGGTTTGTGTGTGTGTGTGTGTGTGTGTGTAGGAGTATGAAGGTGTGTTTGGGTGGTATGACTCACTAAAAGCAATCACCTACTTTCACCATCAAACTCGCTGTTTAATAGCCTGCAATGTTTTGCCAGGGGCACCTTTTATACCTCCTTCGATAAAAAAAACAAAAAACAGAAGGCCATTCTCCTTCACATTCTCCTTCACATACAGCAGAGGAAAATGGCTGCTTTAGAAGCTAATTGCAGTCATAACACCACTCTATCCATCATATTTCTCATCTGCATGAGTCCATGGAGACAGCTTCCATATTTAAACAGCACAGCTCCTCCACAGAAAGATCATGACCTGAGTGTCTCTATGACAACCTGTAAATACTGATCTAAAGCAGCCTAAAATACCACACTTGAATTTGTATTAGTGTTTCTAGTTTATACACTGAGAACAGTTTGCACCAAGACTAAACCGTAAAAACTGGAGCTTATGCTGTTACAATTTTCATTCATTGCAAGGACATAGTTTCAAGGACGGAGAGCAAATACCAAAAAGTGTCTTATCGTTGATGCCAAAACCTCATTGAAAATACAACAATACAACTTGTTCTTCAGAAGAGCTCATTAGCTTAGGAGTCTTTTAAATTCAATTCATGAATTTATTTGTTCTACTGAGGTAGCAAATTGCACGTGTTTGGGCACAAGTGTGCAAAAGAATAAATACTATTGTCTACAATTTGCGTATATGCACATGGCTTGCTGAACAAAACTGATGAGTTGATTCTCAGTGAAATTGCCATACTTTTCACAACTTCGAAACATTCATCATGATCCATCAAAATCAAAGATAGATAGACAGAACGATAGATAGAACGATAGATAGATAGACAGAACGATAGATAGAACGATAGATAGATCGATAGATCGATAGATAGAAAGAACGATGGATAGACAGACCAACAGAAAGATAGACAGAACGAAAGAACGATGGATAGACAGACCAACAGAAAGATAGACAGAACGAAAGAACGATGGATAGACAGAATAATAGAATTACCGACAGACAGACAGACGGATGGATGGATCAATAGATAGATAGACAGACCGACAGAAAAATAGACAAACAGATGGATAGAAAGATAGATAGACAGATGGATAGAATGACAGAAAGACAGATGAATAGAACGACAGATAGACAGATGGATGGAACGACAGATAGACAGATGGATAAAATTACAAATAGATAGATAAATAGATAGACAGACAGACAGAACTAAATAACGATGGATAGAGAGAATGATAGAATTACCAACAGACAGATAGATGGATGGATGGATGGATGGATGGATGGATGGATGGATGGATGGATGGATGGATGGATGGATGGATGGATGGATGGATGGATGGATGGATGGACGGATCGATAAATAGACAGACTGACAGAAAGATAGACAGATAGAATGACCAATAGGCAGATGGATAGAATGACAGATAGATAGAATGACAGATAGATAGAATGACAGATAGATAGATAGATAGATAGATAGATAGATAGATAGATAGATAGATAGATAGATAGATAGATAGATAGATAGATAGATAGATAGATAGATAGATAGATAGATAGATAGATAGATAGATAGATAGATAGATAGGTAGGTAGGTAGGTAGGTAGGTAGGTAGGTAGGTAGGTAGGTAGGTAGGTAGGTAGGTAGGTAGGTAGGTAGGTAGGTAGGTAGGTAGGTAGGTAGGTAGGTAGGTAGGTAGGTAGGTAGGTAGGTAGGTAGGTAGGTAGGTAGGTAGATAGATAGATAGATAGATAGATAGATAGATAGATAGATAGATAGATAGATAGATAGATAGATAGATAGATAGATAGATAGATAGATAGATAGATAGATAGATAGATAGATAGATAGATAGATAGATAGATAGATAGATAGATAGATAGATAGATAGATAGATAGATAGATAGATAGATAGATAGATAGATAGATAGATAGATAGATAGATAGATAGACCAACAGAAAGATAGACAGAACGAAAGAACGATGGATAGACAGAATAATGGAATTACCGACAGACAAACAGATGGATAGAAAGATAGATAGACAGATGGATAGAATGACAAATAGATAGATAGATAGACAGACAGACAGACAGACAGACATAACTAAATAACGATGGATAGAGAGAATGATAGAGTTACCAACAGACAGATGGATGGATGGATGGATGGATGGATGGATGGATGGATGGATGGATGGATGGATGGATGGATGGATGGATTGATAAATAGACAGACCGACAGAAAGATAGACAGATGAAAGAACAATAGATAGATAGACAGATAGAATGACAGACAGGCAGATGGATGAAATGATAGATAGGCAGATAGATAGATAGGCAGATAGATAGATAGGCAGATAGATAGATAGGCAGATAGATAGATAGATAGACAGACAGACAGACAGACAGACAGACAGACAGACAGAATGATATAATTATCGATAGATTCGGTTTAGTTTTGTTGTTTGTTGTTTGCATGATGGAACATTCGTCTGATAACTCATGAACGGTCCATGACTGTGGCATCTGGTTTAATAAAGGTGTGCCGTAAAACCCACAGGCAGCAGCAGCTCCACAGCACTCGCACCACAATCCATCAGCCGCCCCACGAGACAATGATGAAACCACAGGCAACCGCTCACCAGAGAAAGCTCCTTCAGCCCACCAGTACATCCAGATCAACAGAGTGTCATCGCGCTAGGACGAGAACTAAAAACACGCCTCACCTCACAACTGTCGTAATGATAATTATCAAGGCAAATTAATTTCCAATATCCTGCATTCGCAGCAATCATTATGATATATTTGTGCATATCAATGTGATGATTTGCAATTAGCATGCATGCTTAAATGCATTTCAAACCGAATCAGCCACAATGAAGGAAGATCTTCCTGTGAAAAATGGCTGTAGGAGAGGAAATGTGTGGAAAACCCTTTTATGGAGATGATTTGGGCTTGTATTATTCTAATCAATAACCGTAGGCTCACGCTCCATCATTTAAGACAATCCGGATCAACATTAGAAACTCATTTTTTTCTGTGCATATAAATACGCAATTATTAGCGAAAAAGATCCATTTAGAGTGAGTGATTGTGATTGCACATTTCTCTCACTGCCCTCATTTAAACTAATATAACTGAGCTCAAAATATTACAGTCGCCATAAGTAAGTTATTATGATTAAATCTAGGTTAATATTTAGTGCGGTCACGATCAATAAATCAAACCACACATCATTGTTTCTCCAGGGAGGCTGCAGAAATGGCTCAAGGCAAAAGATCATTGCAAGAATCATTGCTGTTGCCATTTGGGCCGTGCAACAATACAGTAAGATCCTGGGCTTAAATCATAACATCATTACGCCGTGTCTTCTCTTTGATGTAGCAGAGCTGTGAATCCTCTCCCCTTTTCCTTGAGATTCAAACGGTTATTTCTGCTCATCCTTTCTTTGTGTAGACACTGCGTTACATAACAAGCCTATGAAGGCTTTGCATGATGACGCTGGCACCATCTACACAGCTACGACCCCCACCACATGTCTGGATCCTCCTCCACAGGCTCCAGTAGAGCACAGCTGCCCTCTGCAGTTCTCACGCATTACACTGATGAACACCAGCACGGGAATGAGACTAGAGGTTCTGTATCCAAATAGGCTAAAGGTATACAACACACTACAACCAGACGGGGTGCATCTCACAAATACCAAATGTCCAGATCAATATGCATGAAGAATTTGTCCCCCCCCAAAAATAATACAATTATAGTAATTTGCATTATTCTTAATAAGTTCACTTTATTTATAAAGCACATTTACAACAACCACTAGGCTGACCAAAGTGCTTTACAAAACAGGAAAGTAGTACCTGCATAGCAACACAGCGATTTGTAGCTCATAGCAAAACTAAGAGCAACCTTAAAACCGGAAATAGCAAAGCAGTATCAGACTCAAATATGTAATGGGAGGACTGGAGTAGCAGGACAGTAATGTGATTCTAATGGTTATAGAAATGTACAAAAACACTCATTTTAATGTTTACATTTAAAACTGCTTTACATACAGTATATTTAAATAAATAGATGTGATAAATTAAATTAAAATATAGTTTTTCCACATTCAAATCAAGAGAATTACATTTTTGCATTATGATAATGAGAAGTTGATGGCTAAAATACACTAATTTCAGAATGCAAAAAAATCTTAATTGCCATAATTGCCTTTGTTTTATTATTTATTTGATTTTTTTTACATACAGACACTTCTGAGCTTGTTGTGAAACTGTCAGACAGAATGATCGACAGACGAAATGAAAGAACAATAGATAGACAGACAGACAGATAGATAGATAGACAGACAGAACGAACAAAAGAACAATAGATAGACAGACAGACAAACAGATAGACAGACAGAACGAACAAAAGAACAATAGATAGACAGACAGACAGATAGATAGATAGACAGACAGAACGAACAAAAGAACAATAGATAGACAGACGGACAGATAGATAGATAGACAGACAGAACGAACAAAAGAACAATAGATAGACAGACAGACAGATAGATAGATAGACAGACAGAACGAACAAAAGAACAATAGATAGACAGACAGACAGATAGATAGATAGATAGACAGACAGAACGAACAAAAGAACAATAGATAGACAGACAGACAGATAGATAGATAGACAGACAGAACGAACAAAAGAACAATAGACAGACAGACAAACAGATAGACAGACAGACAGACAGACAAACAGATAGACAGACAAACAGATAGATAGACAGAATGATTGATCGACAGACGGAACGAAAGAACAATAGATAGACAGACAGACAAACAGATAGACAGACAGATAGACAGACAGAATGAACAAAAGAACAATAGATTGACAGACAGACAAACAGATAGACAGACAGATCGACAGACAAACAGATAGACAGACAAACAGATAGATAGACAGAATGATTGATTGACAGACAGAACGAAAGAACGACAGACAGAACGATAAAACGATCGAAACAGACAGATAGACAGACAGACAGAATGAAAGAACAATAGAGACAGACAGACAGACAGATAGATAGATAGATAGATAGACAGACAGACAGACAGACAGACAGACAGACAGACAGACAGACAGACAGACAGACAGACAGACAGACAGACAGACAGACAGACAGACAGATAGATAGATAGATAGATAGATAGATAGATAGATAGATAGATAGATAGATAGATAGATAGATAGATAGATAGATAGATAGATAGATAGATAGATAGATAGATAGATAGATAGATAGATAGATAGATAGATAGATAGATAGATAGATAGATAGATAGATAGACAGAATGATTGATCGACAGACGGAACGAAAGAACAATAGATAGACAGACAGACAAACAGATAGACAGACAGACAGACAGATCGACAGACAAACAGATAGACAGAATGATTGATCGACAGACAGAATGAAAGAACGATAGAACGATAAAACGATCGAAACAGACAGATAGACACAGAACGAACAATAGAACAACAGACAGACAGAACAAACAAAAGAACAATAGACAGACAGATAGATAGACAGACCGATTGACAGACAGAACGAAAGAACGACAGACAGAACGATAAAACGATCGAAACAGACAGATAGACAGACAGACAGACAGACAGAACGAAATAACAATAGATAGATAGAATGAAAGAACAATAGAGATAGATAGACAGACAGACAGACGGGATGGATGGATGGATGGATGGATGGATGGATGGATGGATGGATGGATGGATGGATGGATGGATGGATGGATGGATGGATGGATGGATGGATGGATGGATGGATGGATGGATGGATGGATGGATGGATGGATGGATGGATGGATGGATGGATGGATGGATGGATGGATGGATGGATGGATAGATAGATAGATAGATAGATAGATAGATAGATAGATAGATAGATAGATAGATAGATAGATCTGCAGCACAAGGGGTAATGGGTAACATTATATTAGACCAAAAATGATTCACAAATACACAGCATACAGTCAAGTGTCAGACGGACATAAGAAAAAAGTGATTATCTTTATTACTGGTGTGCAATCTAGTGGTGCAGTAATGTCATTGCATCTCTTTTAAAATTATTTTCTAGTGTTTTGCACTGCAGGTTTATTGATCCTTAAACAGATATTGTGTATGAGGAATATCATTTGGTCAGCATTGATATCTAACCATGATCGTGAGGAAAGGCCTGTCGTTGATGCTGATCAGCAACATTTATCTCAAGAAGACTAGACGAGATTAAAATCAATGTGACGACATGCATTCATTTGATAACATCACAGCACAGACGAGTGATCTGACGGCAATATTAATATCTACCGGATGTATAGTGTTCATGTGCAGACACAAACTCCCTGTCCGTGTGTTTCTGCATGAGTGTAAAGGTAGATCTAAACCAATTCATTCAACTGGCCTTTCAGGAAAAGGGTAATTCAGTTATTATTACATGAATTGAACGTTAAAACAAAAACTAATCATAAATAATTATAGAAAGCAAGATTTGAGGTTAAGATGAGTTTGAAGGAGCAAATTCATTTGTATATAGACTAACATACACCGATCAGGCATAACATTATGACCAGTGAAGTGAATAACACTGATGATCTCTTCATCACGGCTCCTGTTAGTGGGTGGGATATATTAGGCAGCAAGTGAACATTTTGTCCTCAAAGTTGATGTGTTAGAAGCAGGAAAAATGGGCAAGCGTAAGGAATTGAGTGAGTTTGTCAAGGGCTAAATTGTGATGGCTAGACGATTGGGTCAGAGCATCTCCAAAACTGCAGCTCTTGTGGGGTGTTCCCGGTCTGCAGTGGTCAGTCTCTGTCAAAAGCGCTCCAAGGAAGGAACAGTGGTGAACCGGCCAGGGTCATGGGCGGCCAAGGCTCATTGATGCACGTGGGGAGCAAAGGCTGGCCCGTGTGGTCCGATCAAACAGATGTTATTTTACAGGTGTAAATTGCTGAAGAAGTATATATCTCTCCATGATGGCCCCACCCCGCAACTTACAGGTCTTAAAACACCGTAAACCCAATTAAGTTAGGCTAGCTCAAAACATTTGAGGTAATCAGTAATTTTTTCAGTTATGATGTTCCCGATTTTAAGTAAGCAGAACTATCAAGTTTGTGGTACTCATGCATTTTAATTGCTCTTAACTTGAACTACTGAGTTAACTAACTCATACATTTTGAAAGCCATTAACATAAAATATTTAGTTAATTAACTTTATTATTTTGAGTTCTTGCAAATCAAATTAGTTATTTACTTCACAATAAGTTGTCAGAGCTCAAAAAAGTTGAATGAGAATTTTTTTTAAGTTAAGAAATATTTTGCTAGTTGTAACAAACTAATTCAGAAAATGCCAACTTGCTAATTTGCTAACATGTTAACAATAGCATGGTATAACACTTACTGAATGAGTACAGCAACTTAAAGGGATAGTTCACCCAAAAATGAAAATTCTGTCATTTACTCACCCTCAAGTTGTTCCAAACCTTAATGAGTTTTTTTGTTCTGCGGAACACAAAAGAAGATACTTTGAAGAATGTTTGTAACCAAGCAGATCCAAGCAAGCACTGACTACCATAGTAGGAGAAAAAATACTATGGTAGTCAATGGTTGCTCTATCTGCTTTGTTACAAACATTCTTCAAAATATCTTCTTTTGTGTCCAGCAGAACAAAGAAACTCATACAGGTTTGGAACAACTTGAGGGTGAGTAAATGATGACAATTCTCATTTTTGGGTGAACTATCCTTTTAATACATGTAACGCACCTGCTCTCAAACAAAGCAGCATGAGCCACTTGTCACCATAATGGTAACTCTCCAAAAACCCACATTAACAGAAACTCTTCTAAATTAGCACAACAAAACATTAATCACTGCTAAATCTCCCTTACTATTAATCCTGTACAAAGTTGTTAACATTTACTCTCCCTTTTGAGTGCCATGGGCAAAGCATGCTGGGAAATAAAAAAATACCAGCCCAGTTTCAGTTAAACTTCAGTCTAAAGTAAAGTTTACTTGAAATATGTCAGTGCTGTGAACTAAAAAAAAGAAAGTTCTAAATACTCATTACAGTTAATTTAACTGAACTAATTTGTTTAATTTCTACTCAAACCAATTAAAGGGGCACTTCTGCGCTGGGAAGATGATTGTGTATTTAAACTGTGTCATTTACGTAGTAGAAGTGTGAAATTTATTTTGAATTTGGTGCCTTCTAGACTGAGAAAAGACAGAAAATGTATTTTTGTCTCATGTGGATGAAAGACAACAACTCCCAGAATGCACTTGCTTCGCTGCCCTACGAGGCCACTCCCAAAGCCACGGCTACTGGTTATCACTTGCCCACCATGACACAGCCCCCAACGTCCTTTTGATATTCATAGTAATACAATAATTTTGTTCAGTTAGAGAATAAACACTACAATTAAAAACTGAACGTGTCTTTTCAATAAAGTGTGAGCGAGCCGAACGAAAGTCTCGACTCAAACGCAGCAGGAGTCAGATTTCATTCATCACGAGAGCGAAGAGCTGAGCAGAGCTGAGGTAAGCGTGGCTGTCATTCACGGCGCGTTATCAGATCGCATATGGAAGCTAAACTTTCATAGGAATTCATTGAAAAGTTGAAACACTCACTTTGCTCCGCACCACTCCGTTATGAATGCCCGAGCCGAGGCGCATTTACATTCTGTGAGTGAGATCTCTCCTCTGTGGGCAGGTTGATAACATGCGGGACCAGCTCCTGTAGTCTTTAGCCTCTGGCCAAAAAATCCTCAGATGACGCAAATGACGATCTTTGCGTCATCTGAGGATTTTTTCCAGAAATAAAATGCATAATTATCTCGTCTCAGGGGGACATGAGGGGGGAAAGTACCATCATTTGAATAAACTACCGGGTTTCTACTGATACAAAGCTTAATGCTAAATCGCTGAAGTAACCCTTTAAGTATTTTGAGCGTTAGGGCGTTAAGGTTTACGATCAGACCACACGGGCCAGCCTTCACTCCCAACGTGCATCAATGAGCCTTGGCCGCCCATATACATATATGTCGCACGCAGGGCCGTTTCTAGCCATTTTGACGCCCTAGGTGAAATCCTTATTGGCACCCCCCAGCCAAATCTTAAAAAGCAACATGGTATTACTGGTATTCATTTTAATCCTTATTAACAAATACATACACACATACCATTTTGGAACTGTTATCCTTATTAACAAATATATACAAATACAATTTGGAAACTACGTATAAAAGCTGTTTCAGTCACATGAAAGTAACAAGAATAAATATTGATTCAGTGCGGTCTTTGTTTCTCATTGACGCTTGAACTTCCCCTTTAAATAACGCAACGCTAAGCCCTGACACTATTAGAACTGAATGAATCGATTCAGCTTTCAACACCACCCGTAAAGATGCATTCAATTCGACAAAGCGGTTTAATAAAGGATAATAAATATTATGAATTAGCACATTTTATTATACTATTTTTAAATTGGCCGTTGAATTTTTATATGGGACAATTACACACTGATCCTTTAACAATGCATTAGCGCAAAAACACACACCTTTTGGAGGTGCAAGTAAGAGAAGAAAGCTTAATAGAGTCTAAATATAATGATATCATGAAATGCTAAAGTGAGTGTGGTTAGCCTACGTCTTTGCTCTTTAATACACACCGAGCAATATTACACTATCTGCCCATTTCACAGCGTGATTTCTCGACTGCCACAAATACGGCCCTAACAAAATACAGATTTGTGCACTTTTTATTGTGCCTGTTTTTTTAATTGGCCTTTGAATTTAGCTTTATTGTGTGGTTAAAAAACCCGTTATCTTGCCAAAGCTTTGACCGAGCTCTTTGATCTAATGGTGTTGAGCGCTCCAAATGCAAACTTTACATGCAACATTCAGACAGTAATTGACAGTACTCTGATCCAATAGTGTTAGGGGAACCAGTGGGGCGGCAATCATACTTCAGGGTGGCTTTGACACCCTTTACACACACCCCTGATATGCGTTCATTGGCGCCCCTTCAGCTGATGGTGCCCTAGGCGACCGCCTAGTTTGCCTAGGCCTAAAAACGGCCCTGGTCGCACGTGCTACAAAAAAAATCTGTGCGATGAATATATTTACCCCAGTAGCACGCGTGCGATACAGTTTAGCATGTGAGACAGAGCTCGTTTGAGTGAAGGGAGAATTTGTTTTGTGCTCATGTGAGGTTAATCTAGGGCTGCACGATTGACTGAAATTAAACCAAAATCGAGATTTGTCTTTGTGAAATTATGAATCTCTTCAATTTTTAAATAAATAAATATATGTGCAGATGAAGCGCAGCGTTCAGGGCGGATCGATCGGTTCAAAATAAATGCGGTTCTATCTCTGCATGCACTGTAAGATGGAGTCATTGGCATTTTAGTTCGAAAAGGGGCACGATTTGCATGAAAAATTGCTAATGTAAAAGCTGTCAATGGCTCTGTGCGCACCGGGGTACCGAACCCGAGACTCTGAAGGAGGTGGCACTCGAACTGTCCCGCGATTCACGTGAATGTGAAAGCAACACGGACTCGGGTGCGCATTTGTTCAGGAAGAAACGTAACCTGCATATGTGTTTTAGCATATTACAATGTATTTAGTTCAATAAAACACATGTAAGGGATGATGGTGTTGATGATTTACCTTGGATACGAGTGTATTCGCGCATATGCGTGCAATCAGGGCAACAAATGAACTTCATGCGACGGGAAGCGTTTACAAACCTGTTGTCCAACAAAAGAGAACATTTAATCGAGTGTTTGAAATAACCTACTTTTGTAATCTGACAGGCTTCACATCACAGAATGAGGCAGAAATTATATTATTTTATAATATTCTGTAGTACAGTGATAGATTTGCGGTGTGGAGACATGTACACATATAATTATTATTATTATTTTTTTTATTCTTAAATATTTGTATTGTATAGCACTTTTTTTTGCATTTTTCAGACATGGTAACAGACGTTTTATACATGTGCTACAATTTTGTGGGCTGTGCTACAAAACTTTCAACCTCTGTAGCACCAGTGCTATGTGCAAAAAAAGTTACCGTACAGCCCTGTATATAGTATTTGTATAAAGCTATATCAATTTATTTTAGGCTCAAAATGATTGTTTTCACTTGACAATTGACAGAGAAAAACTGGAACTTTACAAACAGAAGAAGAGAGAGATTTAGGAATGACATTCCACATTGAGTGAATCCTGACCTTCTGAATTCCCATAGAGCCACTGAGCTCGTGATCAACACATTATTACCTGACGGTGGCTGGTGGGACTGCGAGACTGACTGTTTACACAGACAGACAAACAATAGACTAATAGACACGGAAAAACCTGCGCCACCAGACCACCATTATGCTCAAATAGCGAGAACGGTTCCACGTCTGTCTTGCCAGTGACGGCTTGAATGGAAACAAACAGACCGACGTGCCATTATGAAGAAAGGACGGATGCCTCATTGAGAGCTGAACAATCTACATATCCCAATAGGCTAATGGCCACCACCGTATTTGGACAGCAATTGATTTGGAAGCATTATGCAAATTAAACCAGGCTGAGCGGCCAATGACAACAATGGAGACAAACTCAACATCAGCTAAAACAATAGAAGCAGCTCTGGCTGCATTTACTGCACTGGGCGGCTATTTATCCATGATATTGTGTTATAACATGGAAAATGATGACCAGCTTGATCTAAAAATTGAATAAAAAACAGCAAAAATGTATTGTTGTTGCATAGAAAAGATCTGCAGGATGGATCTTCAAAGATTCTCCAAATTCTGGAATTGGAATGACAAGTAAATAGTATAAAAATATTAATTTAACTGTTTACAGATGGGAATATTTATTGTGCATAGTAATACTATATGTGGATATGGTAACGGCATGTGGTTTTTAGTGCACAAAAACAAGGGCTTCATTGCCAGAGCTTTGCTTCCCATGCACAAGATCCACAAAGTCCTCATTTTACTTTTGCCAAAACTACAAAAGAAACATAAGCCAGTGTGGTACAAAGTGACACACTTTCCCAAACAACTTTGCAAACGCTGTACGTGGGCCGTTCTTGATGACTGAGCGCTCTTTGTCTTTGTGCAAACGATCACTAAATGGAGACGGATTTGCCAATCATGGTGGGCTTCCAGTAGACGCTCATTTCAAAGCAGCCAAAACTCCCACGCTGCACGCCTGCGATGAGGACACGGCTATTGTGCACCAGCGTAATATGTACAGAGTTATTATTGACATGGTTAAAAACGGCTTATGCCGCTAGTTCTGTCTGGTGTGTAGACTATGCCAATTATAGCAATAACTGCATGACGAAATACTGTATCTGGCACTCTGGCTACTATTCCTGACTGCTTGATAGAAAATAGTAAGTGTGATCAGTCATGTAACTCGTCCACACATTTGTGCAGCAGCAACAGTCATGAATGATTCCTCACATCAGATTCCCTGTTAAGGAGAGGTGCTGTTACTTTGCTAAGAGCCCAGACTTATGGTTTTCATCTGGTGGATGAAAAAACAGTCCGAAAACAACACCCTGTCAAGCATCTAGAACAAATCTAGCATCATGCACTGTAGCAATCACACAAAACACCACTCAGAACACTCTAACAACCAAACATAAAGACAAAAAAGTAATATTCTAAGAGGGATACAATTCATGAAAATATAAAAATAAACTAAAGCATGTCATCTAATAAGAATGATGCCAAAGAAGAGTCTAACAAGCAATTGAATTGTTCACTAGCCCGTTAACTGTCAGACAGACTGACAAGACAGGCGTGTTTATTTTAATGCCTTTTTGTCCTGTGGGTGGTCCACTGGACAAAATGGTGGTCCAGTGGGTTAAACCACTGAACTGATATGCAGAAGGTTGCTGGTTCGTTCCTAAATATGTTGTCCTTGAGCAAGGCCCTTTAGTCAGTCCTTCCAGAAAAATGCGGCTTTTTTTGTGATTGTTGCGGGCCAAAATCCTTGATTATGCGGCATGTTTTCTTAAAAAATGCGATGAAAAATGCGGGAAAATGCGGTATATTTATGCAATTTTATGCAATGAAATTGCTTGAACTTGCAAAAACTGCGGTTTGATGAAAAAGAGAAAAAAAGCACTACATCACAGAAAGTGCTGGGAATATTTAAGTTCCCATCTTGTTTTATTGAAGACCTTAATAAACACATGGCTCAAATTTACAAAACATTGAGTCAAACAAGTTCTATAGCTTTACAAAAGGAATATGCTAAAACTTGAAAAATGAATAAATAACTTCCTGTTTTACAGAGGTAGCTATACAAAACAGACATTTGATATAACGACTAAATAACGACTTATATAGTGATGACCGATTTCAAAACACAGCATCATGATGCTCTGAATCAGTGAGTCGATTCATGATTCGGATCGCGTGTCAAACTGCTGAAATACGTGACTTTGGCGATCCGAACCGCTGAATCGACTCATTCATTCATAACGCTTCAAAGCTTCATGATGCTGTGTTTTGAAGTCGGTCAACACACCGGGAAACTGCTTTGGGCGGTCTTTTGCGGTTATTTTTGTTGGCAAATGGGAATTTGCGCTTCATCATGGTTTCACCGATATGTTTCTCCACGGGGTTTGTAGCTTTTCGATGACGTTCGCGTCGGGTAATTACATCACTTCAAAACGTTCCCATGGCAATAGGCGGAAATGGCGGCTCTTGTGTGAAGTAAACAGACATTTTTCAACTTTCTGCTAATATATATATATATATATATATATATATATATATATATATATATATATATATATATATATATATATATATATATATGACTTTTTTTGCAACGAAAATGCAGGGATTATGAAATGATGCTAGCCCCGCATATTTTGCACGCAGAAATAGGCAATTTATGCGGGGAAAGTGCGGCATATTTGAAAAAATGCGGCCCCCGCATAAATATGCGGACTTTGGCTGATTATGCGTTAAATCACGCGATCGCATAATCGCGTTTTTCTGGAGGGACTGTTTAGTGAAAGTGTGGCCAAGTATGGTGACCCATACTTGGAATTTGTGCTCTGCATTTAACTCATCAAGTGCACACACACACACCGTGAACACACACCCGGAGCAGTGGGCAACAATATTGCAGTTCGGTGACTTGCACAAGGGTCTCACCTCAGTCGTGGTATTGAGGGTGGAGGAGGGCGCTGGTTATTCACTCCCCCCACTGACAATTCCTGCCGGACCTGAGACTCGAACCCGCAACCTTCTGGTTACAAGTCCAACTCTCTAACCATTAGGCCACGACTGCTTTACTCCACGTTGCTTCAAGGGGATTGTCCCTGTAATAAGTGCACTGTAAGTCGCTTTGGATAAAAGAGTCTGCCAAATGCATGAATGTAAATAAATGTAAATGTCCCCATCACATATTTTAGTAATCATCATAAATTAGTGTCATTCGAAAGATTAGACTGTCATGATCCTAGTACTTCCTCTAATCCCCCCTCTGCTGGTCATTCTCTGACTCACACTTTCCCTCCGGGTACTTGCACGCACATTATTTAGATCAGCTGTCTCTCGTTACCTGCTGCTATGCTGATTCACTCTACACCTGTTCCCCTTTCCCCTCTGATTGGGTTTTCTATTTCTAGTCCCTGCCTGTCCTTTGTTCTTTGCCAGATTATTAACTCTGTTTGCAGATGCGACATTCCGCTATCACCTCCCGTGTCCTGTCTCATCCTGTCTGGTCCACTAGACCATCGTAACTATTTAGCCAGCTATATGTGCTTAGGCTTAGTCTGTGTTCTCCCCTGCTCGCCTGCTGTTGAGATATTGTGACCAGGACTCTGTGTACACTGTCTACGGCCATCAGCCTGACGCTTTTGTTCCCTTCTCCGGACCGGTTATCTTCCCGGGTCTACAGCCTCTTTGTTGACATTTGTTTGAAGAGAACTTTCCGTTTGACGGCTCAGCGGCCGTATTGCTCATCCACAATAAAAGACTGTCTACTTGCCTTCGCCTTTTGGGTCCTCTCTCTCACCTTCTGACATAGACACTCAAAATTCATTCCTGTGAAAACCGTTTTGAAATTGGACATTGTGGGCTTGATTTTTATAATATCCACTTCAAATCTGGAACAACTTGTTTAGACATATGGCTTTGATTTTATAGTCCAAATTATTTTGTCAAATATATTTAGTTAAAGGTCCAGTTCTTCGTGATCCCATTGTTCAAACTTTAGTTAGTGTGTAATGTTGCTGTTAGAGCATAAATAATACCTGCAAAATTATAAAGCTCAAAGTTCAATGCCAAGCGAGATATTTTATTTAACAGAAGTTCCCTTTCAAAGCCTACAGTGAACGGCTGATTAGGACTACATCCCTCTACTTCCTTCTTTAATGACGTCAGTAGAACAGTAGAACAGACTAACCTCCGCCCACAAGAATACGCGAAAAAAGGGGGCGTGGTCTTGTTGCTGTCCCACGTGGAGAAGAGGAAGTGTCGCGTGGAGAAAAGGAATTGTTGCGTTTGAGTGTGTTTGTCGCCATGTCGTCGAGACGCTGTTATTTTCATCCCGGAGTCAAATCACCTTTGTTTGGCTTTCCCAGGGACGCTGTAGAGATCATTAAGCGCATACATCTCCCGTTAAGAGGCGTGACCTTTCCGTGCAAGTTACGTGCGGTCAAATCACAACACGGGAACCGCTGGCACAATCAGAACTCGTTACGTATTTCTGAAGGAGGGACTTCATAGAATAAAGGAAGTCATCAGCCGTTTTTAGGACAGTGAAAACAGCGGTGTACAGATGAGTAAATTGTGTGAAAAATACTGTTTTTTTACACGCGAAACATGAACATGTTATATTGCACACTGTAAACACAATCAAAGCTTCAAAAAAACACGAAGAACGGGACCTTTAAACTTATACTTTTTACACTTGTTTTTTGAATTGCTTTTATTAGAGTGCCTTCTTTAAAGGTGAACTGCCACACGTATTTCATTACTTTTGTGGTAATGTCTGAAGTTCTACCATGGACTCTGTAGTATTTTTTGTGGAAAAAATGCCTCTAGTGTGGTATAGAAAGCCTGCAGGAAGACTCGATTTGTGCCAGTTCTCGTTAATATTCAACGAGCTAAGCTGCTTGACTCTGATTGGCTAACAGCTAGACAATGAGCTATCTGGCTATCAGCATCCTTTACCCATCGCAACAAGTAGAGGAACTTTGTTTTGTTTACTACAGGTATATTGCCATATATATATATATATATATATATATATATATATATATATATATATATATATATATATATATATATATATATATATATATGACGTTCAGCCATCCTTGCTGTATATGAAAACTGTCACTGAGCTAGACGAATTATGTGGGTGCGGCTCAACTGGGTGAGCTCATGAATAGTAATGAGCTCAGGCAACACCATGGCAGCTGACTTGTTGCCTTATCAGACAATGACATGTAAGGCAGCGTTTGTGCATGAATGCACCTCACAAAACAAATTTCGGACAGGCAGTGTAAAAGTTTAATGATCTACAGCAAAATAGAGAGAGCTTTGGTGAGAACTAAACAAATATTTAATTACTACATTGATGTCATTTCTAGCGAGAAATGGCTAGAAGTGGAAAAACTTAAATTTACACACAAACTGACCAGCAAACGCAACTTTGGGCACCATCTTTTTTTCTAGCTCAACTGTCACAGAATGGAACGCACAGGATGTGGGATATCAAAGGCAGCGAAGGATACTTACCAGGTCCTTCTCAAAAAATTAGCATATTGTTATAAAGTTCATTATTTTCCATAATGTAATGATAAAAATTAAACTTTCATATATTTTAGATTCATTGCACACCAACTGAAATATTTCAGGTCTTTTATTGTTTTAATACTGATGATTTTGGCATACAGCTCATGAAAACCCAAAATTCCTATCTAAAAAAATTAGCATATTTCATCCGACCAATAAAAGAAAAGTGTTTTTAATACAAAAAAAGTCAACCTTCAAATAATTATGTTCAGTTATGCACTCAATACTTGGTCGGGAATCCTTTTGCAGAAATGACTGCTTCAATGCGGCGTGGCATGGAGGCAATCAGCCTGTGGCACTGCTGAGGTGTTATGGAGGCCCAGGATGCTTCGATAGCGGCCTTAAGCTCATCCAGAGTGTTGGCTCTTGCGTCTCTCAACTTTCTCTTCACAATATCCCACAGATTCTCTATGGGTTCAGGTCAGGAGAGTTGGCAGGCCAATTGAGCACAGTAATACCATGGTTAGTAAACCATTTACCAGTGGTTTTGGCACTGTGAGCAGGTGCCAGGTCGTGCTGAAAAATGAAATCTTCATCTCCATAAAGCTTTTCAGCAGATGGAAGCATGAAGTGCTCCAAAATCTCCTGAAAGCTAGCTGCATTGACCCTGCCCTTGATAAAACACAGTGGACCAACACCAGCAGCTGACATGGCACCCCAGACCATCACTGACTGTGGGTACTTGACACTGGACTTCAGGCATTTTGGCATTTCCTTCTCCCCAGTCTTCCTCCAGACTCTGACACCTTGATTTCCGAATGACATGCAAAATTTGCTTTCATCCGAAAAAAGTACTTTGGACCACTGAGCAACAGTCCAGTGCTGCTTCTCTGTAGCCCAGGTCAGGCGCTTCTGCCGCTGTTTCTGGTTCAAAAGTGGCTTGACCTGGGGAATGCGGCACCTGTAGCTCATTTCCTTCACACGCCTGTGCACGGTGGCTCTGGATGTTTCTACTCCAGACTCAGTCCACTGCTTCCGCAGGTCCCCCAAGGTCTGGAATCGGTCCATCGCCACAATCTTCCTCAGGGTCCGGTCACCTCTCCTCGTTGTGCAGCGTTTTTTGCCACACTTGTTCCTTCCCACAGACTTCCCACTGAGGTGCCTTGATACAGCACTCTGGGAACAGCCTATTCGTTCATAAATTTCTTTCTGTGTCTTAGCCTCTTGCTTGAGGGTGTCAATGATGGCCTTCTGGACAGCAGTCAGGTCGGCAGTCTTACCCATGATTGCGGTTTTGAGTAATGAACCAGGCTGGGAGTTTTTAAAAGCCTCAGGAATCTTTTGCAGGTGTAATTTTGATTCAGATGATTAGGTTAATAGCTCGTTTAGAGAACCTTTTCATGATATGCTAATTTATTGAGATAGGAATTTTGGGTTTTCATGAGCTGTATGCCAAAATCATCAGTATTAAAACAATAAAAGACCTGAAATATTTCAGTTGGTGTGCAATGAATCTAAAATATATGAAAGTTTAATTTTTATCATTACATTATGGAAAATAATGAACTTTATCACAATATGCTAATTTTTTGAGATGGACCTGTATATGCTGCCTTCAAAACTCGATGAGATGAAGGCATCTCAGGAGACAGGAAGTGAAGCTATCATTAGATTCGGACGTGCCTTGATGCCTTCCTACCTTGAACTGTGTCCTCCGAAGACAGCATTTTCCAGGTTTCAGACACAGCCCAGCCCAAACTTACGTCTCTATTCCAAGTCATGAAATAAAGACATTTAACTTCATATCTTTGACAGTTAACAGGTTAACTGTTTATTTATAAATGTAAAATACTGTAATAAAATATGTATAAATTTAATATGAAATGGGTCTATTTTCCAATAAAATGCTAACTTTTGGCTAATGCAGAAGTTAGAAAAAAATACTAAATTAGAAAAGTCAGTCTAAAACACTTTGCGATAAACAATTCCAAAATAAGAGGATACGTGTTTCTTCAAAATGGTGACAAAAGGAGCAGTTGGGTGAAATGCTATTGTTAAACTTTGCAGGTTTCTGCATAACAATTATGAAAAATGTAAAAGGAAACTTCAACAACTTTGTTGAACACAAACCAATTTGTTGAAGAAGCCAGAATTATTTTCCTCCCCATTCTATGTCAAGTCAAGTCAACCTTATTTATATAGCGCTTTTAACAATGCAGATTGTTTCAAAGCAGCTTTACAGTGTTAAACAGGAAAATAATGCAGCATAATTTTATTCAGCCATATAGCCAATCTGGAGAAAACGGTGATGTCATCAGTTCATTTCAATTATCATACAGTGACAGAGTGGGCTTTAGATCAGTAATTAGATCAGTAATTTCATTTATATGGTTAATTTAGTTTAATAATTAGATTTATTTGGATATTTAGTTGAAAAATTTAGTGTCCCCAACTGAGCACGCCAAGCCAGAGGCAACACTGAATGTATCATTCTAAAAGAACAAACACTGGCAGATTTGAGTTCTATAATAATAGAGTGCAACAGTCGGGTTCCGGAAGTAAAAACTTGATTTTGAATGGAAACTTTAACCCTCTCGAGTCGGTGGTCCCGCTGGCGCGATGGGCTCTCTTTATATCTTACCAGTACCCAAGAGACTCAAATAACCCTGTCGTTTTTTTATCATTCAGGCAAGTGTTATACATCATTATAATCTGTTAAGTTTCTATTTTTTTGTGCAGTCACATTAAAAACAAAATGTTTTGCTTTTTGCAAAATAAAGAAAACAAACATGATGCGCGATCTGCAGCCTCTCTCTCAAAAGACGTTCAGTCTTCAGAAAAGGACCTCTAGCTTAGTGAATACTTGTCTCACAAACATGAGACATATGTCTAAAGAAACGGACAGACCTACTGTGAGCTATGATGTTGTTTATCTGTGGCATTTGCTTCTGCTGAAGACGTCAGCTTATTTTTTTTAAATAGTTGTATTTAACAGTGGAATTCCTGGTGAAAACTAATGCTGTAAAGAAAATTACATCAATCAGAGAGTCAAAAAAAGCAAAGCGCTCCAAAACAGCTCTTTAGCTCCGCCCATTCCCATGAAGCACGTAATGTAATCCAGGGGTGTCCAACCCTGGTCCAGGAGAGCTCCCACCCTGCAGATTTTAGCTCCAACCTCAATCAAACACACCTCAACCAGCTAATCATGGGGTGCGTTACATTCGACAAGGTCCCTACGCACTGTTCACTGCTCCCTACTCCCTGAGCACGGTATATCAGTTGAAGTGGACTTCGCTGACAATAATCGCTTATTTGGAACGCCCTGCAACGTCATCAAAGAAAGGCAACGATGGAGTCGCGCAGATTATGACATAACATAAATTAATATTGTAATTTACTTTACTTTTTAACCATATAATAAGCATATACATTTACAAAACACACAGTATGTATCTAAAAAATATAATCAAAACATTGTCCATTAGTTCTATTAGTTTATACCTGTATTGACTATGAACAGATTTGAAGCTGCACCTGTCATTCAATATGAAAATATTTTGTGATTTGGTTAACTATGTAGCTATAAATGTATTCTTAATCTAGGTCTTTGTAGCAGTCTAATCCCGTGTGCTTTCTTTCCCAAGCGCAGCTGCATAGTAAACATTCCTGAGGTAAATAAAGTCAAATATAAGACAGCCGTCAGCTGCTTCTCAACACTTTTAATTTGTTTACATATTCATAAAATAAAATATGCGAATGTTACAGTTATTACCATAACCATTCATAAGTACTCTAGTTTGTATAGTAACTATGAATATTCAAATGCATACGTAAACTCCTCCTTAAAAACTCTTCAAACGGCTCTGCTCCATCGTTAGTTCAGACTGGTGGATGCGACGTGCAATGACAGTTGGGTGATTTTCACTCTCCACTTCCTGTGAAGTGATGTATCGATGTTCCCTTCTTCCCTACGCCGTTCGCAGTACCCTTCGAACTGAGCATGTTCGCTCCCTTTGGATTGGAATCACACTTAAAGGTCCCGTTCTTCGTGATCCCACTGTTCAAACTTTAGTTAGTGTGTAATGTTGCTGTTAGAGCATAAATAATACCTGTAAAATTATAAAGCTCAAAGTTCAATGCCAAGCGAGATATTTTATTTAACAGAAGTTCCCTTTCAAAGCCTACAGCGAACGGCCGATTAGGACTACATCCTGGTACTTCCTTCATTAATGACGTCAGTAGAACAGACTAACCTGCTCTCCAGGAGCAGAGTTGGACACCCCTGAAATCGATCTCCCTTTGCTCTCAAAATACTGAAATGTTTGTATATTGCAATAAATGTAAAATATATCGTTTAGTATATAATCAACATTTGTAAACGAGTAGTCTTATATTTCTCCATCAGTTTTAATTTGATTATGCTGTTCGCAATGCTTCATGGGATTGTAGTTCTTTCCCTCATTAAAGCTGTTAAGTACATGCACCTTTCTGTACGATTTTCAAAAAATGTTTTTGCTTCAAATCAAAGTTTGTAGTGTTGTGATTCTCCTCATAGCTGCTTGGCTTTGTTCATGACTCTTTAGCAAAGATTATTGTAAAATCCCTATGGGAAAAATTAATTAAAACAAATACTTCCGGAACCAGCGCCACTGAAAAAGGAGACGCTAATGCACTCTATTGATCTAATGTTGTTATTCAAAAAGACCCTACATTGGTCAAAGAACAGATTAGAGTAAAAACCAAACCACTGACCTCAGAAAATGTACAAATCTAGTCACTGCTGTTTACTTTTCCATGGTAACTGCAAATATTCTTGACTATTATTGTAATATATTGACTGGCCTACCATTAAAAAGAAGCTCCTACGAGAGAGGGTCATTTTGAATCAGATAGTTCATAATTTAAACATGGAGATCCAGGATGTCTTAATCACCCTATTAGTTTCATACAGCGGTCAGACTGTCTGGAGACCTTCAAGGTCAGGAGAACCTCTGCCTGGGTGGCATCTCACCGTCTCCTCGGATCGATCGATAAAAACAACATCAGCGACAACATGAAAAATGCCAGTGATGCTTCATCCGCTCTCACCAAACATCCATGGCACGCATACCTGTGATCCTCATGTACGTGGATTGACTGCACAAATCTTTGCTATTTTCTTGTTTATGCATGCATACAGACACTTCCACACATACACACTCTTACTAAAAAGAGCTCAGAGCGGGACAATGGCCATTGGCTTTGCGATTCACCCAATTCATGCTTCTTCACAGGAGGTCCTGTAATAGAGCAGCATTATACCATTATTTGGCAGTGTGTGCATAGTGAGAGCAGTCATTGTGTTTTTACTATTATCATTTCAACCCCTCACATTCAGCACTCCCTCCGCGCACACCAATCACCGCACAAAGAGGCTGCAGTTGTCATGGAAACGTTGTGGCGACTTGAACCGGAGACAAGAGCTCCAAGGATGTACCGTCTCTAGGCGACTACAGGTGCGCATCTCCAGTTCTATGGATGGGAACCTCCACTACACCTCCTTACACTCTGTCTATATTTTATAACTTCAAATAAATGGATTGCGCACGTGTTCGGTAGTGGTGAAGTCATCAGAAGAGATGTCTCAAGCTCTATTCCACAACCTAGTGCACCTTCTAAGGGAGCATCCTAAGTAGAACGTACCTTATAAGTGACTGAACATTCTAGCAGTGTTTTATATCACTACAACACCAACTATCGTTTGGAACGGCGTCTGCATCAAAAGCTATATTCAGTTAGTAATTCTTAACTTGCAATGTTTTTTATTATTCATTTGTAATTACTTTAAAAAATGCTTATAAGTAATTTAATAAAAACGCTCATGTAAATCAGATATTCAAAGTCTGTACATTTTTTAGATCATTTTAGAATTGGATCGTGGAGTTCCTAAAGATTCCCACCCCTACTTGTGATACCTTAAAATGCTGTCTAGGTAGGCAGCTCACTAGGTTTTAGGGCAGAGCTACTCATCGTGCTACTATTCAGAGAGATGGCATTCATAACAAAACTTCACCGAACCACGAGTCCCTGTTTACACCTGGTATTAACTCTTTCCCCGCAAGTTGCCAGCCACCCGCAAGGGTTTTTGATCATTTTCACAAAAATGTAATGGCCCATAGAATATTTTGTTTGATGAATATCTGAGCATGCAATATATCAAAAGAAAGAGCAGACCCTCTGCTTTTAAACAACAACAACAACAAAACATTTTATTCTAGCTTCATGCATTCCTTTTTTATCAACACTTAAATATGGGTAAGTTTCCTAAAAAAACAACATTTGGAACAAAAAGCTGTCAAAGACTACATCCAGATCAGATTCAGAGCGATGATCAAACACAGATGGAGTAGAGTGAGTCCATCAACACCCCTAAAGCTTCACATGAGATTCTGTACTCATTCAGAAGATGCGTAATAGCGCCCCCTAGCGTCTAACAGTGAAAACACGGAAACCCGGAAAATTCCGTGTTTGGCAGGGAAGCTTTTTTTTAGTCTGGTCCTACCAGACTCTCGCATGTTTCATTTGTACAGAGAGTCTGGCCACTCTCCATTGACAAGCGTTAACTTCCTTGAAGGCGGGAACTCTGTTGAAGTTTAAAACTATTGGATCGGCCCAGAGCCACTCTGGATCTGCCATATATATACCAATCGTATGTCATGCGTATGTCAACTTCGCCTTAGCCAACTCCTTCACCACTAACGGAGTGAGCTGGAAAATCAAACTTTTCTCGAACCCTGTGGGGAGGAGGGCCACAACATTATGGACACCAACAAAACTCAGCAAAGATTGTTCTTTCTCCGGCTTTAACTTCTGGATATCCGGCAGCGTTGCCACAATGGACCGAATGGCTTCCCTCGCATCTTTCTCCGCTGTCATTACTGAACTACAACTCAAACTAGCGCACGACATCAACGTCATCGTTCTCAGCCACTCCCTCTGTTCGCTGACTGGACCGGTTAAAATTTGCCCGGAGAAAACCAGAGAATATACTGCAATCCCAGACGGAGTACTGAAGGAAAATGAAAATTGAGCGGAAGAACGTAGGGGGGCGGAGCCAGGCTAGCGTTTTCTCAAAGATAACGGAAAATTCCGTGTTTGGCGGGGAAAGAGTTAAGATGGGTTGCTTTCATATTGTAGACGCTCACAAGTGGTCAAATGTGTTCAAAGTAACAGCCGCAAAAGACTTTATGTGTAAACATTATGGGAAGCGCCCTAGACAGACAGGATTTAAACTTTGTCGGCTGGAGACCCAAGTTTGGTTTGAAGACGAAAGACGTCCCAAGCAGTGTTACCGTTACCAATGTTCTCTTGCCATTCCTGATTTCTAACACACACTCAAAGTGTTCGACTAGTCTCGTGGCTGTCAGAGCACAAACGAAAGCTGATGCTATTCGTCGTCTCTGGACGCATTCATATGTAAATTGTGAGCTTATTTTGTCCATTAGATCGAAAGATCTGAAAAAACACACACATAGACCCTCCCCTTCATGAAATCAGTGGTTGAAAGTGGCCAGAAGAGACGGTTTAAAACACCAGGTGTAAACGGGAATGTGTCTCCCTCGTCTACTTGTGATCCGATCAACCAAAACGCATCTTAATACCAGGTGTAAACTTGTCAAGGGTGGTAGAACTAAATGCATTTGGAGTATAACTGAATAGTACAATTCAAGTTTAATCAAATTATTGCACTTGTTCCAATGCATATTCCTCCAAAGGTGCGATATTGAAGAAAAATGTGATATGCAATACCTTGTTAAATAATGCGATATTCAATATATACGATAGAATATTGTTTTAAGTGTGTAAAATCCATTTAAATTTTATTTAAAAAAATATAAGAAAACTGAGAAAGATACTTTTTATGTGTTTCACATTCTTTCTGGGAAAAGAAAGCATCGCTACAACTTCTGAAAGTGACCAGAAGTGTTTTAGCAAACATCTCTCAAATCTGACAATATCATTTTAACATCAATGTAAACAAACAAAAAATGTAATGCCAATATTTAAATACCAAAAACTCTTTGCTTGACTTGGTAATATATAGTTATATTAACCTAAAACTTAACATCAAGAACATCCAGGTAAACAAAGACGCCTGAACTAGAGGCGGACCATAATTTTTGCTATTTTAATTTATCTTTGTTATTAAAAATAAGAACTAAAAACAGTAGTCTTCACATTAATTAAATACACACTGATACATAATAAAGCTACAAAGGTTATTCAGCCAAGAGCACTGAGTGATTTTCTCTTGTTCTTTTGTTGTTTGACAGACAGCGGCAGGTTTACTGTACTAGCAGTAGCAGGTTTACTGTACTAGCAGTAGCAGGTTTACTGTATTAGCAGTAGCAGGTTTACTGTACTAGCAGTAGCAGGTTTACTGTACTAGCAGTAGCAGGTTTACTGTACTAGCAGTAGCAGGTTTACTGTACTAGCAGTAGCAGGTTTACTGTACTAGCAGTAGCAGGTTTACTGTACTAGCAGTAGCAGGTTTACTGTACTAGCAGTAGCAGGTTTACTGTACTAGCAGTAGCAGGTTTACTGTATTAGCAGTAGCAGGTTTACTGTACTAGCAGTAGCAGGTTTACTGTACTAGCAGTAGCAGGTTTACTGTACTAGCAGTAGCAGGTTTACTGTACTAGCAGTAGCAGGTTTACTGTATTAGCAGTAGCAGGTTTACTGTATTAGCAGTAGCAGGTTTACTGTACTAGCAGTAGCAGGTTTACTGTATTAGCAGTAGCAGGTTTACTGTACTAGCAGTAGCAGGTTTACTGTACTAGCAGTAGCAGGTTTACTGTACTAGCAGTAGCAGGTTTACTGTACTAGCAGTAGCAGGTTTACTGTACTAGCAGTAGCAGGTTTACTGTATTAGCAGTAGCAGGTTTACTGTATTAGCAGTAGCAGGTTTACTGTACTAGCAGTAGCAGGTTTACTGTATTAGCAGTAGCAGGTTTACTGTACTAGCAGTAGCAGGTTTACTGTACTAGCAGTAACAGGTTTACTGTGTTAGCAGGTTTACTGTACTAGCAGTAGCAGGTTTACTGTATTAGCAGTAGCAGGTTTACTGTACAGGTTTACTGTGTTAGCAGGTTTACTGTATTAGCGGTAGCAGGTTTACTGTGTTAGCAGGTTTACTCAATTAGCAGTAGCAGGTTTACTGTATTAGCAGTAGCAGGTTTACTGTATTAGCAGTAGCAGGTTTACTGTATTAGCAGTAGCAGGGTTACTGTATGAGCAGTAGCAGGTTTACTGTGTTAGCAGGTTTACTGTATTAGCAGTAACAGGTTTACTGTATTAGCAGTAACAGGTTTACTGTGTTAGCAGGTTTACTGTATTAGCAGTAGCAGGTTTACTGTATTAGCAGTAGCAGGTTTACTGTACAGGTTTACTGTGTTAGCAGGTTTACTGTATTAGCGGTAGCAGGTTTACTGTGTTAGCAGGTTTACTCAATTAGCAGTAGCAGGTTTACTGTATTAGCAGTAGCAGGTTTGCTGTATTAGCAGGTTTACTGTACAGGTTTACTGTATTAGCAGGTTTACTCAATTAGCAGTAGCAGGTTTACTGTATTAACAGTTGCAGGTTTACTGTATTAGCAGGTTTACTGTATTAACAGTTGCAGGTTTACTGTATTAGCAGGTTTACTGTATTAGCAGTAGCAGGTTTGCTGTATTAGCAGTAGCAGGTTTGCTGTATTAGCAGGTTTACTGTATTAGCAGGTTTACTGTACAGGTTTACTGTGTTAGCAGGTTTACTCAATTAGCAGTAGCAGGTTTACTGTATTAGCAGGTTTACTGTATTAGCAGTAGCAGGTTTACTGTATTAGCAGGTTTACTGTATTAGCAGGTTTACTGTACAGGTTTACTGTATTAGCAGGTTTACTGTATTAGCAGGTTTACTGTATTAGCAGGTTTACTGTACAGGTTTACTGTATTAGCAGGTTTACTGTATTAGCAGTAGCAGGTTTGCTGTATTAGCAGGTTTACTGTATTAGCAGGTTTACTGTACAGGTTTACTGTATTAGCAGGTTTACTGTATTAACAGTTGCAGGTTTACTGTATTAGCAGGTTTACTGTATTAGCAGTAGCAGGTTTACTGTATTAGCAGGTTTACTGTATTAGCAGGTTTACTGTATTAGCAGGTTTACTGTTAGGGTTGGGCATCGTTTTGATTTGAACGATTCTGATTCCGATTCCAATTCTTAGTTTCGATTCCGGTTCTTTTCGATTCTCGATTCCGATTCTTTGAGGGGTGGAGTCACAACATGTCACAGGCTCATTTCACAGAGGAAAATTGTATTTTGATTCAATAATGAGTTTTAGTTTTGGGACTTTCTCCGCTGGCATTTTCACTTGCTTTGCTGCAAAGGTGAATGGAGTTTCACACCGAGTGTGACAAACATTGTTTAACAATAGCATTAACAGCAGTCATATTAGGACTGCTACTAGCGTGGGCAATTTGCGTATAGCTACATTTATCTAGGAGGGGGAAAAATAATTTCAGTAACGTTGTTGTTCACCACAATTCGCAATTTGGTCAAGGGCTTTGTTACACTACAATCACTTACCTGATTATGACGAGGTGGGATAATTAGTTCACCCTGAAATGAAAATGAAGCCATCTTTTACTCACCCAGCTGTTGTTCAAATGCGCGTGTTCCTGTGTGCGCACTCTAAGCCGCAGTAGCCTCGTGCAATATTATCATGACAACCGGTACACAATATTCACTTAAGGAGGTTATATTATTAGTATTATTTCTTATCATATACGTTATAGAAAAGACGAGAATTGCGTTTTTTTTCTATTGAGCTTGATTTCTCAAAATGGTTATGTGTGTGTGTGTGTGCTTATCGTGGGTGCAATGACAACAGTGCGAGTTATTATAGTAGGCATGAGCGCTGGCGGCTGCTGACGGCTCATAGTGCACACAGAGGAGCGCGCTCAGAATAACGGCCGAGCTCAGTGTTTTGACTGAATAATACGGTTTCTTTCTGGCAAAACCTTATAGTGTGCCCCTGAACACTTTCCATATGGCGCGCGTCTCCCTGTATCGTTGCGTGATACATTTGTTTGTTTTGTGTAATGTTTTAGCTGATCGCCATTCACTGCCATAGGAGCGCGTGCAGGAACAGTATTTTAAATGTCATAGGACATAGGGCACTGGGACAACATCAGGGTAAGTAAAAGAAGGCTTTATTTTCATTTCAGGGTGAACTATCCCTTTAATAACGTTGGTTAGCACAGGGTTGCCCGAGGAGGACAGACCTGCGCAGCATTTCAAACACGCTACACTCATATTTGTAGTGCATCCTCCCATGCAAGAAATAAGTTTGTCATATGTGTTGCACTGTGCCGACCCAGGCTTTTTAAAAAAAGTGAAATAAAACCACACTTTTGAGCGACGCTTACCGTGCTCCATGGCTGCAACAGAACAAACGGGCGCGGCAAGCACTTCCGAAAACTTGCGCGTTTGGAACCGATGATCGGAATCGAAAACAAAATTTCTAAACGATTCCAATGGCATCGTTATTTTTTAAACGGTTCCAAGTTGGAACCGGTTCTCGATGCCCAACCCTATTTACTGTACAGGTTTACTGTATTAGCAGGTTTACTGTACAGGTTTACTGTATTAGCAGGTTTACTGTATTAGCAGGTTTACTGTACAGGTTTACTGTATTAGCAGGTTTACTGTACAGGTTTACTGTATTATCAGGTTTACTGTACAGGTTTACTGTATTAGCAGGTTTACTGTACAGGTTTACTGTATTATCAGGTTTACTGTACAGGTTTACTGTATTAGCAGGTTTACTGTATTAGCAGGCTGTCACTTTAAGACCTAATGCACGGATCCTATTGACACACATTCGGTTTCTTTCCCCAACTGATATCATTCACTTAAAGCATAACAACTGTGTTTACATGAATACTCATCAAGACAGCCATTTTGACATAACTGTGTGTGTATTTGACAGTTCGAGTGTGTAACAAGACACAAACTGAAGGTATCACACGCTTTCAGAGAGGCGGCTTGTGCGCATGTTTCGGTGTGTGTGTGTGTCAGACAGCGCGAGACTGCAAGGAGTTGTTTTTCGCAAGTTATTGTGTTTAATAACTCTTTTTAATGTCAAGCAAGTCACATAAATAACAGTCGTGTGCCCAGTCTATTCTCTGCTATATGCGTCGACCTAAAACGTACACTTTTAACAATGTTGAAGTAGCCTATTAAAATCATTCAGATATTGCATGTCGTTGCGAAATGCATGTCGCGATATGTACATTTGCGATATTTCGATATATTGTGCAGCGCTAGTACCATATAACCCTTATTTAGCAAGCAAACTTGGGCAAGAAACACCAACTCTAGTCCTTCTAACACACCTAGCATTTAGTGGGTCACTTTCTATTTCTGTCATCATGTCACATTAAAAATTCCCGTCCTCAGTGAAATCTCACTGCTTCAGAATCCGCTCCACAAAACTAACATCAAATATGTTCTGATGCGTCGCACTGCAATTTTACTTTCAGCATGCATACACTGCACAGACAATTTACTTCTTGTATTATTAAAGCTAGAGTGTTTTGTTGCATTTCTCAACCCCCTGAGAGAAAGTCAATTAAATTAGATAATTGCTTAATATGTAGCAGAACTAAAGCACAATCTCAGTCACAGAAAACGTCAAGAGGCTAATGATTACAGCTGAATAAAACAGCCTGACTTGTATTTAATAGACTTCCTGTACGTCATACAGCGTGTGCCTAAAACACATTTTGCCTCATTAAATATTCAAAGGCTTCATCAAGTATAATAGACTGTCAGAAGAGCCATTATGTGAAGACAACCGTGCCCACTTAAGGCTAACAGACATGGCAAGACAGTGTAACCATTTCAACAAGCTTCTGAAGTGCTGTGAAAAGCATCTACATGCATCGTCACACTGCATCCATTCTTTCATCCAACATGAGGAACTTTACACAAAAAAGCCCTCTCTGTTAGCTCAAGTCAGATTTGGCATTGCAGATAAAGAGATGTGACGAGCAGATTCTCTTTCCTGGCATAAAGAAGGGTCAAATCTCAAAGTTTACACAGATTATGAACTCAGTATTGAGCTTATATGGGGAAGGAAAATGTACACTTGCACTGGACATACAAACGCTCATGTCAGTGCATTTAATGCCATATATTCTGCTATACAGTACATCAATGAAATGTGGATTTTCTTTGTCCTTATGAAATGCAAATATTATCAATAGTCTATATATGAAATATATGTCATATGAAATTCATCATTTATAAAATATATAAATCAATATAGTCTAGACTATGAACTATATTATAGTAGATGTGCACTGGAAATGTAAATTATATATATACTGAGTGTTATCTATCTATCTATCTGTGTGTGTGTGTGTGTGTGTGTGTGTGTGTGTGTGTGTGTGTGTGTGTGTGTGTGTGTGTGTGTGTGTGTGTGTGTGTGTGTGTGTGTGTGTGTGTGTGTGTACATATATATACATATATATATACACACATACCGGTATATATATATGTATGCTTATAAACAAAAAGAACAAAATTGATAAGTTCAGTATATATATTTAATTTTAGGGGCAATTTGATGTAAAATCTGGTATTTTTTCTTAAACAAGGTTTATATGGACTTTCTTGAATGTCTATCTATCTATCTATACTGTATGTATGTATGTATGTATGTATGTATGTATGTATGTATGTATGTATGTATGTATGTATGTATATATATATATATATATACATTCATATACATACATATATACACACACACACACATATTTGTGTATGTTAACATAGTTCAAAAAATAAATATTTTTTAAATATTATTTCATTTCACAATTCATATATAGGCTACAATATCAATATATTATAATTTGATAGTATGAATAGAAGTGTAGCCTAATATTTCACAGAATAGCATGGTTACAAACACACATTATATATATATATATATATATATATATATATATATATATATATATATATATATATATATATATATATATATATATATATATATATATATATATATATATATATATATATATATATACACTCACCTAAAGGATTATTAGGAACACCTGTTCAATTTCTCATTAATGCAATTATCTAATCAACCAATCACATGGCAGTTGCTTCAATGCATTTAGGGGTGTGGTCCTGGTCAAGACAATCTCCTGAACTCCAAACTGAATGTCAGAATGGGAAAGAAAGGTGATTTAAGCAATTTTGAGCGTGGCATGGTTGTTGGTGCCAGACGGGCCGGTCTGAGTATTTCACAATCTGCTCAGTTACTGGGATTTTCACGCACAACCATTTCTAGGGTTTACAAAAAATGGTGTGAAAAAGGAAAAACATCCAGTATGCGGCAGTCCTGTGGGCGAAAATGCCTTGTTGATGCTAGAGGTCAGAGGAGAATGGGCCGACTGATTCAAGCTGATAGAAGAGCAACTTTGACTGAAATAACCACTCGTTACAACCGAGGTATGCAGCAAAGCATTTGTGAAGCCACAACACGCACAACCTTGAGGCGGATGGGCTACAACAACAGAAGACCCCACCGGGTACCACTCATCTCCACTACAAATAGGAAAAAGAGGCTACAAATTGCACGAGCTCACCAAAATTGGACAGTTGAAGACTGGAAAAATGTTGCCTGGTCTGATGAGTCTCGATTTCTGTTCATCATTCAGATGGTAGAGTCAGAATTTGGCGTAAACAGAATGAGAACATGGATTAATCATGCCTTGATATCACTGTGCAGGCTGGTGGTGGTGGTGTAATGGTGTGGGGGATGTTTTCTTGGCACACTTTAGGCCCCTTAGTGCCAATTGGGCATCGTTTAAATGCCACGGCCTACCTGAGCATTGTTTCTGACCATGTCCATCCCTTTATGACCACCATGTACCCATCCTCTGATGGCTACTTCCAGCAGGATAATGCACCATGTCACAAAGCTCGAATCATTTCAAATTGGTTTCTTGAACATGACAATGAGTTCACTGTACTAAAATGGCCCCCACAGTCACCAGATCTCAACCCAATAGAGCATCTTTGGGATGTGGTGGAACGGGAGCTTCGTGCCCTGGATGTGCATCCCACAAATCTCCATCAACTGCAAGATGCTATCCTATCAATATGGGCCAACATTTCTAAAGAATGCTTTCAGCACCTTGTTGAATCAATGCCACGTAGAATTAAGGCAGTTCTGAAGGCGAAAGGGGGTCAAACACAGTATTAGTATGGTGTTCCTAATAATCCTTTAGGTGAGTGTGTATATATATATATATATATATATATATATATATTTACGTGTGTGTGTGTGTGTGTGTGTGTGTGTGTGTGTGTGTGTGTGTGTGTGTGTGTGTGTGTGTGTGTGTGTGTGTGTGTGTGTGTGTGTGTGTAAAACCTATGTTGTATGGATTTGTAACCATGCTATTCTGTGAAATATTAGGCTACACTTCTATTGATACTATCAAATTATAATTTATTGATATTGTAGCCTATATATGAATTGTGTTATGAAAATATATTTAAAAAAAGTATTTGAACTATATTAATATGCACTGGCTGGACATTAAATATGATGTAGATGATTAAAACTAAAAGGTTTAGTGCATTTAATGTCATATCGACCCACTGTATATATTAAAAATGTCTGATATGAAATCTGATAAGTTTTAATGGATTGTTCTTAATATTAAAAAATATTCCTATATGGAATATAGACTGTATTGAAGATCGTCCATCAAACATTCATAGTCTCATGTGATGGTTGAGGGTGGTGTGTTGAATATTAATATTCCAGTCTCACATATCCCCAGCTGTTGGCTGAGTTTATCCTTCACAGGTGTCAGAATGTCATAAACATCTCTCACCCTTCCCGGAGCCTTCAGCAGCAGCCGCGGCGTCGGACGCGCTCGGTGTCTCCTCGTCGCCCTCGAACAGCTGGTTCACTTCCCCCTGGATGTCACCGGCAGTCACCGTGAACCTCTGGCTCATGCTGTCTGTCTCCGGTGGCCTGAAGCGGACTGACGGGGAATGAATGAAGGCGGCTTCGCTCTCTCCACCGGCTCCCGCTGGAGGAATTCGCCGGTGATGCAGATGTGCACCGCTCGGTCCGGAGTGATCAGCCCAGTCTCTGTCAGAGGAATATAAGCACTAATGTTAACGCAAGAGCATAAACGTGTGTAACGTGTCCGGTTGGGACGTGCGTCTTATTGTTCTTTGATAAAAGACACTGAATGAGTAGCGAGCGGATCATCAACCGGTGTCTGGGCTGACCGAGAATCCGGGTCCTAAAGCCCGCGACCAATTATCTTATCAATCAGAAACATTGATCAAGAATGATCACACACAGTGTACACAATATGAGCTGCATTTATCAGGAAAACCTGCTACAGACTTTCTACACTAACAATGATACAGTAAACAGGGATTTTCAATCTTTTAGATGCAAGGACTCCCATCCTAAATATTAAAAGGCACTAAGGCAGCCAACTATTTTCATGTAAAGACCCAATTAATAAGCCTACTGTGAAAAATATTATAACTGTGTAAAATATTCAGTTTCTTACATTGCTTAATTATTTCAATCAAATATATTAACTTACATTATGTATTAATTTACGGCTGATTTAATTTATTTATTTTAATCAATTTGTTTTAGTTTTTTATACTTATTTATTTAAAGCAAGTTATTTATTTATGTATTTATTTAATTACTTTAATAAATACATTTAAATAAAACAATTTTATTTACATTATTTATTTTATTTGAATCCATGTTTAATCTTATTTTATGTATATTAATCAATGTACTGTAATAAAATGCATTAATTTATTATTTATTTAAATAAAATGTTATTTACTTACATTATTGTTTATTTTAATCAATGTTATTTAGCTCAATCTTATTTTATTGATTTATTTTAATAATTGTATTGTAATAAAATGCATTGATATATTATTTATGTACTTATTTTAATTAATTTGTATTTTAATCAATTTTACTTATTTTAATTCGTTTTTATTTTAATCAATTTTATTAATTTAGTTTAATCTAAATTTATTTTTTACATTTTTTACTCAACTTTTCCACAGACTCCTAAAGACTCCCTTTTGGCTCCTGGGGGTCCACGGACCCTTTTTGAACATCCCTGATAAGGAATCATCAAAAAGTTTCGCATTGCATTTGGTATCACCAAGATCCATAAGTTCAAGAATTATATTTATCAGTTAATTTCTACTGAGACAAAATTGAAAATGTATTTCTGCAATGTGGTTTGGGGTCAGACTGAACAGCCACCGTTCACATCTCTATAAAGTGCGTGTTTTATGACACCGCAGAAGATTAAAGCCTCAGTTTCTCCCTATTGAGATCACATTAACACAAGTAAACAATGAAGAGGCTACTTTCAAAATTACTATTATTATTAGTATACATACATACAGCACATCAACAAAAAGCAGTGCAGTCAAACTCAGCAACCGGTCAGTACCGCTAGATGGCGATATAGCAGGACAGCGCGACTGACCCTCCTCAGAGGAACAGAGAGTGAGTTCTGATCTTTTCCCATCTTCATAACATTTCATGAAACCATAAACTCTAAATGAAAGTAGTAAAATGTCCAATCTGAACCTAGAATGTCTCACTCGTGGACTTTGAACTGATAAAACCGCTGACGGGGAGTTTGACACGCGCATCATGTGATCGACAGTTCATGTGCTGTCAGACAGGAGCCGAACACTGATTGGAAATAAAAGGATAACCAAATTAAACAGTAAGTAGCGGACAGTTCTCTGTCTATCTATCTATCCTTGCAGTCTTGCACTGAAACCTGCACTATTATATCCTCCTGGGACCCAAGAATAGACTTTTGTCCACTGTAGTGGACATTATATTTTAGTGAATTTCTCTGACATCACACATGTCACATGTCACAGTCTGGATGTCCTGTAAAGAGCACATTCGGGGCTTTGCAGGGATACCAAATGTTTGGAGGTTTCACCAGGACAACAACTTCTTCTTGGTCTTTAAAAACGGCTGACATTAATGTTTAGCACTCTTATGGAAATATGATCATATTTTTTAAAATATAATTTAAATCTGATTAATTTTCAAATTATTTGTTATAAATCAACATCTCAGGAAAAAGTTATGGGGTTTCTAATCAAAATATGACTTTCTGTTACAAAACAGGGCATTGATTTCATAAATGACCACTGTAGTGGACGCCAGGATTTAAATCATGTTTATCAGGCATTTTGGAGACACAACAAGTGAACAGGGAAAGAAATTACATATCAATATTCCTATGAAATATTAGATATTAGTATGAAAATGTTGCCAATTTTTCCTCCCATTATTACACTTCTTTTTTCATTACATGTTGCACCAAGAACACATTAATATGCAAATTAGATGCAGTGAATAGATGCATTGTATTGAATGGGAAAATCCAAGTATTGTCATTTTACCCACATATTTAATAAAGTAAAATGGTATATGAATGCATTTCATTATATCTTTCATAACATAGTTCAGAATCATCTTTAAATAAAGTTTGTTTAAAAAAAACCCTGAAACCTAAAAATTGATTGGTGAATTAAAAATAAATCCCATTGTTTTTGCCTATACATGCAATTTCATGTCATTTAATTTTTTTAACAACTGAGTCCTGCTGTCAACTACAGAGTACATATCATAACATATGAATAAAATATCATTTTTCAAAAATGTTTTTTTCCCCATTTGTTTCTTATGCTCTAAACAATGTAATGACATAAAAAAAATACTAAATTCAAAAAACTTTTTTTTTCTGGGTCCCAGGAGGATATGAACACGTTTTTTATTTGTATTATGTTATCATTTACTCACCTGCATGTTGTTCTAACGCTGCTCTATAGGGGATATTAATACATGTAACATTCATTTTATATGCTCTCAGGAATATTCCAACTGTCGCCACATTAAACGGTTAACTTAGTTCACCCACAAATGAAATTTCTGTCATTAATTGCTCACCCTCATGTCATTCTAAACTCACAAGCGCTTTGTTCATCTTCGGAACAAAAATGAAGATATTTTTGATGAAATCCGAGCGCTCTCTGACCTTTCCATAGACAGCTATTTAATTAACACTTTCAAGCCACAGATAAGTAGTAAAGACTGCATTTAAACAGTCCATGTGACTCTGTAATTTTATACAGCGACGAGAATACTTTTTGTGCGCAAAAACAAACAAAAATAACGACTTTATTCAACAACTTCGTTGTAGCCTGTCAGTCTCCTATCCGTTTCCATTGTAAATAGTGCAGCGCTTTCGAGTTCTACGGCAGCCGATGCTGTTCAGGTGAGCATAACGCATGCGTGTGATGAGGACATGGGAGCTGCACTGTATTTACAGCGGAAAGGTGTAGGAGATCACACTTAATGGATTCGGTAGTTAAATGTGTGTATATTAATGAATTCCAAACATTCATAAATGGGCACGCATACACGCTCATTCATAATTAGCATAATCCCCGCCCATGCGTTACAACTACGCAAATTACGTGTCCAGGAACGCTGTGGAATCTTCTGGACTTCCTTCTCAGGTTTGGCTCCAGTCCAGTATTTTGCATAAAAGCTAAAGAGACAAATTGGCCATATGTCAATTATCGTGTATCCAGCCAGCTAAAAAATGCCTGGTGCTCTTCTGAAAACGGCCAGCTGGTGGCGCTTGAAAGCGCTTTGTAAGCGCAGAGTTTTTCCAGCTGAGAAACCTCTGATACAGATTATCCATGGCAGCAATGTGTTGCTAGTATCTCATTTTGAAGAATATTACTGAATATAAAAATGCAGTATGGCCTATCCAGCAATATTAACTTATGCATTGTTCAGGCCTTCCAGAAAAATGTGGCTTTTTTTGTGATTGTTGCGGGCAAAAATCCTTGATTATGCGGCATGTTTTCTTAAAAAATGCGATGAAAAATGCGGGATTTTTATGCGATGAAATTGCGGGAACTTGCAAAAACTGCGGTTTGATGAAAAAGAGAAAAAAAGCACTACATGACAGAAAGTGCTGGGAATATTTAAGTTCTCATCTTGTTTTATTGAAGACCTTAATAAACACACGGCTCAAATTTACAAAACATTGAGTCAAACAAGTTCTGTAGCTTTACAAAAGGAATATGCTACAACTTGAAAAATGAATAAATAACTTCCTGTTTTACAGAGGTGGCTTTACAAAACAGACATTTGAGTGCTTCCAATGCACAAAGTGCAATCTCTTAAAGGGTTAGTTCATCCAAAAATGTAAATTCTGTCATGAATGACGTCCCCTCATGTCGTTGGACACCCGTAAGACCTCCGTTCATCTTCAGAACACAAATGAAGATATTTTAGTTGAATTCCGATGGCTCAGAAAGGCCTCCATTGGCACAATGCACACTCTCAAGACCCATAAAAGGTACTAAAGACGTCGTTACAAAGTCCATCTCACTACAGTGGTTCTACAATAACTTTATGAAGCGACGATAATAGTTATTGTGCACAAAAAAACCTAAATAACGACTTATATAGTGATGACCGATTTCAAAACACAGCATCATGATGCTATGAATCAGTGAGTCGATTCATGATTGGGATCGCGTGTCAAACTGCTGAAATACGTGACTTTGGCGATCCGAACCGCTGAATCGACTCACTGATTCATAACGCTCTGAACCGCTGAATCGACTCACTGATTCATAACGCTCTGAACCGCTGAATCGACTCACTGATTCATAACGCTTCGAAGCTTCATGATGCTGTGTTTTGAAATCGGTCAACACACCGGGAAACTGCTTTGCTTTTGCTGTTATTTTTGTTGGTAAATGGGAATTTGCGCTTCATCATGGTTTCACCGATATCTATGTTTCTCCACGGGGTTTGCAGCTTTTCGATGACATTCGCATCGGGTAATTACGTCACTTCAAAACGTTCTCATGGCAATAGGGGGAAATTGCAGCTCTTGTGTGAAGTAAACTAACATTTTTCAACTTTCTGCTAATATATATATATATATATATATATATATATATATATATATATATATATATATATAACGAAAATGCAGGGATTATGAAATCATGCTAGCCCCGCATATTTTGCCCCGCATATTTTGCATTGGATATCGACCGATATGAAACTCTTATATCGTGATACAGTTTTCAGCCATATCGTCCAGCCCTACTTTAAACTTTTAATAAATTGTTAAATTGAAATAAAAAAATAACAAAAATCAAGAAAAAGCGATTCTTTAGTCTCATCCACCTCGTTTTGTGGCTCGTTTTTTTAAGTATCGGTTCAGGCACGGGTACAGTTTTAAAAGTATCGGTTTGGCACCGGTATCGTAAAAAACCCAAACGATACCTAACCCTAATTACATCACCGATTTCACAAATTCATGCTTTTGTAGTTTATACACATATACATTTTAGCCAATTACAGTACATTTGTTTAAATCCTGTATTTTAATGTTTTCTATTCTCTTTTTGATTTGCTCTTCACTCTCCACTAGTGCACATTGAGATCCGGCGCTATCAGCCCTCTGACCGGGAGCATGTGGAAAGAGTTTTCCGAGATGGAATAGAGGAGCACATCAATCCTGCGTTCCTGTACGCCATGACCCGACCGCTGCACATCACTGTAAGCCTGTTCATTTACGTGGGCGCTTATGTGACGTGTGGACAGTCAGCGGTTCTGGCCCTGGTGTCTGGAGGAGCCTGGATTGGCCTTGTGTATTTCTGCTGTTTTGAGTTCTACGCCGGCTACGTCCGGGCCAGACTCAACACGGATATGCAAGATATTCCGGGTTACTACCTCGGGAATCCAGACAACTGCTTCTGGGTTGCCGAAGCTAGGATGAACGGCCGGCCTCAGATTTTGGGAATGGTGGCTGTGGAAGGTAAAAATGACCCGGGAAGCGATGGGAAAAAGTATGGCGAGGTTTACCGAATGATTGTTTCGTCCACCTGTCGCCGTGCTGGTCTCGGCCTACAGTTGGCTAAAACCGCAGAAGACTTCTGTAGGGAACGTGGCTTCTCAAAGATCGAATTTTCCACCTCTTCTACGCAGAGAGCAGCCGTGGCGCTGTACCTTAAGCTGGGCTTTAAACTCGTCCTGGTTCATACGCGATCCGAGTTCCCACGGTTGATGATCTGGATGACTAGAGCCACAATTCTGACCATGGAGAAGAACATCTGATCATTGACTTTGCATCTAAGGCTGAAAATGACTTTCGTAGTTCTGATTTATGTACGGCTTGTCTTTTACAACCAGCTGCTTAGTTGCACTTTTTATAGCACAGTTTAAATCACAAGAACGTAATTAAAATGCAATTTGTCACTTTTGAATCGAATTCCTTATTCATTTCTTGCACTCTAAAACTTTTTTCAAGATTTACACATTTAAATTAATAGTAAAATTCCATCAAATTGAATTGAATAATCCTTACATATAAATTAATCATTTTAAATAATAAAAAAACATTTTGTATAAATCTTAATGGAACAAGGGAATGTACTATTTAGTTTGTGATTTGTATCCATAACCCTTTATGGTACAGCGTTGCAATATGGCAACAATTAATTTCTACTCATTCCCTTGCTATTCAGAAAAAAAATACAATAAATTGCACTATGGGTTTTAAAGGGGAAGGCCTTAAGGTAGCCAATGATGTGCTGTTTTTAAGTAAAATGGCATTTGAATGTCCCTCCAAAACTCACTTTCCCTCGGCCACCTGTTGAACTGCTCCAGAAATTGCTCTGATAACCTCATTTCTAAACATCTTTTCTCTAGGGGGATTTTCTTTTTTTGCAGCATCTTTGATAAGCAAGTTTGATATTTTTATTCACAAATAAACTTTGCATAACAGTTTTACTGTAAATTGAGAAAATATCAATGTTGCTGTTGGATATCAGATGTTAAATATCCAAAGTTCGTCAGAATTGTAGAAACTTGGTGGTGTGTCTGATTACAACATTGGAAAAGTTCTAGTCCTTACAGTCTTTAATTTATTGAGTTCAGGATGCATAAGTCTTGAATTCTTTGAACAACCCACAGCACATGGAGATACCGGGAGCAAATTCACATGACAGATGATAATATAAGGACAGGATTATCAGGATGGGATGTACGGGATAGATGGGATGTACAGGATGGCCTTCAGTCACTACAAACCATACAAAAAGATAATCAGACTCATCATAAATAAACATTAACAATACATATTCAATCCAAATAATTATTGGTTCAAATCCGAATAATTCATATAAACAAATTCAAACCATACGATTGTCAAAACAAACTTACTTAAAGCATCCTAAGGAAAGGACATGGTTGGGTGTTTGAATGTCCTTTCCACCTCACCACTGCAAAAGAACAAAGAAAGGAAATGAGGTCTATTTATAAACCTTTATCAGGGGATTGTGGGTAATGTAGTACACCATATGGTACTATAAGTTGCAGGGATTTGTGAGAAACGTAGTACAAAGAACAATAAAGGGGGGAAAAAAGAAAAAAAAAATGGGTCAATTTACAACCATTTGGCAACGCTGTACCACAGTGGAATGGAATTGCAGTAATGTATTTCCCCATTGGGATTTGTTATTGATAGTAGCATAAACAATATGATTGCATTTATTTATTTAAAGTGTTTATTGTAGTATAGTTGTGTTTATGTATGAGTAACAAAATTATTTCTTCTTTTCAGAAAAATGAATACAGCAATATTTTTGGGAAAGGGCAATAGAAGGAGTGCATGTGATGAGAGGGAGGATGAGTTAGCCAACTTATAGGGGTCGATAGGGATTACATTATAGGGATACTTATTTTTGTTTTCCATGAGTCCTAAGTATATAAATCTATCAATTTCTAAAAGAAATGTGCACAAAAAATAAATAAATAAATGATATGATCAACAAGTTATGATAACATGTTTTTGCTTTAACTGAATAATTGAAATAAGTTATGCAAATTTCAATTTGACATCCTGGAGCTCATTCTGAACTTGAACATGATTTATAGGGTGGTTAACAATTAAGGTAAAAATAATTAGTTAAAGTAATGCTTTAGTGATAAGCACTTGATATCGATAATAAATAACTAAATAAGAAATGTCTTCTGCTGTATTGCCTCCAAACAGACACCAGAGGGAGGCCTCAACCTCTGAATGTTCATTCTTGCTCTATTGGATAAAAGTTCTCAGATCAGATGTTTTCTCTCCAAACTCCATGTGTAAGGCTTTTACTGGTTATGCTTGTCATTTTGTAAAATAGCCACATTTTCCTTTAGGCTTGTACTCCTTAATATTTAGTTTTTTCAGAATATAATGTATTTTGTAGCATCCCCACAATGCATGGTGTCCAGACCATGTGACATCAGATGATCACTTTCATATTTACATATGTCTCCCAGTGATATATCGCACGTATCCAGTCCGTGGAGTGGAATGGCGAGCAAGCGAAGACACCTGAGCCTGGTCCATTACCGGCCACTAGTAGAGGCGAGTACGTAGCCGGACACTGGCTCCACTCGGAGATTGTAGAATCTGGCAAATGTGTTAGGTGTCGCCCAGCCTGCACACCTCCGAGTGGAGTGGGCCCTGACCCCAAGGGGACATGGTCGACCTTGCTGCTGGTAAGCCAAAACAATGGTGTCCACTATCCAGTGAGACATCCTCTGCTTTGAGAGAGCTCTTCCCTTCCGCTCTCCACCATAACAGACAAAGAGCTGGTCTGAGGTCCTGAAACACTGCGTCCTGTCTACGTAAGCGCAGAGAGCGCGTACTGGACAGAGCAGTGCCAAGGCTGGGTCTGCCCCCTCCACGGGCAGTGCTTGCAGGTTCACCACCTGGTCTCTGAACGGAGTGGTGGGAACCTTGGGCACATATACGGGCCGGGGTCTTAGGATCACGTAAGAGTTAGCCGGCCCGAACTCCAGGCATTCGTCAACCGAAAATGCCTGCAGGTCCCCTACCCTCTTGATGGAGGCCAATGCGGTCAGGAGAGCTGTCTTCATAGACAAGAACTTAAGATCAACTGACCGCAAAAAGGCTCAAAGGGGAACCTCTGCAGAGCATCTAAGACTACTGAGAGGTCCCAAGAGAGTACGAGGGGAGAGCGAGGAGGATGTAATATCAGGGAAGGACAACGTTCCACTGGGGTTCCACAGGAGGCTGGCGACAGAGAGGGACGAGAGCGGCGTGGCCCGGGGGCGGCGCACACTGCCGTCACCAATCTCTGGGGGCTCAGGGATGGGAATGTTAATTCTTTCTTTAACCATATTAGGGTGCTGCTGACCCGGGGGCCAGCAGCTGAACAAAGGATTCTCCCCCGGCCCTCCACCGGGGGAAGGAGTGGCCCTGTTGTCATCTCCATGAAAGAATTTCCCATCCCTGAGCCATCCGTCTCAGGAGCGCCGCTTGGCCTGGCGTTTAGCGGGGCGGCCTGAGCAGACTGGGGCGCCTTCCTACGGCGTCCTCCACGTGCCGGCCCGGGTGAAGGCTGCTGCTGAGGCCGGGCAGGAGGGGCGGGAGTCTTAGGAGGGCGCCCTCGGCGGCGAGCAGGCTGAGGCGACTATGCCAGCGGCTGGGTGGAGGCAGCAGCTGGTCGCCGGGGCAGTATATGTTTGATAGCCTCAGTCTGCTTCTAGGCGGTTGAAAACTGTTGGGCGAAGTTTTCAACCGCGCCGCCGAAGAGGCCAGCCTGGCATATGGGGGCATCGAGGAAACGTGTTCGCTCGCTGTCCCGCATATCAGCCAGGTTTAGCCACAGATGTTGCTCCTGGACCACACCTGTGGACATCACCTGACCCAGGGAGTGTGCGGTCACCTTCGTCGCCCGGAGGGCGAGGTCAGTGGTGGCATGCAGCTCGTCCACGAGCCCTGGATCAGCTCCACCCTTGTGCATGTCCCTGAGCAACCTGGCCTGGTAGACCTGAAGGATTGCCATGGCATGCAAAGAGGCGGCAGCTTGCCCCGCAGCTCTGTACGATTTCGACACCAGGGTTGATGTGAATCGACAGGCTTTGGAGGGGTGCTTAGGATCACCACGCCAGGTCGAAGCGCTCTGAGGACACAGTTGCATCACAACAGAACGTTCAATTGGGAGGACCCCAGTGTACCCGTTGGCCGCGGCCCCATCGAGAGTGGAGAAGGCGGAGGAGGCCGCCGAATGGTTGCGGGAAGACAACGGGGACTTCCAGGACCGCGCAACCTCCTTATGCAGCTCGGGAAAGAAAGGTATTGGGACGGGGACTGACGGATGTCAGCACGCGGCGCCCCCAAAAACCAATCGTCTAGCCGCGAGCGCTCAGGACAGGGCGGAGGGTTCCACTCTATCCCGAGACAGCATGGCTGTCAGCTCTGGGTCCGACTCGGGCAATGTTGGCGCGCCCGAAGGTGGTAGCACAGCCGAGTCATCATCCTCGGAGGACTCAAGCCCACCTTGTGATGCGACGACCGACATCGCATCATCCTCCGGAGCGGCAAACGAGATGCGCGGGGGGGCCGCGATCTCCGCCTGAACGCTCACGGGTTATGGAGCGCTAGAGGGGGGTGTGGCCCGAGCCATGAGCGTCTGGGCTTTGTTCCACACCGTCACCCTCAGGTCACCCTGGCCACCAGCCAAAGTACCGCCTCTTGCGGAGACGGTAGATTGGGGTGTGGCAGAGGGGACTCTCACTTCTTTACGAAGATCATCGAGTCTCGACCGCAGCACCGCGATGGTCATGTTCCCGCAGATGGACATGACGCATCCACAAACGCTGCCTGAGCATCACTGCAAGCATACCAGGCAGTGATTGTGCCAATCGGAAGATTAAAGCAACCGGCCGCACCCAGAAGTACACGGGCGAGACATCCTGCAAAGGACTCTCTTAAAGTAGCAAAGTAAGCTCTTTTATGAGAGGAAGCTTCGCAGAGACGCCGAAGCGCCCAGGGAACACACACCAGCTGTCTAGCAGACCACTATGTAGATCAGCAGGCAGAAAGTATGCGATCGCTGTTGACACCAACGCCTCTGGAAAGCTGCTCGTCTCGAAGGCTGACAAAGACTCAGTTAGCAGGCTTGAAGGAGTGAAGAGATACACTTGGCTCCGAAGCAGAAACATAATGCGATGTTGCCGGCGTACTTCCTTATATACCCACGATGTGGGGCGGAGTTACGCATGCAAATTCCGCATGCCCATGGAATTGGCACTGCCACTGGGCGCTGTTAAATTCCTCGAAGGTAATTGGCTTCTAAGCGAAACCCCCATTCGTTAGTCACTAACATTACGTCGTATTGACTGAACGAAAGGGAACATTTTTGACATGGGAAGTTGAACGAATGATCTGAATTCACCCCATATTAAAATAAATATAATACACAATAGTTTTGAATTCCCCTCCTAATACTATGTGTAGTAATTGCCGACTCACAGAGAGATTATACTCCACATTCATGCCTCTGAGTAAAGCTGTCTTGAAGTGAATGACCTTTTAAAGATTAAGGAAACTTGCACATTGCTGTTGTACAGTAAAGCAGCATGAATGATAAGGAGGTTTCTACAGGTTAAACCAATTTCATTCAGTCCATGTGTTAACATTTTTTCTAAGTTTGGGCTCGGTAAGATTTCTTCTGCTCATCAAGGCGGCATATTTGATCATAAATAAAGTAGAAAATGTGAAATATTATACACTCTAAAAAATGCTGGATTAAAAACAACCGAAGTTGGGTTGAAAATGGACAACCCCAGCGGTTGGGTTAAATGTTTGCTTAAAACAACCCAATCGCAGGGTTAAAACAACCCATTCACTGGGTTGAAACAGCCCATTGCTGGGTTTATTCATTTTCAACCCAACTTGGGTTGTTTTTAACCCAAAATTTTTTAGAGTGTAGTTTTCTAAATGAATTAGGGTAGTAAAAATATATCGTGTTACCATATTGCAATACAAAAATGCAACAATATATATCGAGGATAGTGCCAAGCTGTATTGTGTATAGTTCACCCAAAATCATAATTTCTGTGTGAGAAAAAAAATCTACATTTACAGAGTTTTAGTGTCAGTATACATTAAACTACTATATAATGTTGAATATGATGTATAATAATGCAATGGGGGAATATTTGTGGGTTTTGATAATCCCAAATGTCTTATGTTACCATGATCCAACCCGTTGTAAAAATGCTACGGTTAAAAACAGTTAACTGGTTAACAGAACGTTTCCGTAGTATACAGTGAATAACTGTAGTAGATCTAACTTTACATTTAATGTCATTTTACAGTAAAATACCGTTACATTTACAGTGTTTGCAAGTAAAAAAAAGTCTTTGTGTAATTTACAGTGAAAAAACGTTAATTGACATTCCCAGAAATCCCAAGTGTGACACTTCACATTTTATGTATTTTTGTTGAAATAACTGTTTCTTCTTAGTTTTTTCTAATCGTTTATGTACATTAGGGTTTTATGTTACATTTAATGTTGTTCAAGTAATGTTAATTGCATTTTTTAAATGTAATGTGTGTTATGATGGTGTTTAGTGTTTGTGTGAATGACACTGTGCACCTTCTCTATATTAGTATTGTCCTCCTAACAGCTTTGATTCATCATGTGACTCTCATCATCACTGTGATTGGAGGTTGTCAGTATATATCAAATGTGCATTACAGATATTAGTATTTCAATAGATTAATAATTAAAAATTATATCAGTTAATGAAATACTTTTTTTTACTGTAAATTTAACTTAAATCTGTAAAACCAAAAATGTTGCTACCGTATTTTTCACTTTAAATTTCTGATAACCACAGCTGCCAGTTTTTCTTTATTTTTATTTAATTATATGGCTTTGAACTGTAAAATTGACAGTATACTAAGTGCTGTCCCTTTAAACCTAAAACGTGACTACCGTATTTCTTACGGTAAAGTTCTGGCAAACACAGCTGCCGTTTTTTTACTGTAAATTTTACGGGGATTTTTTTTACAGTGCATTATTTTAAATATATCTAGTCAGTGACATAGTGCAAGCATATTCGTCTCAAATAATTCTGTATTTTCAGTTTCAGATTCATGAATATTTTTATTCTGGTGTCACCGTTGTCCTGTGCATTGGGTTACCAGCACCAAGTCCACTCCAAGCCTATTCATATCCACCCCCAATGTAACACCAAATATAGCATTTTAATCAACGGTATATTATTTGTTAACATTTTACCATATGTCTTGGGAGTATCGCAATAATGTCGTATCATGAGTTCAGTATCGTGACATGAGGGTATTGTTACACCACTAATATGAATATAATGTAAAATGTAATTCAAAGCTGAATTCTCATCATTACTCCAGTCTTCATTGTCACATGATCCTTCAGAAATCATTCTGATATGATGATTTAGTGCTCAAATCAGCATATATTTTTTCTGGAATCTGTGATACATTTGATCAGAAGTCTTTGTTGAAGAAAGTTCAAAAGAACAGCATTTATTTATTAGAATAATTTGCTTTAATTTAACATGAGTTTTTTTTTTTTGGGGGGGGTTGTCCCAATACTTTTGGGTTACTGGTTGTATTTGCTATTCTGTATGTTTTCGTAATATAAGTGAACAACCTCACAGAATTCAGTGTCTTCTTCTTTCTATTTGTTCCTGTAGAAACATGTAGTTCTGTATGGACTGTTGCCCATTTCTTAACTCGGGATAAAGGGCTTCCAGCAGGTCAATGGTCCCTGAGAAATTTTGTTTGCTATGTTTTTTTCTAATGTTAATCATAGTTGGATAAAAGCCTTGATCTAAAACTTCAATAATGTAATTTCATGTGAAATCAGGGAGTCTTGATGCCAATCTCATGATTTGAATAGTCCCGATGTTGAACCTGTTGTTTTAGTTTGGCATTGATGAAGCAGGAATCAATTCTTACGTCAGCAGCTCTACTATGAGATAAACACATGCCATAATTCAGGAAAAGGCAAGAACATGATAGTTTAATTACAGGACAATTCCATTACAGTAAGCTATAGGTTCAGCAAGAATAAAGATAAAGATTAATTTGGGATGATTTATTCGCCTCGTCTTGAGTGGCGGTGTTCTAATACTACTATCAACACGGGCGGCAATCAGACATTTGACTTTATTGCATTGCTCTATTGGCGTAGTGAGTTTGTTTTTGCTCTGAGCCCACACAACACAAGGTGAACGACACTGGCATCAGGCCAAAGCAAAGGGATGTTGAGAAACTGGGGTTAAAGTTACAGTAGCCGCTGTTATATCACTTGGCAGTGTTTTTGTGTGCCTTTCTGTCAAAACATCAGGTTCATTGCTTGTGAAATACCAGAACATGATGACATTGTTGAATCTGTGTCAGTCCAGTGTCAGCTGACGGGCTCAGAGTGGCCAATTAACCCAAACACCCCCATCCACCCCATAAGCCCCCTGAGAACAGGTCAATGCTTCATGGAGTACGGCCAACACTGGGGAAAAACAACAACAACAAAAGTAGTAGTAAAATTAATAACAACAAATGTTCTAATATTATATTATTAATTGAATTAATATTTAATATTACATAATTTATTTGTATTATATTTTACATTTCAGAAAGAAATAAAGATTAAAGAAAAATATTAAGAAAATGTATATACAGTATGCGGATAAAGTTGGGCGTATTTATCCAGTATATTAAAATTTATAAAAAGAGTTGAGCAATAATATAGTTACATTCTAAAACACCTGCTGCATTTCTAGTGTGAAACGTCAAATATTATAAATATAAATATTATATAAGAATAAAAACATTATTTATTATAAAAAATTTTTTTTTTTTAAATGGCTTAGTTTATACACACTGTATATGCTCCGTTTGCAGCACTGATGTATCCTGCACTGCCTATGCTATCCCACAATCCTGTGAGTCTTTGTTTGGTAAAAAGAATAAAAGGTATTTTTGGAATGAGTATATTATTCATTTAAAATGAATATATTTCCCCCCTTTTTTAAAATTTAGAAATTTCTACAGAGAAATAATCATTACAGTCCTGATATATTTGCCTGATACACTATATTGCCAAAAGTTTTGGGACCCCTGCCTTTACATGCTCATGAATTTTAATGACATCCCATTCTTAACCCGTAGGGTTTAATATGGAGTCGGCCCACCCTTTGCAGCTCTAACAGCTTCAACTCTTCTGGAAAGGCTTTCTACAAGGTTTAGGAGTGAGTTTATGGGGATTCTTCTAGAAGCGCATTAGTGAGGTCAGGCACTGATGTTGGACGAGAAGGCCTGGCTCGCAGTCTCCGCTCTAATTCATCCCAAAGGTGTTCTGTCGGGTTGAGGTCAGGACTCTGTGCAGGCCAGTCAAGTTCCTCCTCACCAAACTCGCTCATCCATGTCTTTATGGACCGACGCTTTGTACACTGGAGCACAGTCATGTTGGGACAGGAAGGGGCCGTCCCCAAACTGTTCCCACAAAGTTGGGAGCATGAAATTGTCCAAAATGTCTTGGTATGCTGAAGCATTAAGAGTTCCTTTCACTGGAACTAAGGGGCCAAGCCCACCCCCTAAAAATCAACCCCACACCATAATCCCCCCGCCACCAAACTTTACACTTGGCAAAATGCAGTCAGGCAAGTATGGTTCTCCTGGCAACCACCAAGCCCAGACTCGTCCATGGGAGTGCCAGACGGGGAAGCGTGATTGGTCACTCCGGAGAACACGTCTCACTGCTCTAGAGTCCAGTGGCGGCGTGCTTTACCCCACTGCATCCCACGCTTTGCATTGCACTTGGTGAGGTAAGGCTTGGATGAGCTGCTCGGTCATGGAAACCCATTCCCTGAAGCTCTACACACTGTTCTCGAGCTCATCTGAAGGACACATGAAGTTTGGAGGTCTGCAGCAATTGACTCTGCAGAAAGTTGGCGTCTTCTGCGCACTGTGACCCTCAGCATGAGCTGACCCCGCTCTGTGATTTCACTTCGTGGCTGAGTTGCTGTTGTTCCCAATTGCTTCCACTTTGTTATAACACCACTAACAGTTGAGCGTGGAATATTTAGTAGTGAGGAAATTTCCCGAATGGACTTATTGCACAGGCGGCAACCGATCACGGTACCACGCTTGAGTTCACTGAGCTCCTGAGAGCAACACATTCTTTCACTAATGTGTGTAGAAGCGTCTGCATGCCTAGTGCTCGATTTATACACCTGTGGCCATGAAGTGATTGAACACCTGAACTCAATGATTTGGAGGGGTGTCCCAATACTTTTGGCAATATGGTGAATAAAAGATTTAGATCTGATCAGTGATAGTATATCAGATAGTAAAACCATGGAATGGAAGGATTACTATTCAAATGGTATGGTGTGGTATTTAGGGTGTTTCACAATACTCAAAATACAAAAAAAAATTGTAATGCCATGTTACTTTTCTGTAGTTTTAATGTGGCACACACAATGAACTAAATTCATATCAGACCACAGCATACATTCACACATTTTATTAAGAACAAAAGTGGTTCGCGGTGAACAATATGAGTGAATTCCTAGATTGTCTTGATTTGCTTTTCAACAGTCACATTGTTTTCTCGCCACTCACACAGACATACATTAAATATATATATATATATATATAAATGTTATTGAGTATATAAATAGAATGTTACATTTATGTTTTATATGACATATCTGTACATTTCTACACAGTTTTTGTATTAAAAAGATGAACAAATATTTTTACATAATACTGTACATGGAATGATTTCAGTACAAAACAATATTGCATAGAAAATTTAGCATCTCTACATAATAATTTTAACATTTTAGTAAAATATATTTACTGTAGTAATATAGAAGGTAGCAGCAATTATTAGATAACCTTAAATATTTCATTTAGCCTGTCATTTCCATAAAGTAAATAAATATAATAATCATATTAACTACTAATAGTTTGAGGTATATTTGAAGTGTGAGACTGATACATTCTGAAGGTTAGCAGCAATATAAAGGTCTCGTAATGTGTCTGATCCATTGATATGGAGTCATCCGTTCGGGTTAGTACTGGAACATGGTATCTGCAAAGACACAGAACAGGTTTTACGATACAAGAGAAGATCCTCACAGTGCACAGAGGAGCATCAAACCTCTGCCGATATCTTTATGGTCTTGAATGAAATGTTGGAGCTCATTTCTGTACCTCATCGGGGGACAAAAGCCACTGGAAGGTCTCGACTGGGAACCAGAGTTCCTGAATGCAGCGCTTCCACCGGCTCATGGTCCGTGGCCACAATCTCATAGTCGCGTAGTAACTGTGATAAAGAGCATATGAAACATTTGGACTATGGATGATGCATTAATATACAAGACCTACTAGAAGTATTGGTAAGCGTTTAATGTCCAACGTACCCAGCAAAGACCCAGTTGGATCTGTAGCTCAGCGAGACGGCGGCCGATGCACATCCTCTTTCCTATCCCGAAGGGCACATGGGCGAAGGGATTGATGGAGCCTTTATTCTGAAGCCAGCGCTCGGGTCTGAACTGCTTCCCGTTGTCAAAATACTCCTCGTTTGAACCGATAGCCTGACTGTTGATCATCAGGACGGTCTGAGAACATTAAAAAAAGGGTTAAATGAATACAATACACTCCAATTTCATCTCATGAACTGCTATAAATGAATTCAATGTGCAATGCATAACATGCCCATAAAACTTCATATTTAACATAGATAATGTTGTGAAGTAATGACACAAACTAGTTACAGTATTTTGTAAAAAACTAGTGAGTATATATATATATATATACACTCTAAAAAAAAAGGTTCTATATGGCACCAAAAATGGTTCTTCGTCGTAATCATAGGGGAACCATTTTTGGTGCTATATAGCACCATATCTTAGCATGTTCTGTATATGGTAGCGGTGCTATATAGCGCCATAGTTAGCGGTGCTATATAGCACCTTAGTCAAAGAACCGGTGAAGAACCTCTGAAGAACCGCTGAAGAACCACTGAAGCACCAAAATTGGTGCTATAGCACTAAAAAAGGTTCCCCTATGATTACAAGCCAAGAACCATTTTTGGTGCCATATAGAACCTTTTTTTTTTTAGAGTGTATATATATATATATAGTACCGGTCAAAAGTTTATTATAACATTATGTTTTTTTAATGTTTGTCTCTTAATCTTACCAAGGCTGCATTTATTGATCAAAAAGCATAATATGAAATATAATATATGAAATAATACAATTTATAATAGCCATTTTCTATGTGAATATATAGTAAAAATGTAATTTATTCCTGTGATCAAAGTGTCATATGATCCTTCAGAAATCATTCTAATATGATGATTTGCTGCTTAAGAAACATTTATGATTATTATCAATGTTAAAAACAGCTGCTTAATATTTTTGTGGAAACTGTCATTTTTTAGGGTACTATGATGAATAGAAAGTTCAAAAGAACAGCATTTATTATATTTTTTTATATATTTATTAATTTTATAAATGTCTTTCCTGTCTTTTTTTTTATTAATTGAATGTGCCTTTGCTAAATAAAAGTATTATTTTTTAATGTTACTTACCCCAATCTTTTGAATGGCAGTGTATCATGATTTATAAAAAATAAAAAAAGCAGCTAAAAACATTTTCAACATTGATAATAATACGAAATGATCTTAGAATGATTTCTGAACGATTATGTGACACTCAAAACTGAAGTAATGGCTGCTGAAAATGAAGGTTTGATCACAGAAATAAATGACATTTTAAAACATATTACAACAGAAACCAGTTCATTTAAATTTAAAATAATAATTTACTGTTTTTACTGTATTTTTTATCACATAAATGCAGCCTTGGTGAGATTGAGAGACGACTTCCAAAAACAAACAAAAAATATTTTGACCGTTATTGCACATCCAAAATCAGCTGCTTGAACTCTTCTGTCATCGTTTACTCACCCTCAAGTTGTTCCAAACTTTCTATTGTTGAACCCAAAAGAAGATATTTTAAAGCATGTTGGTAATGAAACAGATGACGTTAGCCATTGACTTTTCCTACTATGGAAGTAAATGGGGTCCTTCAACCGTTTGGTTACCAACAACTTGAGGGTGAGTAAATGACAACATTTTCATTTTTGGGTGAACTGCCCCTTTAAGATGCTGTATTAGAAGCTGCCAGTTAGGGACATCATGGCTGCTCACTAATTAGCAGGACTGCTAATAATGAAATGCTCACCCCTTTAGGCAGAGTATAATCGCCCAGCACGGTGTCTTTTTCTAAGGTACGGCTGGTGAACGGCACAGATGGTGAAACTCTGCAGGAAAAAAAAACAACAACAACAATGAACCTCTTGCTGCAGAGAATTCCAGAGAATTTCCATCTTTTGCATGCGTGAGTCTGTAAGCTGAAAGGTATGAGCCACGTTATGGCGCTAATGCAAGGCTAGATAATCCCACAAATACACCATCAACATTCTCAGCACATGCTTCAGCATTATCCTTCTTTAATGTCCAAAGACATGTCTTCCTGTAACGCATGACTGTAGCCTGGAACATGAAAGTGTGAGGGCATAAACATGACTTCCATGTGCTTTCGGATTCCAGTCGGGACTATTATGTCATCTGACTGGACCTGGTAATGACCAGCCTAATCTGCCATCTGTCTATTAGAAATGATCATGCATCACCTCATATGAACCTTGTACAGCTGATACCACACATTCATCTGAAGAGCGCTGGGAAGGCTACACTCTTTACAATAAAGTTTTTTTCTCTTCTTTTTTTACAGGAACATGCCACAGAAGGACTATTCTTGGTTCCCTGTTTTTAAAAGTTAAAGAACCGTTTTTATTAAATAATCTAAAGAACCTTTGTGCAATGGAAAGACGAATCCAGGAATGTTGAAGGTTCTTCATGGAACCAACAATGCCAATAAAGGAGCTTTATTTTTTAAAGGTGTAAATAAGAAATATTTGGGTTCCCCAAAGAACCTTTAGCTGGGCAGTTGTTAAATGAAGCATTTTAATAATCTAAAGATCCTTTTTCCAGTATAAAAACATTTTGTTTAATGGAAAGTTTCCATGGATGTTAAAGGTTCTTCATGGAACCATCAATGCCAGTAAAGAAATGAAAGCTCTAGCATAAGTTCTGCTGGGAAGACTCAATTACTACGTCACTCACTGCCTTCATTCTAACCCAATTATATTCTCATGCTCACCGTATAAAAGCCCGGTACTTACACATGTTTGAGTTTGCAGATACTGAAGCGACGATTACGCAGTCTGAAGTGACGACGACTACCCCCATCCTCCCCACCACCACCAGGATGGTCCTGTCCATACCTCCCGGGGGGTCGGCTGCGCCCCTGCCCTCGTCTTCAGGCAGGAATTGCAGATCCGATACCCTCGGATTATGCCTACGGACGGGGCCTACGCCAAATTGACTCTGTAGATTATTAGCTTGCTGAGCTACTATTAAATGCACTATTGTCAAATAATTCTCCCGAGTCTTTCCTGCAGAACTTTCATTTTTAAGGGTGTAAGAACCGTATTTTGGGTTCCCTAAAGAAGTTCTTAAAAGAATCATTTTTTCTTAGTGTGACGAACAATTCAATAATCCACAGTACCTTTTCCACTATAAAGAAGCTTTTGTGGAATCGAAAAGAAGCATGGATGTTAAAGGTTCTTGATGGACCCATTGATAAAGAACCAGAATTTTAAGGGTGTAAGAACCATTTTGGGTTCCAAAAGGATTTTTTTTCGCAGGGATGCCATAGATTAACCATTTTGGGTTCCTCAAAGAATCTTTCAGGTTTCCTTGGATGTTAAAGGTTCTTGATGGAACCATCAATGCCAGAAAAGAACCTTTAAGAGTGTAGAATCTTTCACTTGCACAAAAGTTTCTGGAAAATTCTTTGTGGAACTCAAAATGGTTCTTACAGTCTTAAAATTCTGTCTCTTTATTGGCATCAATGGTTCCATCAAGAACCTTTAACATCCATGGATCCTTTCTATTCCACAAAAGGTTCTTTAGATTACTAAAATGTTCTTCACACTAAAAAATGGTTCTTAAACTTTTAAAAAACAGTTTACTGAAAGGTTCTTTGCGGAACCAAATAGTTTTTAGTGGAAAAGGGTTCTTTAGATTATTAAAATGTTCTTCAAACTAAAAAAAGGTTAATTTCAGTAAAAAGTTATTTGGAGAACCCAAAATGGTTCTTACACTTTATTGGCAGGGATTGTTCCATGAAGAACTTTTCAAAACCTTACAAAAGGTTTTTATACTGGAAAATGTTCTTTAGATTTTCGAAAATGTTCTTCACACTAAGAAAAATTTCCATTCTAAAAATTCTTTATAGTGAAAAAGGGTTCTTTTTATTTTTATTTCTCTTTTTAAATGTTCTTCACACTAAGAAAAACAATGGTTAATTTATGAACTGTTCACTGAAAGGTTCTTTGGGGAACCAAAAGCTTCTTCTATGGCAAATTTTTGGAACCTATTTTAAAGTGTCCATGAATTTTAAAGGTTCGTCATGGAACCATCAACGCCAATAACAAACCTTAGTTTTTAAGGATGTAAGAACCATTTTGGGTTCTCCAAATAACTTTTCAGTAAACATTTCTAAAATTAACAATTTTTTCTTAGTTTGAAGAACATTTTAATAATCTAAAGAACCTAAAGAACCTCTAAATAACTTTTTTGGTTCCCCAAAGAACTTTTCAGTAAACCTTTTTTGAAAGTTAAAGAACCCTTTGTTAGTGTTAAGAACATTTGAATAATCTAAAGAACCTTTTGTACGATGGAAAGATTACGTACATGTTGAAGGTTCTTTGTGGAACCATCAATGCCAATAAAGAACCATTTTGGGTTCCACAAAGAATTTTCCAGAACCTTTTGTGCAGTGGAAATGTTCCACATGCTAAGAAAAAAAAGGTTCACTGAAAGGTTCTTTGGGGAACCAAAAGTGGTTCTTCTATGGCAAACTTTTGGTTTTCTGGGGGCTGGAGGTGTTTTGACATGCCATGACATTTGTGCTTATTTCTGCTACTTATGACATTTTCATGGCGAAAGTCTGATTACACTTATTCAGCACAACCTCTGCTTCAATAAAAGTTTGTGGTTTTGAGAAAAGGTTTGTCACTGAAATAAGGCCATAAAACTCATACTGAACATTGCCCACTCATTGACATAAAACAATATATTGATTTAAATCGCATACATTTGAAAGGTTTTTCATGGAACCATCAATGTCAATGAAGAACCTTTATTTTAGTGTAACGTGGATTATCTTAACCAGTATTAAGGCCAAACCTTTCAAGGAAATCAAAAGAAATACACACATTTTGAAGTATACTTTGGGGTGAAAGCGCGCATGCTCACCTCATGGACTCCTTCAGGCAGGCTTTGAGGTAGGGCATGCTCTTGATGTGTTCGGCGCGAGGGGTCTGCCCAGCAGGCACCACGTCTCGGATCTCCTTCAGAAGTTTGCCTTGGGCGCAGGGGTTACGGGAGAGGTTGAAAATAACCCACAGCATGCTATTGGCAGTCTGCAGGAGGAAAACAAGAAGGATTTGCTTGGTCAATCAGGCCACACCGTACAGTGTTCCTCCAACAGAACGATTAACGGTGCGCTATACGCCTCATTCTTCTGACTTATGTGCTTGAGTGAACTAAGCCTGGATAAGAGCAGAACAAAGACGAGTTAAATCAACTGTTTTTGTAGCTCGCTCGCGTGTGACTCCAAAACAAGCTCACTGAAAACAGGTTTGTTTGTCTAGGGTTGAGAAAGTTCGTCTGTGTTATGCGTGCGTACCGTCTCCACTCCTCCGACCTGGAGTTCTGTTGTGGCGGCGTACAGCTCCTTCTTGGTGAGGTGGCTCTGGTGGTAGATATCGCAGAGGAAGTCGTCCGCTTTGCCGCTTGAGTGCCTCTTCAGCTTCTTGTCAATGTAAAGTTTGGCTGTTAAGATGATAGATCGCTTGATTAATTGGGGATGTTTCTGATTAGTCGTTTTTATAAAACTGTGTGCATTATTGAATGGTATGTCAAGAAAATGCTTGCTCAAGAATATTTACAGTAAATGCATGTTTTTTTATTGAATGATGTCCTTTATTGAAAGTTATGTTCACCAAAGCTGCATTTTTTATTTATAGAAAATAAATGTATTACATATTATGACAGAATGCTTTCTATGTGAATATATAGTCAAATGTAATTTATTCCTGTGATAAAAACTGAATTTTCAGCATCAATACTCCAGTCTTCAGTGTCACATGATCCTTCAGAAATCATTCTAATAATTTTCTCTGTAAAAAAAGCTTAACTTAATTTTTTCAAATTGGCTGTACAGCTTATATTAAACTGCAAAAATAAAACAAAGTCTTGAATCTTGTATAACTTATAAAAGTTGATAAAATTATTTTGATAAGTTAAAACAGAAGTTGACATGACTTACTGATCATATAATTTTTTACAGTATTCTTTTTGTTATGAATGTTGAAAATTTTGAAACATAAATCTTTTCTAAAAATGTCTGTAGTGTCACTTTTAATGCATATGGTACTTGCTGAATAAATCTTACATGCGTATTATCCATTTTTGACTTTCATTGTAATAATATGTAACTATTTATTCTATTTATTCATATTAGTCCATTTTATGTAAGTTTTGAATTAACTTATAACAGTGATTCTGTATTTATGTCTATGCAAAGCACTTTGATTCATCAAATATATATATTCATTATATATATTTTTAATATTCAGAGGACTATGTGTGCATACTTGTATTCTTTCTGTCAAATGCATAAATGTAAATAACTAATTGTTTAAGCCACAATATGTCATTTTTGAAAAAAACAATATGTCACTTCTGCTGCTTTTTTATTATATTAGATACATTTGAGTGTGTTGAAAGTTATGTTATAATGCTACACTCTAAAAAATGCTTGGTTAAAAATGACCCAAGTTGGGTTGAAAATGGACTAAGGCAGCAATTGGGTTGTTTTAAGGAAACATTTAACCCAACCGCTGGGTTAAAACAACCCAGTTGCTGGGTTAGTCCATTTTCAACCCAACTTGGGTTATTTTTAACCCAGCATTTTTTAGAGTGTACTCTGTGCGTTCGCACCCTTTCAAAAAGGTACACCTTTGCACCTAAAGAGTGCCTATTAGTACCTCAAAGGCACATATTGGTACCAAAATTGTACATATTAGAACCTTTTTACTGGGTACAGTGACAGCTTTTGTACCTTTTTTTCTGAGAGTGTAATATATAACATTGTTCTAGTGGTTTTGGGGTATTTTAATATAAAAATCTTACATATTGTGCCTTTAATTAAAAACTGGTATGGCATTAGCGCTGTCGTCTCAATGGTAGGCCTACGTGTGATCTTGTCCAGCACGTGCTGCTGCTGTTTTGCTTGCAGTGAAGTATTTCTAAATGTGTGGCAGGTGTCTGTCAGTGAGCCGCCGCTAATGGAGCAACAGCAGCACAACAAACTGTGAGTAATTCGGCCTCGCGTCAACATTCCTCTCCTCCCTCCCTGCTGTTAGTACAAATATTTGGCTGGATTCTCTTGCACTTAGGTCACTGCGTTTACTACCGCGGTTTTCTCTCTCTCTCTCTCGCTCTCTCTGTCCTGCTGTGTGCACCGATCTGCTTTGGGGGGTCGAGGCAGAAAGCCGTAAGTTCATGTGTCATCACCTGACTGGATATGCTTTAAAGACTTTTAATGGGTCACACGTCATCTGTTCAAGGAACTCTTTAGTACCTGTGCTAAAAATACGGTCCCATGCCTCTGTGTGGTCTTTCCATGTTTTTGTATTCAGGCTCCTGTGAAGCTCCACGGGCGTCACCATCATAGTTCCAAAGGTGCTCATCATCTGAAAGCGAGAAAACACCATCTGTTTTTCAACCGAACTGCTTGTCGCTTTGCATCTTTGCATTGCTAAAGAAACGCAGCTGAGAAGATGCAGACTTTAAACTGGATGCTCGCTGTTCAAAATGTCAATTTGGGTCAAAGAGATGGTCGATTTACCGTTTTTATCGACGTGATGAACTCCATGGCCTCCTCGCTGACACTGTCTTGCAAGAGCCCAAAACGTTTGTCATAAAGCACATAGCAAATGGCTATATGACAAAAAGAGAAAGACACATTCAATGCATTTCATTGCAGCAATGCAGTGTGGTATATGTGGCAGGAGCTGCATGAAAACTCACTTTCAAAGGACCACTTGTTCAGTTCAAAATACAAATCATTGATTTTCCCATTGACGTGGGCTTTTCCGATCCTCTTTATCAAATCAGCTGAAACCTTAAAGACAACAAGCAGTCACATTCAGGACGTGCATTTACGTGAATGACACAGTACGTGTTGTTTATCAAGCAGGACTCACTTCATTGATTTTCCCGTCGAGTTTCATGACTTCTGTTGGTTTCATGAGTTTCTGCTGGAAAGCGCTGCGCACCCGCTGCCAGTCCTTCCCCTCCCTGCAAACGCATGAGTTTAAAATACCAGAAATGCCAAGAAAGAAGCAATACAATCTTGTAACAGAAGCAGAATATTTACAGTATGAGCAGCCCATAGGCCTCGTCCCGCATGTCTCTGTAGGCTTTCCATGGTTTGATCTCCAGTCTCTGAGGATAGTTGCTCTCCTTCCTGTAAAGAGCCTCCAGTAAACACGGAGCTCCGATATGAACCGACTCAAAAGAGCCCAGCTTCATCCGGAAGATCTTCCCAAACTTCTTATGGTAATCAATCTGAGGTTAAAAAGATAGCAGAACAGAGAAAAAAAAACTTAAAACAGAGGAAATGTACACATGGCTATATATATATATTAGTGCTGTGAAATTAAATCGATTAATCATGATTAATCGTATCGAACATAAAAGTTTGTGTTTATATATTTTGTCTATGTATATTAGTGCTGTTAAATTAAATTGATTAATATGCAATTAATAATTTCTAACATAAAAGTTTGTGTTTATATATCTTGTGTCTCTCTATATATATGTTAGTGCTGTTAAATGAAATAGATTAATCGTATCTAACATAAAAGTTTGTGTTTACACACACACATATATATATATATATATATATATATATATATATTAGTGCTGTTAAATTAAATTGATTATTCGTGATTAATCATACCTACCATAAAAGTCTGTGTTTATATAATATATGTATCTATATATATATATTAGTGCTGTTAAATGAAATAGATTAATTGTGATTAATCGTATCTAACATAAAAGTTTATTCATGTAATATGTGCTACTTTTATGTTATTTACAATTAATTGTGGTTAATCGATTTTACATGACTAATATATATATATATATATATATATATATATATATATATATATATATATATATATATATATATATATATATATATATATATATATATATATGAACTGTATGTGTGTGTGTGTGTGTTTTATAAACAGCTGTAGAGATTCAAAATGCTCTGAATAAGCATATAAAAATTAACAAGCAAGTAAAAAGTTTATCACTTATTAAGTTAAGTTTAGTTAAAGTTAATTTATAGTGTGTGTGTATATATATATATATATATATATATATATATATATATATATATATATATATATATATATATATATATATATAATATATATATATAAATACATAGGGAAAAAATTTGTAAAAGAAAACACAAATTTGAATAAAATCATATTTAAATAATAATAATTATTATTATTATTATTATTATTAGTAGTAGTAGTAGTAGTAGTAGTAGTATTAATATTATTAGTGCAAGACAAGGCATTTTGTAATATATATCATAAACAATTTGATTCAAATTACATTAAATAGGCATAAACAGAATTGAAAAGATAATTAAAAAATATATTTTTTTTTTTACATTTGACTAAAACAAAGTTTAAAATCATTAAAATATACAAGGCAAATAAAATGATTGTTTTATAATGCACAATAATAAAGAGGTTCTCACCAGCGCCTCGTGTTGTCTCTTTAAGCCTCCTTTCCGGAGCACCTCGATGAGGCTGCCGAACAGCGGCCAGTTGGTTGGTCCAGGAATGGAGTCGAGACTGTGCGCGCAGGGCGCGCTCCCGGGAGCATCCTTCGAGTCCAGCACGCACACGGAGGATGTGGGCTTACAATGCTGAAGCCCCACAGACTTTTTTTTCAGTAGCCCCAGAATCTGAGGACTTTTCTGGATATGCGCTCTCATCTTGACGAGTGCGTAAAACGACGTGCGTAAAAGTGTCCGTGGAGTTTCTCTTAGATGCCATTATATATATACTCGCGGCTGTGTTTATCTCGGGCGGACGTGGCGACCAATCAGGAATCGTGTGTGGAAGTCGAGCCTACCATTCATTTAAGGTTCTACGTTGGTGAGTAGGCTATTGCATGACCCCGCGTAGACCGAGGAAGTGCCCTCAAACGCGCTTTATAAATAAACATAACGGAGGTGAGGCGGTTCGCTTTGAGCTGCCCTCAACTCCTCTCTCTGAGTCAACACTGAGACCACGCGACGCCGCTCTGCGCAAATGTTTACTTAGTACTCGCTCGTGGCCAAAGGCGATCGCCAATCATGGCTGTTTGTACAGTGTTTGCGATGGAGCCTTAGAGCATTTCGACGCGGAATTTCATTGATGACACCTCACATTTCATCATCGTTAAGCATCATGCATATACGTGCAGCACTTGGTCGATAATTCTTAAAGAAACGGTTCTAAAAGTTTTTTGCATTGAGATAAGTTCATTTATTATGGGTTTACAGTAGCCTTTTGACATTAGCAATATCATTTGATAAATAACATGAATGTGTGTCCATAAACATCACGATTGTACATTAAAAAGTCGCACGTGTATGAGAGGCGCGTGTCTCTGCATATACATAACAAATATTAAGTATTCAATGAATATGATGTCATGGGCATGCATAATAATTCTAGAAGAAGAAAAATGTAACTCCAGGTGAATTACAGCATTTTAATCAGTATTAGGACAAATATAGCAGGTTTTATGCAATTCAAAGTTCTCTAAATAACCATAAATAAGGAAACTAAACTTCACACAAAAAATCACTAGTTTAAAAAGTTAATTAATAGCATATATATGTATATATATATATATATATATATATATATATATATATATATATACACAGTGAGGAAAATAAGTATTTGAACACCCTGCTATTTTGCAAGTTCTCCCACTTAGAAATCATGGAGGGGTCTGAAATTGTCATCGTAGGTGCATGTCCACTGTGAGAGACATAATAAAAAAAATCCCCCCCAGAAATCACAATATATGATTTTTTAACTATTTATTTGTATGATACAACTGCAAATAAGTATTTGAACACCTTTCTATCAGCTAGAATTCTGACCCTCAAAGACCTGTTAAGGCCAATTTATACTTCTGCGTCGAGTGCACGCAGAGGGTACGGCGTACCCTACGCATAGACGCGTTGGATACGCCGTACCCTACGCCGTACCCTGACGCGCACCTCTCCAAAAATGTAACAACGCGTCAATTCTACGCGGACCGCAAGCGCTGTGATTGGTCTGCCAGAACCCTTCCCTCAGGTCAATAAATAAATAAAAAATCTGCGATAGGAGTGTGTGTGTGTGTGTGTGTCCAGAAATTGGATGATAGTTCCTTACGTCTGCTATAACACAATATTTTGCAGTCCAGCGATTCTTTATGGTAGTAAATAAATACATAGATCCGCTGAGTATAGTTTATTTATTTTCTCATTAAAACCAAAGATGTTAATCAGTAATTGTATATCAAGAACAGGGACACATTAGGGTATATTTCGTGAATGAAGTCTCCGCAACAGCAATCGATTGCTCGAGCCACCGCTGCTGAGAACAGCGGCCACGAGCTCCGCCTGATTTCACAAACACATTCCAGCGCCAGATCGCCTTATTTAACTTTACTAATCAACTAGAGATGCTTAATTTGCTTTAGATACAACAACTCAAGCTGCAAGAAAAGCCGCTCTCTCACTGCTGCTTCACTCCGACATGAATGTACAGATTCTCCACACGAAGCTGCTTCTTCTTCGCTGTTCTCTTGATTACACCAACATGCCCGAGGACACTGCCTACTAGCGTCTGCATGTGGAATTGCACATTGACGCAGACAACAGCGCAGAAGTATAAATGCTCACGACGGCGTCGGCTACGCGCGTAGCCTACGGCGTACACTCGACGCAGAAGTATAAATTGGCCTTTAGTCTGCCTTTAAAATGTCCACCTCCACTCCATTTATTATCCTAAATTAGATGCACCTGTTTGAGGTCATTAGCTGCATAAAGACACCTGTCCACCCCATACAATCAGTAAGAATCCAACTACTAACATGGCCAAGACCAAAGAGCTGTCCAAAGACACTAGAGACAAAATTGTACACCTCCACAAGGCTGGAAAGGGCTACGGGGAAATTGCCAAGCAGCTTGGTGAAAAAAGGTCCACTGTTGGAGCAATCATTAGAAAATGGAAGAAGCTAAACATGACTGTCAATCTCCCTCGGACTGGGGCTCCATGCAAGATCTCACCTCATGGGGTCTCAATGATCCTAAGAAAGGTGAGAAATCAGCCCAGAACTACATGGGAGGAGCTGGTCAATGACCTGAAAAGAGCTGGGACCACCGTTTCCAAGGTTACTGTTGGTAATTAAGCTTTCCTGTAGCTCAAACAGTAGAGCATGGCGCTAGCAACGCCAAGGTCATGGGTTCGATTCCCAGAGAAAGCAAGAACGGACAAAAATGTAAAATGTGTATCTTGAATGCAATGTAAGTCGCTTTGGATAAAAGCGTCTGCCAAATGCATAAATGTAATGTAAATGTAATACACTAAGACGTCATGGTTTGAAATCATGCATGGCACGGAAGGTTCCCCTGCTTAAACCAGCACATGTCAAGGCCCGTCTTAAGTTTGCCAATGACCGTTTGGATGATCCAGAGGAGTCATGGGAGAAAGTCATGTGGTCAGATGAGACCAAAATATAACTTTTTGGTCATAATTCCACTAAACGTGTTTGGAGGAAGAAGAATGATGAATACCATTCCAAGAACACCATCCCTACTGTGAAGCATGGGGGTGGTAGCATCATGCTTTGGGGGTGTTTTTCTGCACAGGTTTAGGGTGCGACTGCACTGTATTAAGGAGAGGATGACCGGGGCCATGTATTGCGAGATTTTGGGGAACAACCTCCTTCCCTCAGTTAGAGCATTGAAGATGGGTCGAGGCTGGGTCTTCCAACATGACAATGACCCGAAGCACACAGCCAGGATAACCAAGGAGTGGCTCTGTAAGAAGCATATCAAGGTTCTGGCGTGGCCTAGCCAGTCTCCAGACCTAAACCCAATAGAGAATCTTTGGAGGGAGCTCAAACTCTGTGTTTCTCAGCGACAGGCCAGAAACCTGACTGATCTAGAGAAGATCTGTGTGGAGGAATGGGCCAAAATCCCTCCTGCAGTGTGTGCAAACCTGCTGAAAAACTACAGGAAACCTTTGACCTCTGTAATTGCAAACAAAGGCTACTGTACCAAATATTAACATTGATTTTCTCAGGTGTTCAAATACTTATTTGCAGCTGTATCATACAAATAAATAGTTTAAAAATCATACATTGTGATTTCTGGATTTTTTTTTAGATTATGTCTCTCACAGTGGACATGCACCTACGATGACAATTTCGACCCCTCCATGATGTCTAAGTGGGAGAACTTGCAAAATAGCAGGGTGTTCAAATACTTATTTTCCTCACTGTATAGCGTCTTCCACCACAGGACACAGATGGAATTGCATGTACACTGCACTTTTAATAGAGCTTTTTTGGCTGCAGAGTTAGTTTCGTCCATGTTGTTAATGTGTGTATCGTATGTCCCGTCAGCGTGAGGTCTGAGTATAAAATTAGCCGGGGAAGCGTGTTGCCCAGTACCCAGTGTACTTGATGCAAAAACATCATCTTACATCTGAACCCAAGCCCCCCTGGTAATCCCGCGCTCATGATAGTTTAGTATAGTTTTACAAAAGTACAGATATGCGGTACAGCAAACATGTTGACTCACAGCATACAGATCTTGTTTAAATAACCTTGAACCCTCTGCAGTGCTTGCTGTGCTTTAACAAGATCGCGTCCACAAAACACACAGAGAACAGATTCATCAGGATTGTGTTTGGAAGAGCCAAGTCTATTGACTAATGATTTCAAAATGGACAAATATTGGCTGATTTATCATTTAAAAAAGTCACTCCTTTTCATATACAATATTATATTAAATAAAACATGAATTTAAAGCCTAATTATAACAAAAAAATAAAGAAATGAAATTTAAAGAAATGACAAATTTCACTACTTTGGTTTGAGTGGAGGTCACGTTCTTTATATTTTTATAGTGCTCCATGATCCACAAAATCTGGAATGAAAAAAAATATATTTTTTTCTTTCTCTAATCAAATGTTCCAAACAAAACATGTTTTCTTCGCTATCCAGAGTCCCTTTTCATTCTGTTTATATTTTGTAAAGCCCCTTCAAATGACAAATCATCCTCCAGGAAGTGACATCATTTTGGAGGGAAATCAGCAGCACACATTTTTAGTGAGTATCAGCAGTGGATTTAATGAATTCTGCGATGATCTGTGCCACTCTAGTAGCCTAGAAATCTAGACAAACCCTATCCACCTGTTTCCGGGTGGCGCTACTGTAAAAAAGTATGTGGGTACAACTTCCGGTGAGGCGGCGGAAGTAGTATACCAATGGTATTTTGTGTGCTAGTTAGTGAAGAGGCTAAGTGTTTTTCGGATCATTGGCAAGGTTTCAAAATTATAATTTTTACTATTTTTTTTATTAGATGGTGCCACAAGGGTTAAGTGAAGGTTACTGTGAAGCAACATGAATGACACACACTAAACATTTCAGTTAAGTACATTTATTTTAGTTAATTAATAATATCACCATACAATAAACAATAACATTTTCATGTGTCCTTAATTGTCCTTACTTTATTGACCTTCAACAAAAGAGCTGCTGCATGACTACAACAGCGTCCTGGCCCTAATACATGAACAACCTGTGGTCTGTACTTCACCTGTCAGTAGCCGCGTTTCCATTACAGATTTGCGCAAAACTTTTGCGATATTTTCTAAAAGTCGATAAAAAAATATTGCAAAATGACGGCGTTTCCATTAACTGATGTTATGCGACTAAAACCATTTTTTTCCTCTCATGATAAATCATTCCAAAAATCATGCTACATATGTTGTTAGGTTTATGTATATCTTATCCACCGCACGCCGTTATTTTTAATGAGACGTGTGTGTTATCCAAGCACTGATGGCAAGGAAAGCACCTTATACTTGAGCGGCACACATGAGGTGTTATGATAAATTGTGGCATTTTTTTAATCTATTGTTTTTTATAAGTTTAATAAAGAACTCGTCTTCTGTCCAAACATACCATCATCTATAAAGAATGATCGACTTTTACATACGGCAGATTATTGTGACGCATTGCCACAGAGATGAGCGAAAAGTTTGAATTTGATGGTGTAACTCAAAGGTTTTTTTTTTTACCTCTTCGTTATTTTGGCTTGGAATTTCGTTTGTTGTAAATATAAACTGAATTTAGAAATGCTTTTGAAATGAAAAACTTTTCATTTAATAAAATTAATTTTGTTTTGTATAAATTGTATTTTAATTTTGATCAATGTTTAATCAACTAGCTATTTGGCTGTATATTTAAAGGGGTGGTAAAGCACATTCTTTCGAAGGCTTGATTGTGTTTGTGGGGTGCACTGTAACATGTGTTCATGCTTCGTTTTTAAAAAAATGCAGTATTTTTCATATATTTTACCTTTATTCTACACTGCTCTGTCCCTCCTTGTAAAAACGGTCTGATGGTTTCCGGGTTGTATGAAGCCAGTCCCTCAAAAATACGCAATGGGCTCAGATTGGTTAGCTGGCCCAGTGTGTTGTGATTCGCTAACCGCCTAGTGAACATTTCTCGAAAGCGTCACGCCCCTTACCTCTACAGGTAGCCTCAGGCTACTAGCCTGAGCTTTGTGTACAATAGCGTCAATGAAACCATACCAAGAGCCCGAATCAGACCCAGACAATTTTAGTGAAGATGATCGAGCAGAACCTGTTCAGTCCTCAAGAGTAAAGACTGCGGATCTATAGTGATCGCTCCTGAATGGCACTGTTACTTTTGTATTTTTAGAACGATTTGCCAAATATCTGTCGCAAGAACGGACACTAAACATAGTAGCCAAATCAAACACAGAACCATGTTTAGCATGCCTGTAGATAAACAACACATAAAAGCTCTAATCAAAGAATCATTTACACTAATGCCAAGTTCGCTGTTGAGATTTTAAACAGTTTGTAACGTTAGGTGTTTGTCAGATAACGTTAAGTATGAATGAGCATTTAGCAAACTGGTTTGCAGAGCCAAACAGCGCTGTCATGTTTACTTCCTTGCTACAACGTAGGCTACAATTAACAACACAAACTATTACAGGAAAACACATCGACGAAAAATAAATCACACTTACAGGTTGTAGCCCGTACTCGCGAAGATTGTGGAAGCTTTCCTCTGCGAGATGTGCCGCGGTAGCCGCGAGTGCCCGCCTGTCTCACGCAGCTGAACCGCTCATGTATTGCAAATACAGATGAATATAGTCCATTATGTCACATTTTCCGATCTTCTCCTCCGACCCCTGTCTGTCTCGTGCTTTGATTTATGATGGGCAGCATATATCCGATGCAAATGCGATCGTGTTCCCCTCATGTCTCTTACACACATGAATATGACGTTGTATGTTAAACGCACTGCAACGCACCCCCGTCCCTAGGAAGGCTGAAGAAAGTGGACCTGCAATCCGGATGAAAATAACAGCGTTTCGTCGACATTGTCAACAGCACTCCAGCCTACTAACTATACCACAACAACGCTTCCCTGCAGCGATACAAAATGGCCTCACCCCCCCTTATTTCATATTCTCGGAGGAGGGGTTTATGTAAATATTGGGCCTGGTGATGTCAGCAAACCCTGGGTGAATGTGTAGTAGTCCCTACCGGCCGTTTGCTGTAGTCCTTAGAAATCGATTTCTTTAAAAGCAAATATCTCCCTTTGCTTTAAACTTTGAACGTTGTAACTTTGCAGATGTTGTTTATGCTCAAACAGCAACATTACACACTAGCTAAAGTTAGAAAAGTGAAATCGTGGTTTACCACCCCTTTAATAAATAAGAAGCAAACCAAGATCGTCGGGAATGGACTGACGTGCTGGCCTGTTTCCTCAGTCTTTGAGCAAAGCTGAAACTATAGCGTCTTTCTGTTTTAATACATTTCTTGAATATATGTCTTAATTACAGTAGGCCTGTAGATAGTTATGATATTTATGGTTGCACCGGGGTCCGTCATTATAAAGTTACGCCACTTTCCTTATTAGGAGAAAATATATGTCGTTTTAACGACATAAGATCTCGTTATTAGACATACTTGAGTGGAAAAAAATACTATGTAGGCCCTATGTGGGAGCAATGCATGACCGTACCAGGTGACCTGTAAATACGAAAAAACTGTTTCCATTGCAGTTTTGCGAAAATTTCCTTTTTCGAATTGCCTGAAAAACCACCTCATGCGAGCGTAAAAACTTTTTTGCGATATATGGGAGTTTTTGCGAAATTGACGCGTTTTTGCCTTGTGATGGGACACGTGTAGGCTCAGGCTCGGCTCAATGTCCGCTTTTAGATCGTTTCCGACAGATACTGATACGCCTCTGAGCTTTTCAAATCGCTCATCGCCTTACCATCACAGGTTGCAAATCTGGATTGCTTGAATGACCGTCAACTGTTGAATGTCAATAAGCCATTTTTATGCGCATTTTGGGATATCGCATCAAAAATGATGCGTATGAATTCTAACCTTATAAGCCAGACCCACATCAAGATGTTGGGTTCTGGAAATTCACCATTGACAGGACTCAATCCGAGGGGCGGGATAAATGGTTGTCTTTCAAATTACCTGCACGCAATTGGATAGCGCCATGAGCGCCACAACCAACCAGAGCAAAGAAGAAGGTGAAGCCGATCTAATGTTAGTTGAAAGACTTTCGCCGTATCCTGACGGCCAAACCCCGAACACATATTCTTTTCTTAAGAATGACTTCAGTGCCGTTTTTTGTTCTTTTCTCAAAAAAAACCTCTTCCAGAGTCGCAGCCAAAGCCGATTCGAAAGACCACTGTTCATCACCTTCTTTGTTTACGAGTAGCACGCAGAACCTCCGCAACTCTGCCGTGACGTGCCGTCATTATTTTAAGCCCGCCCACCGACTCTACACACGCTGTGATTGACCTGACCAGAGTTTGGGTTTTCCAGCTCGCAGGTCTACCGAGAGTTGCTAGACTACACTCGCGGCAAATTAGATTTGCTGCCGCTATGGTGCATCTAGATTTCTAGGCTACATGAATTCTAAAAATGCGCATAAAAAACGTATGTACTCGTTTGAGTCGGATACATTTTCTATCCGATACGAAAACGTGCGCATAAACTACGATGGAAATGCATAAAGTCCCACTTGTTTACTTCGAACCGGAAGACGCTCCCTCTTTTGATGCAAGGCATCATGGGGCGTAGGAAACTTGTGGATAGTGGCAGCAAATCTAATTTGCAGCCAGGGTAGTCTAGCAACTCTCCGTTGGCTTGCGAGCTGGAAAAACCAAACTCTAGTCAGGCCAATCACATCGTGTATAGAGTTGGTGGGCGGGCTTAGCACAATGACGGCAGAGTTGCGGCGGTTCCGAATGCTACTTGAAAACGAAGCTGGCGAACAGCTGCCTTTCGAATCGGCTTTGGTTGTGACTCTGGAAGACTTGGAGTTAAGCTTTTCTTTGAGAAAAGAACAAATAACGGCACTGAAGTCATTCTTAAAAAAGGAAGATGTGTTCGGAGTTTTGCCGACCGGATACTGCGAAAGTTTAATCTATAAACTAGCTCTGCTTCACCTTCTTCCTCTTCTTCGCTATCCTATAGCGTGCAGAGGGAATTTGAAAGAGTTGTCAGGCTACCACTCTAGAACATTCCATCCTATTTGAGAAAATCAGCATGACGATGATATCTGAAGTATCATTAGTTTTTTTTTAAAAGTCCTGCAAAACAGAAATCACACTTGTGTATTTCAGAATGTTGGTTAACATTGAAGATGCTATAAACAATGAAGCGAGTAGTCAGAGTTTATCGACAAGTTTCCTACGCCCCAAGAACCCTTACTTCCAGTTTGAAGTAAACAAGCGGGACTTTATGCATTTCCATCGTAGTTTATGCACACGTTTTCGTATCGGATAGAAAATGTATCCGACTCAAACGAGCGTATACGTTTTTTATGAGCATTTATAGAATTCATACGTATCTTGGCGTTTCCATTCATTATTTTTTGATGCAATATCCCAAAATGCGCATAAAAATAGGCGGATAGAAACATGGCTTATTGACATTCACCTGTTGACGGTCATTCAAGCTATCCAGATTTGCTAACGATGTGGGAACACAACCTCAACGAACTTTCAAAAGGGTGAAACAACAGCACCTTTACCCTCCGCGGTAACGTAGTTGGTTGGAGGATGGCGTGAAGAAGTGGCCTCGTATGACGTACGGTAACATTTTTAGCTATTTTCTAGATTCAGTAGCCTGTGATGGTAAGGCGATGAGCAATTTGAAAAGCTCAGAGGCGTATCAGTATCTGTCGGAAACTATCTAAAAGCGGACATTGAGCCGAGCCTGAGCCTACACGTGTCCCATCACAAGGCATGGGTGCTAGCATCAGTGACAGGTGAGGTACAGACCGCGGGTTGTTCATGTATTAGGGCCAGGATGCTGTTGTAGTCATGCAGCAGCTCTTTTGTGGAAGGTCAGTAAAGTAAGGACAGTTAAGGACAATTGTGTCGCGCTCGTCTCTCATTAGCAATCGCTTGTTTATTGCCATTGGTATACTACTTCCGCCGCCTCACCGGAAGTTGTACCCACGTTCTTTTTTACAGTAGCGCCCCTACAGGTGGATAGTGACGGTTGGTTCATATTAGGCCTGGTTTTTGTTGACCTAAAAACATATCGACAGTAACATGTTTTGTTAAGTAATATATACACAATGAAACTTTAACTCTTGTTAACTTTATTGGATTACATTGACTAAATGAATGCAATATGACCCAATCCTCAGGTCGCTCCAGTACACATGTCATGCGTGGTTGTTTCGTTTTTTGGCAAAAACAAGGTATTAGAGCTATTGAAAGAACCACAGCCATTCAAGGACTTTAAACCTTCAGCTTGTTTTTGGTTATTTGGCAGTACTAGGCCGTGAAATATTGTGGTTTATACAAGACTCTTTCTTTGGTACATTTTGGTTAAGCTCTTTCATACTTTGGATTTTGTTATTGCTCAACACTGGTTTGAGTTTCTTCAGAAAGAGTAGATCAAAGGAAATGGAAAACATGATAAAACTGCACAAGCATATCCAAAAACATAGTTTTGCACATAGACACATACACATGGTTTTGGAAAACATGGTGTTTGGCCATGCAAAACTCACTGCCACCGTTGCGATGTTAAGGCTTTGTGTGTTTTTGCCAGCAAGATGTTCTGGGTAATTTAGTGGCCTTTGTGATATTCATCTCAGCTCTTTTTTTTACCTGTTTGATTCACTTAAAAAAAATCTTGGGCTATTTTTTCTACCCAAATCCTGGGTTGAGTCTTTTGGGTAATTTTTCAGTGTTTGTGTAGTTTTTGTGTGACTCAGATCCTGGGTCAGACGAAACAACCCAGTGTTTGAGTAGTGTTTGTGTTACCCAGAACCTGGGTCAGACGTAACAACCCAGTGTTTGGGTAGTTTTTGTGTTACCCAGTCCTGGATCAGACTTAACAACCCAGTGTTTGAGTAGTTTTTGTGTAACCCAGATCCTGGGTCAGACGTAATAACCCAGTGTTTGGGTAGTTTTTGTGTAACCCAGATCCTGGGTCAGACGTAACAACCCAGTGTTTGGGTAGTTTTTGTGTTACCCAGATCCTGGGTCAGACGAAACAACCCAGTGTTTGAGTAGTGTTTGTGTTACCCAGAACCTGGGTCAGACGTAACAACCCAGTGTTTGGGTAGTTTTTGTGTTACCCAGTCCTGGATCAGACTTAACAACCCAGTGTTTGAGTAGTTTTTGTGTAACCCAGATCCTGGGTCAGACGTAATAACCCAGTGTTTGGGTAGTTTTTGTGTAACCCAGATCCTGGGTCAGACGTAACAACCCAATGTTTGGGTATTTTTTGTGTAACCCAGATCCTGGGTCAGACGTAACAACCCAATGTTTGGGTAGTTTTTGTGTCACCTAGATCCTGGGTCAGACGTAACAACCCAGTGTTTGGGTAGTTTTTGTGTAACCCAGATCCTGGGTCAGACGTAACAACCCAATGTTTGGGTAGTTTTTGTGTCACCTAGATCCTGGGTCAGACGTAACAACCCAGTGTTTGGGTAGTTTTTGTGTTACCCAGAACCTGTGTCAGACGTAACAACCCAATGTTTGGGTAGTTTTTGTGTAACCCAGATCCTGTGTCAGACGTAACAACCCAATGTTTGGGTAGTTTTTGTGTAACCTAGATCCTGGGTCAGACGTAACAACCCAATGTTTGGGTAGTTTTTGTGTAACCCAGATCCTGTGTCAGACGTAACAACCCAATGTTTGGGTAGTTTTTGTGTAACCCAGATCCTGGGTCAGACGTAACAACCCAATGTTTGGGTAGTTTTTGTGTAACCCAGATCCTGGGTCAGACGTAACAACCCAATGTTTGGGTAGTTTTTGTGTCACCTAGATCCTGGGTCAGACGTAACAACCCAGTGTTTGGGTAGTTTTTGTGTTACCCAGAACCTGTGTCAGACGTAACAACCCAGTGTTTGGGAAGTTTTTGTGTTACCCAGATCCTGTGTCAGACGTAACAACCCAGTGTTTGGGAAGTTTTTGTGTTACCCAGATCCTGGGTCAGACGTAACAACCCAATGTTTGGGTAGTTTTTGTGTAACCCAGATCCTGGGTCAGACGTAACAACCCAATGTTTGGGTAGTTTTTGTGTCACCTAGATCCTGTGTCAGACGTAACAACCCAGTGTTTGGGAATTTTTTGTGTTACCCAGAACCTGGGTCAGACGTAACAACCCAGTGTTTGGGTAGTTTTTGTGTTACCCAGATCCTGGGTCAGACGTAACAACCCAGTGTTTGGGTAGTTTTTGTGTTACCCAGATCCTGGGTCAGACGTAACAACCCAGTGTTTGGGTAGTTTTTGTGTTACCCAGATCCTGGGTCGGACGTAACAACCCAATGTTTGGGTAGTTTTTGTGTCACCTAGATCCTGGGTCAGACGTAACAACCCAGTGTTTGGGTAGTTTTTGTGTCACCTAGATCCTGGGTCAGACGTAACAACCCAGTGTTTGGGTAGTTTTTGTGTTACCCATCTCCTGGGTCAGACGTAACAACCCAGTGTTTGGGTAGTTTTTGTGTAACCCAGATCCTGGGTCAGACGTAACATCCCAATGTTTGGGTAGTTTTTGTGTCACCTAGATCCTGGGTCAGATGTAACAACCCAGTGTTTGGGTAGTTTTTGTGTCACCTAGATCCTGGGTCAGACGTAACAACCCAGTGTTTGGGTAGTTTTTGTGTTCCCCAGATCCTGGGTCAGACGTAACAACCCAGTGTTTGGGTAGTTTTTGTGTCACCTAGATCCTGGGTCAGACGTAACAACCCAGTGTTTGAGTAGTTTTTGTGTTACCCAGATCCTGGGTCAGACGTAACAACCCAGTGTTTGGGTAGTTTTTGTGTTACCCAGATCCTGGGTCAGACGTAACAACCCAGTGTTTGGGTAGTTTTTGTGTCACCTAGATCCTGGGTCAGACGTAACAACCCAGTGTTTGAGTAGTTTCTGTGTAACCCAGATCCAGCTGGGTTAAATAAACAACCCAATTTGCAGGGTAAAATTAAACAACCATATTTGGGTTTGTTTTTAACCCAGTGTTTTTTAGAATGTTGGAAATGTAAACGTACACCTCTTCTTTATATCTATAGCACAAATAGTACAGAACGAGTTATACTCCAAAGTTTAACAAACACAACTAATTAAGATTAAATTATATGATATATATGTCATATTTTTAACCTCTTCTATGAACCTAATGTGAGTGCCTCATAAACTCATTGACCCTACACACACAAGACAGGCAGAAAACACATGAAGTGAACCAAAACTGATGACTCAAGCTCGTACGACCCCGGCTGACAGAGGTCATTGAGTTCAGTGACAAGCCTGCACACATGCACATAAACACTTTGAATATTGACAAATGAAAGAAAGACTCGTTTATCTTTGACTGCATTATAAGGATTTCCTAATTCAGAATATAATCAAAGATTGGATATGTGGACACGCTCAAGGAGTTTGGCTATTGAAATTGGAACTTTTTGATCAAACAAAACGACTTGTATGAAATGATGCAACCTCTATGAATAAGGGGCTTTAGATGATTAACTCCAGCAAATGACTTGTTCACTGCCACAGAGAGGATCTCTTCTGATTGTTGAAGCACTACTGTGCTCCCGGAATAAGTTCCCAAATTCTCGTACCAGATTTCTCAGCTACATCTGTTTCTCGTGCCGGTTGACGACCTTAGCCATCCTTCACAGAATTAGGTTGTGCATTCCACAAGACATCAAGGTGTTGAAAGAGTTGTGCATGTGAATTAGAGTAAAAATCGTCCCTGCTTGCGTCATTCATACCCATTCTTCTCACATCAGTGCATACCTGAGAAACTCATCTGCTCCAATAGCACCCTTTTCTGTCAATTTACAGTGCATTTTCGCAACTTGCACAGTGATTTATATATTGACATTTGAGAACGGCACAACCCCGGATACCTCTGCGAACTCACTGACCCTCTCTGAGGTTTTTATTGCATAAACAACTCGGCAGGCTGGGAAAGGGTTAAGGGTTTCCCTACATTTAGCAACCACCTTTACTCTACTCAGGGTAGTCTTTTAATTAAGGGCCATCGTTGCAATGCACAATTATCATAATGTCTTTATCAAATGTATTAGGGTGTTGGTGCACTGGTTCCCAACTTGGTGGGTTGGGACCCAAGATTCAGAAAAAACAATGCAAACTGTAAATAATAAAGTGCAACTAAGCTTAGATAAGATAGACAGCTTCCATATCTTTTGTTGTTGACGTCAGATGCCGTCCAGTCAAACTCTACTCGTTTGGTGAACCACAATTTCTTTATGAATTATTGGCTTCATGAAACTTATTTAGACACTTTCAGCATGCAAAGTTAATAATTGTGCATATTGCTTGGTCTGTGTAGTAATACGTTTCAGTGTGTGGTCTGAGGGCTGTTTTTATTTACTTTTGTTGGAGTATTCAATTGATATCCAATGTTGTGTCGTAAAGCAAAACCAGTTGAGAACCATCCATATCCAGTTTACTGGCAACAACAGATTATTTTCAGACACTGGTCAATTTTGACATTTTAGGCTATTTTGCTTCCATAACTTTCTTCTTTAAGACTAGTGGAAAGAAAAAAAAATCATCATACACATTCAAGTGTTTATTTAGGTCCACATTATCTATTTGTGTCTGATTTCAATTACAATACATATCTATATTTTTTTTCTTAGAAATATCATCTTCGGTATCTTTACAGTTTTAGTCCCATCTACACTGAAAAAAGGTGCGTTGGATCATGTACATCGGTTCCACATGAATCAATTAAGTTAAACGAACATTATCTGTTCACATAATTTCAACATCATGGGATTAAGTCATTTTTAAGTAGCAGAATTGAGTCGTCTCACAATGATTTTAATACATGGCTCCCTAACAACCGTGGTGTGCACAGGGGGGCTTGAGAGCCTGCTTCTTTAATCAAACCACAAAACACTAGTTTATTTTATTTTTGAATATTTTTGTTGTTACTTGACTGATTTATAAGACTGTTCATTCTATCAGTCAGCAATAGCACATAATGAACATGCCAAATGCCAATTATGAAATGACATGTGCTGTATCAGTCCACAGCCTAAGCAATTGTGCCGCTCTTCTCCACTATTCAGTCCCTCCAGAAAAACGCGATTATGCGATCGCATGATTTAATGCATAATCAGCCAAAGTCCGCATATTTATGCGGGGGCCGCATTTTTTCAAATACACCGCACTTTTGCTGCGTAAATTGCCTATTTCCGCGTGCAAAATATGAGGGGGTAGCATGATTTCATAATCCCCGCATTTTCGTTGCAAAAAAAGTCATATATATTAGCAGAAAGTTGAAAAATGTTCGTTTACTTCACACAAGAGCCGCCATTTCCCCCTGTTGCCATGGGAACGTTTTGAAGTTACGTAATTACCCGACGTGAACATCATCGAAAAGCTGCAAACCCCGTGTTGAAACCATAAATATTGGTGAAACCATGATGAAGCATGCAAATTCCCATTTGCCAACAAAAATAACAGCAAAAGACGCGCAAAGCAGTTTCCCGGTGTGTTGACAGATTTCAAAAAACAGCATCATGAAGCTTCGAAGAGTTATGAATCAGTGAGTCGATTCAGCGGTTCGGATCGCCAAAGTCACGTATTTCAGCAGTTTGACACGCGATCCGAATCATGAATCGACTCACTGATTCATAACTCTTCGAAGCTTCATGATGCATTGTTTTAAAATCGGTCCAAATTGAGCCATGTGTTTATTAAGGTCTTCAATAAAACAAGATGAGAACTTAAATATTCAATTAAAAATATTCGCTTTTTTTTCTCTTTTTCATCAAACCGCAGTTTCTGCAAGTTTTATCGCATAAAATTGCATAAATATCCCGCATTTTCCATCGCATTTTTTTAGAAAACGCGCCGCATAATCAAGGATTTTTGCCCGCAACAATCACAAAAAAAAAGAAGGACTGGAAGGACTGACTATGGTAACCCAGTGTAATTTAAATGGTTCTAATAATTCCAACACAATTAAACATTAAACGCTATTAAACAATATAAAGTCTCCCCCTTTTTTCATTTTGCCCAAAAACACATAAAATAACTCTTCATTTCAACAATTTGACTCTACTCGTCAAGTCCCAAGCAAAGCATGCTGGGAACTACAGTTTCAGCAAAAATCATTTTCGAGTACTTAATTGGTTCACATTCACCCCAAATAATTTAACCTAGTAGATTGCACATTTTAGAGAATTACATTGATCAAAAGCAAAGAAATCGTGTTTAGAAGAAAAACACAATTTTGTTGAGTAGATCCCAAATAATATGATTAAGGAAATTGGACAATATGTGTTTTCCGGTTTTTTCAGGTTATATTCTGAAGGTTTTTACAGAGGGATTTGCTCATATATCATTTGCCTGATTTACATAACATTTTATTCCTAAAAACAAGGTGAAATTATATATTTTTTCGGTAACACTTTACAACACGGGTGCACTAATATGCATTAATTCATGCTTAACTAATGCACAGAGTTAATGTATGACTCATGAAGAACTAAACAATGTATTAATGATTACTGCATCAGCAACTAATGCACATTCTATATGATTAATAGATTAAGTAATATATGAATCGCTTTTAATTAAATATGACATCATATATTAATTCCCTAATAACATTAACTAATAATGTAAATGAATGTGTCAATTACCACAATGGGTCAAAGCCATGCATTTCGACTTCCAGTTGTTGGCTTTACTTAATCATTAGCTAACGGTTTGCAAAGGTTTCATTATGTTATGACTTTACTTGTTGAGGCACATGAGTCATGACTGTTAACTAATTGTTAAGTAATATGTAATTGTGGTTATGGGTTTTGAATTAATTTTGAATTAGTTAATAGTCATGTGCCTAAACAAGAAAAGTCATAACATTGCAAAGCGTTAGCTAATGATTACTTTAAGCAGACAACTGAAAGTTGAAATGCACGACTTTGACCCATTGTGGTAATTAACATATGAATTTACTCTATTAATATAATACGTTATTAGGGAATTACTACATTATGACACATTTAACTAATAACAATTGCATGATTACTTAATCTATTAATCATATAGAATCTGCATTTGTTGCTGATGCAGTAATCATTAATAAATGGTTTAGTTCTTCATGAGTCATACATTAACTCATGATTATCTGTGCATTAGTTAAGCATGAATGAATGCATATAAGTGCACCCATATTGTAAAGTTTTACCATTTTTTCAGGCTGTTGACAGTATATTTAGTGATAAAATCACAAATCCCCTTTGTATAAACCTTATCTCTAATACGTCTACAGAGTTATGCAAATCACTACATATTTAATTAGATGATTAATCATAAACATAATATTTCAGAAAACTTGTAATACCAAACAATTGTCTTAATGCACTGTGAGAACTTATGGTGACATACTATTAGTTAAAATTTTACCCTATTTACCTAGTGTCTTGCCTTCATTTCCCTCTGATTGACCTCATTTTAAGAGATTGTTTCATTTACATTACATTTATGCATTTAGCAGACGCTTTTATCCAAAGCGACTTACAGAAGAAGAACTAAGCATTCATCAAGGAGCCAACAATCGTTGTAGTACACAATGCCAGGTTTATTAGACAACTATAGGAAACCAGCTAGAGAAGAGAAGAAATGCTGATTTAAAAAAAAAAATGTGTGTATGTGTGTGTGTGCATTGGATTAACCCTCATCCTTTCCTCGGGTCATTTTGACCCGAAACTAACTTTATAGTGTTCATCTGTTCACCCTTAGACTTTTGTCGCAATTGAACCACAAATACACAAAAAAATGGAATTCGAGGAGTTTTGTGGTTGAAATTGAAAAACTAACAAATCCTTCCCTCGCGGGTCAATTTGACCCCCATAGGAATGACTGGAATGTGAGGAATGATTCATTATACAAGTGCTGGTCATATAATTAGAATATTTGATGATTATAACTGACAACTAACGAAAATCCCAAATTCAGTATCTCAGAAAATTAGAATATTACTCAAGACCAATACAAAGAAAGGATTTTTAGAAATCTTGGCCAACTGAAAAGTATGAACATGAAAAGTATGAGCATGTACAGCACTCAATACTTAGTTGGGCTCCTTTTGTCTGAATTACTGCAGCAATGCGGCGTGGCATGGAGTCGATCAGTCTGTGGCACTGCTCAGGTGTTATGAGAGCCCAGGTTGCTCTGATAGTGGCCTTCAGTTCTTGTGGATTGTTGGGTCTGGCATATCGCATCTTCTTCTTCACAATACCCCATAGATTTTCTTTTTTTCTTTTTTTTTAAGGTCAGGCGAGTTTTCTGGCCAATTAAGAACAGGGATATCATGGTCCTTAAACCAGGTACTGGTTGCTTTGGCACTGTGTGCAGGTGCCAAGTCCTGTTGGAAAATGAAATATGCATCTCCATAAAGTTGGTCAGCAGCAGGGAGCAAAGTGCTCTAAAACTTCCTGGTATACGGCTGCGTTGAACTTGGACCTCTGAAAACACAGTGGACCAACACCAGCAGATGACATGGCACCCCAAACCATCACTGACTGTGGAAACTTTACACTGCACCTCAAGCAACGTGGATTGTGTGCCTCTCCTCTCTTCCTCCAGACTCTGGGACCCTGATTTCCAAAGGAAATGCAAAATTTACTTTCATCAGAGAACATAACTTTGGACCACTCAGCAGCAGTCCAGTCCTTTTTGTCTTTTGCCCAGGCGAGACGCTTCTGACGCTGTCTGTTGTTCAAGAGTGGCTTGACACAAGGAATGCGACAGCTGAAACCCATGTCTTGCATACGTCTGTGCGCAGTGGTTCTTGAAGCACTGACTCCAGCTGCAGTCCACTCTTTGTGATGGGGTTTTGTTTCACAATCCTCTCCAGGGTGTGGTTATCCCTATTGCTCGTACACTTTTTTTCTACCACATCTTTTCCTTCCCTTCACCTCTCTATTAATGTGCTTGGACACAGAGCTCTGTGAACAGCCAGCCTCTTTTGCAATGACCTCTTGTGTCTTACCCCCCTTGTGCAAGGTGTCAGTGGTCGTCTTTTGGACAACTGTCAAGTCAGCAGTCTTCCCCATGATTGTGTAGCCTACAGAACTCGACTGAGAGACCATTAAAGGCCTTTGCAGGTGTTTTGAGTTCATTAGCTGATTAGAGTGTGGCACCAGGTGTCTTCAATATTGAACCTTTTAACAATATTCTAATTTTCTGAGATACTGAATTTGGGATTTTCCTTAGTTGTCAGTTATAATCATCAAAATTAAAAGAAATAAACATTTGAAATGTATCAGTCTGTGTGTAATGAATGAATATAATATACAAATTTCACTTTTTTTATGGAATTAGTGAAATAAATCAACTTTTGATATTGATGATATTCTAATTATATGACCAGCACCTGTACATATAGAAAAACCTTAAAATGCTCAAAATTCAAACTAAAAATGCTGAAACGTTACCAATTAAAAAAAAAAAAAAAAAATGTCTACATGTGTATCTGAATGCATACTGAAGAGATAAACTATCTTGTGGCATCTAATCTAATGGCAAGAGTCATAAAATATATATATATAATTTCTTTTTTTTTCTTTTTTTTCATAAGAGGTCGGCAAAGACACTCAATGTAAGATATTTTGAGCTGAATTAAAAGGGTTATGCATGAAATTGTGAGTTATTTTGAATTGAGGTTGAAAGAAAGTGTTAAAATTACTATTTATTTATTATTTATTGATAAAATCTAGTAATTAAAAAAAAAAAAAACCCAAAAAACTCCCAAAAAATGCATTAAATAATAATAATAATAATAATAAAAAAACATATATATAATATAAACATAAATATATATATATATATATATATATATATATATATATATATATATATATATATATATATATATATATATATATATATATATATATATATATATATATATTGGGGAAGGATGAGGTTTAAGAGAGGTCATTAAGTGCTTGTGGAAGAGGTGCATCTTCAGTTGCTTCTTAATAGATTACAAATAGGTTACAAAGTCCACACCGAAAATCCAGTCAGACCCAATACACGTTGGTGCTCTACTTTTGCACAGCCTTGAGATGAAAGGGTTAAAAACGAGCCGATAGATCAACGGGTGCAATCAATAGCTGCTTCCCCAAATCAGCTCCTCTTATTTGCATGTATGACAGAGTAAACGTGTGTCTCCACTTGCCAGCAGAGAGAGATTATTAACATTTTTGCGCTCGTCCTGTGGCCGCATGTACAAAGCATACTTCCACTGGAATGTTCCTGCTTTCAGATGGATGAGTCGAAAGAGACATCCCAGAGGAACATGACACGTAATGTTCAAGTATTCCTCAGAGATAGAAGAGTATGAATGAGCAGCTCAGATAATTTAGGACGAATTAGGAAAAGTGCGAGTTTATCGGGAGATCTCAGACACACTTTTGTTCTGCAAGCATCTTAAATACTATTATTCTGAACATAGATTTAATCTGTCATTTTCAGTGCAATCGGTTTCCACCTTTTCTTCAAGTAAAGTGAACGTATTTTTAGCAGTTCAACAAGCATTGAATGTACATAAAGGGTTAGTTCACCCAAAAATAATGTCATTAATTCCTCACCCTCATGCCGTTCCACACCCCTAAGACCTCCGTTCATCTTCAGAACACAAATGAAGATATTTGTGTTGGAATCCGATGGCTCAGTGAGGCCTGCATAGGGAGCAAAGCAATTTACACTCTCAAGATCCATTAATGTACTAAAACCATATTTAAAGCAGTCCATGTGAGTACAGTGGTTCAATATTAATATTATAAAGCGACGATCATATTTTTAGAGCGCCAAAAAAACCCTAAATAACGACTTATATAGTGATAACCGATTTCAAAACACTGCTTCATGAAGCTTCGGAGTGTATTGAATCAGCGAGTCGATTCAGTGGTTTGGATCGCGTGTCAAACCATAAAACTGCTGAAATCACGTGACTTTGCCGCTCCCCAGCTTTCAAAACAATCCCCACATGTCCTGAGGGGAGCTGAAGCTCATTAAATATTCAAATCTTATCCAATCCTAGCCGTGGGCGTTTACTTCCAAGTCTTCAGTGCCCATCAAAACCGAGCGTGTCTTGAGAGAGCCTCAAAACCCAGGCAGAAAATAGCCTAATATAACTTATTCATTATGATGTTTTTAAATGTAAAAACGACGCAAACGTCATAAGTTGACCTGAGACAACAGTATAACATTTTTTAAAAAGCCAGTTCATGACACCTTTAAGAATTGCCCCGCCTCAAAAACCTTTTGCTTTGGCAAAATGGTACTGTTTACTTGGTAAAAGTAATGTTTACTTGGGTTTTCTGGGTAACAAATGCATAACATGCAAATACTAAATAGTTAGTTCAACAAATTATTGGACATCAATTAAAGTTAACCACAAAGTCTTAGTAAGAACAACTGTTGGATTTTCCAGTGCAGAAGTTTGAGATAAAACAAGGAGACACATGTGAGGTCACTGGGGTCATTTTCTCAGTGAGATACTTCGTCCAAAGTCTGTTTGCGCTCAATTGAATCTTAGTGCTTTCTAGGAAAAACTTGAGATTTTAAAGGGCTCTCATTTTTCTTTCCCATAATATGTAGTTTGTGAGGCAATCTGTTTTGATGTTGTAACCTTGAGTCAAGAGGATTAACACTTTAAAACCTCCGGTGACACACCGCCATGCACTGTAAAAACCATTTTCGTGATTTGTTATCGCAACTTTTTATCTTTTGTCAAATCAACTTAAATAACTAATGTGGTTCAGATAACATAATATTTTGAGTTTCTATTTACTAAACCAATCTCCTTCATTGTACACTCTAAAGAATGCTGGGTTAAAACAAGTTGTTTTAACCCAGTGAATGGGTCATTTTAACCCAGCGGTTGGGTTAAATGTTTGCTTAAAACAACCCAATCACTGGGTTAAAACAACCCAGCATTTTTTGAGTGTATTAACTAAAAATTTTTAATTTCAAAGAACTCAAGATTTTAAGGTAACCACTTTTTTTAAGTTAAACCAGCAATGTTTTTTTTTTTACAGTGTGAGAATTATAAGTAGGTTACAATCACTAACCCCCAAAACGATACTCGGTTACTTAACGTAACCTCGGTTCTCTCTAGAAGAGGGAACGAGTATTGCGTAAGTTCCTTACGCTACGGGAAAGTATTCTTTCTTCGAGATTTCTGAAAAACCCAAAATTATCCTTAATTTTGTAACATTGTCAACGCAGTGCGGCAGCCTGGCAGACCATAGCAGGCTATTCCAGCGTGCTATTGGCTGCTCTGCTGGCAACTGCAGCAGCCTATCGGTGAGCCCGCGTGACGTGGCGACCAATGAGGGCGCTTCGCGCCCACCTGGCTTCATTTGCCTACAGGTGGGGCGTGGCCACGTGTATATAAGCAGGGCTCACGGGCTGCATATTCGGTTTTCGTAGTTCTGAAGCGTAAAAGCCCGCGGGGCGCACGGCAAGGAACGCAATACTCGTTCCCTCTTCTAGAGAGAACCGAGGTTACGTTAAGTAACCGAGTATCGTTCTCTTACGAGAGGTTCTCTCGTATTGCGTAAGTTCCTTACGCTACGGGAACATATTGTCAACGCCGTGCGCGCCTCGCGTACAGCATATGTATCCCAGGGAACCGGGGACCATAACACTGCTCGGGCAGGGTGGCCGGTAAGGAAAACGGGCCACCACATCTACAGACACTTCATTCGAACTGACGGGTGGTTACAACGGGTGGTTACAACACCCTGTCCCATGAATGAGGGAACGGCACCTGCCGGTCTCCTTCAAATTCACCACACCTTGTCTCATGAATGAGGGAACGGCAACGCCGGTCGCCTTCAAATTCACAATATTTTATTATATGAGTGAGGTAACGGCACCGCCGGTCACCTTCAAACTCACAACAGCTCGTCTCGTAAATGAGGAAACGGCACCGCCGGTCTCCTTCAAATTCACATGAGCCTAGTACCGAACTTACTACCAGTATGTGAGCTATGTCTGCGCAGAATCACTGGGCAGGACCAACAGCCCTATTGAACTGGTAACACTTTCGCCTGTAAGGCAGGAACTTCCAGATTGTAAAATCTCACGAACGTAGACGGGGAGGCCCAGCCTGCCGCCATACAGATATCGTGGATGGAAATCCCTCTGGCCCAAGCCCACGAAGAGGCCATGCCTCTGGTGGAGTGTGCTCTGACACCTAGCGGGCACTGCAGGTGTTTGGAAGCGTATGCAGTTGCAATCGCGTCCACTATCCACCTGGAAAGGGTCTGTTTCGAGGAGGCGAGACCTTTAGTGCGCCCACCAAACGAAACAAATAGCTGCTCAGAACGCCTGAAGGCGGCGGAGCGTGTGACATAAACCCTCAATGCCCTGACAGGGCAGAGGAAATTGCCACCGTCCCCCTCATCGGATGCTGGCAGAGCCGAGAGGGAGATAATCTGCGCCCTGAAGGGAGTGCCGATCGCTTTGGGGACATAACCATGCCTCGGTCTGAGAATGACCTTAGAGTCATTAGGACCGAACTCCATACACGTCGGGCTCACTGAGAGCGCGTGTAGATCCCCCACGCGTTTCACTGAAGCCAGAGCTATCAGGAACGCGGTTTTTAGCGAAAGGAACCTTGGTTCCACAGTCTCGAGCGGTTCAAAAGGATGGGCCTTCAGGGCCTCTAGGACCAAGGCCAGATCCCATATAGGAACCGATGGGGGCCGCGGGGGATTCATCCGTCTGGCTCCTCTGAGGAAACGGATGATGAGCTCGTTCCTTCCTAGCGTGCTACCTAGCGTCGTCTGAGCGAACGCTGCTATAGCCGCCACATACACTTTGAGCGTGGAAGGGGACCTGCCCAGTTCCAAAAGCTCTTGGAGGAAGGAGAGCACCCGCTGGACCCCACATTGCTGTGGGTCCAATCCCTTGGAAACACACCACTCAGTGAACACCGGCCACTTAGAACTATATAACCGCCTCGTCGAGGGGGCTCTAGAGTGTGAAATCGTGTTCATAACCCCTTCGGGCAGGTCAACGGGTATCCGTTGGTCACCCATACATGCAGAGACCATCGCTCTGGATGGGGATGCCAAACTGACCCTCCTGCTTGAGAGAGGAGGTCTGCTCTCAGCGGAACTGGCCAGGGGGGTGAGTGCGACAGCTTCACCAGCTCTGGGTACCAAATCTGGTTCTCCCAGCGCGGCGCTATAAGGAGCACCAGGCGGCGCGTCTCCCTGATTTTCGCTATGACCTGGGGCAATAGGGAAATCGGCGGGAAAGCATACAGCGGGAGGCTGGGCCAAGGTTGGGACAGCGCATCCTCGCTTTTGGACAGAAACCTCGGGCAGCGGGCGTTCTCTTTTGTTGCAAAGAGGTCGAGCTCCGCTCTGCCGAATAGGCGCCATACCAGCTGGACTGTCTGAGGGTGCAGGGACCATTCTCCTGGGAGAATGAGGCCCCTGGACAGCTTGTCCGGGCCCACATTGAGGTGGCCCGGTACGTGCGCAGCTCTCAGCGAGCGCAGCGAGCTGTGTGCCCACACGAGCAGGCGTTCTGTCAGATTGCCCAGACACCTGGACCTGACACCGCCCTGCCGGTTCACATAGGGCACCACTGTGGTATTGTCCGACCGGACCAACACGTGGTGTCCTCGTATAAGCGGGAGAAACTGCTTGAGCGCGTTCTCTACCGCTATCATCTCCAAACAGTTTATGTGTAGGAGCTTTTCCCCGCTCGACCAGAGGCCCGAGGCCGATCTGCCCTCGAAAACGGCGCCCCAACCCGTGGTGGAGGCGTCCGTCGAGATGACCTTGCGGTGTGAGATGGCTCCCATCGTCACTCCCCGCTGGTACCAGTCGGCTACTAACCAGGGCTCTAGGGCTGAAACGCAGCCCTGAGTCACTCTGATCCTGAAGCCTCCGGACGCCCAGGCTCTGTGAGGCACTCGGGCGTTTAACCAGCATTGCGGCGGGCGCATGCGCATTAAGCCCAGCTGGAGCACAGCTGCAGCTGAGGCCATACGTCCCAGCATCCTCTGAAAGAGCTTGAGAGGTGCGATTTTGCCCGGCCGGAAGTACGCATCCATGCGCCGAACTTGGCGCGCGCGTTGGGGTGACAGGCGGGCTGACATTGCCACAGTGTCCAGATTCAAACCCAGAAATGAGGTTGATTGCGTGGGCACTAATGAGCTCTTGGTCCAATTGACCGTGAGCCCCAGGCTGTCCAGATGGCTGAGCAGCATTGCCCTGTGGGCGAGGAGCTCGGCCTCTGACTGCGCCAGGATGAGCCAATCGTCCAGATAGTTCAACACTCGCATCCCTCGACTTCTCAGGGGAGCGAGGGCCGCGTCCATGCACTTCGTAAATGTACGGGGTGCTAGTGACAGGCCGAACGGAAGGACGGTGTATTGATAAGCCTGGCCGTCGAAGGCGAATCGTAAGAATGGCCTGTGACGCGGCGTTATCTTGATTTGAAAATATGCGTCTTTCAAATCTAGGGAGATTAGCCAGTCTCTCGGGCGAATATGCGCGAGGATCTGCTTGGTCGTGAGCATCTTGAACGATCTTCTCATAAGAGCTTTGTTCAGACGCCTCAGATCCAGAATCGGTCTGAGCGACCCAACCCTTTTTGGCACGAGAAAATACCGGCTGTAAAAGCCTGACTCGCTCATAGAATGGGGAACCGGTTCTATAGCCCCTTCGCACAGCAGTGTGGCTATCTCCGCTCGAAGTAGATGTGCTACTTCCTCGCTCACTCTCGTCTCCGTACGCGCACAGAAGCGCGGAGGGCGGCGAGCGAACTGCAGAGTGTAGCCGTGCTTCACTGTTTTCAGCACCCATTCTGATACACCTGGAATGGCTTCCCACGCTCTCGCGTGTGCCACACGGGATAGAACGGCCTCCGGGCTCGAAACGCCGCGCTTTGCGGGTTCGACGGCCTGTATAGGAGGGGCGGGCGCAGTGCGCGCGCTCTCTGTGCTGTGGGCCAGCCGATCGCTCGCGATGGCTGGCCGCCCTACACACTGTATCTCTGCCGCTTCGAGCAGGGAGTGGCTTGTGTGTGGCCTTACACTCGTCGTTCCGGCCACCTTGGGCGGAGAACAAATGGTGTGTGGCGCGGCGCATGGCGCCGGGGGCAGAATGTTCGCGAAAATGTGTGAGCGCGTTTGAGCGGGCACAACTCTTACGCGTGGAACATGACCGGTTAAGAGTGGCTGTGTGACAGCGCGTGTGGTGATTAGGCGTGGGCGCAAATAAGCGGACACGTGACCTAACTCTAGCACTCGAGCGGCCGGTGGCCGCTTTATGTGAGTGAGAGACACGGGATTTGTGGTGCTTGGGTGCAGGGGTGAACACAAAAGTGGGCACGTTTACTGCATTTGAAAACACATACGGCGTGAGCCGTGCAACCAGAAAAAAGGCAACTTCGTGATTTCTCTGGTTCGTCATAAAAACGGCGGTTGTAGACAGGCGAGAGGACAGTTTTGCCGGCTCGTTTGCTGCGTGAGAGCCATCTGCAGCAGCCACAGGAGTGGGGGCTGACAGGAAGAAGAGTTTTGACGGTGGTCCGACCACGGCGGGACTTAACCGTCGCTTCCCCCCTCTGCTAGGAGGACTTTGGAGGGGCTACAGTTGGAAACAGGCGAGAGGGCGAGTTCGCGGGCTCGTAGGCTGCGTGGAAAACATCTGCAGTAGCCACAGGAGTGGGGACTGACAGGAAAAACAGAGTTTTAACGGTGGTCCGGCCGCAGCGGGACTTAACCGTCTTTTCTCTCCTTATGTATAGACGTCCAAAAATACTCGAGCACCACGTGGTGCGAGTTAGCTTTCTGTATGTAAGAAAAGCTGGCCGCGAGCCCGGGGAAGCGGACAATAAAACATTTTTATCTGCCGCGAGAGCTGGGCTCGAACTCGGGTCTCCGGCGTTTCAGCCGCTGATTTTGCCACTGTGCTACCGGGAGGCACACAATAGCGTTCAGTTAGCGCGAGCATACAGCAGTACGTCCTCGTGCTTGTTGGCAGTCGTGCGTGCATAAAAGACAGGCTCGTTACTGCAATAGTAATATTTCCAGCCGCCTGAACTGGAGAGGGGGCTGAGAAATGCTAGAGAATGGCGGTTCGTCCGGCCACAGCGGGACGAAAACACCCTCTGTTAATTTCCCGGTGAGTGCGGCGCGCGCACGTGCGCGCGCGCTGAACGTGCTCGTGACCGAGCGCACTCACATTCCTTGTGAACGGCGCAATCTGCGCGGTCCAAGAGGGGGGAGTGCGGGTTCGTTGGAGAGCATATGTCAGCGTCATGTCTTATGACGGCGTATGTTTGCTGGCGTGCGTGTCTTAACAGGCTCGTGTACAGCAATATGAACAATTCCAGTCGCCTGAACTCATGAGGGGACTGAAAAATGTGCGCGAGGGTGGAACAGCTCTCTTGTAACGTAAAGAGAGCTGCAGGACCGTGCATTTCTGCCATCCCTTGTATATAAGCGGCGCATCAGCGCGGCATGAACAGAGGGGGGAGGAGGCTCGCTCCGAGACCGTTCATTTCTACCATCCCTTGCAAGCGGCGCGGTGGCGCGGCTTGAACAGAGGGGGAGGAGGCTCGCTCCGAGACCGTTCATTCCTACCATCCCTTGAAAGCGGCGCGGTGGCGCGGCTTGAATAGAGGGGGAGAAGGCTCGCTCCGAGACCGTTCATTCCTACCATCCCTTGTAAGCGGCGCGGCTTGAACAGAGGGGGAGGAGGCTCGCTCCGAGACCGTTCATTTCAACCATCTCTTGTAAGCGGCGCGGTGGCGCGGCTTGAACAGAGGGGGGGAACAGCGGAGTGATGTCGTCATAAAACTGCTCGAGTCGAGCCCGCAGGGTCGACATAGAGAGTTCCTCACACTCGGGGCATTCGCCCGCGAGGAGTGCGGCGGCGGCGTGGTCACGGCCCAGACAGAGAGCGCAGACACATGGCGGTCTCTGGTGCTGAGCTGCACGTGGCACGAGCCGCAGGTGGAACGAGGCGTTTTGATAAAAACGCTCGTGCTCTTTTATGAAACGTGTGACGCAACGGCGAGAACACGTGCAATGAAAGGATATAATGCTGCCGGATAGCAGAGCAGGCACGGATGGCTGAAGGTGGCGCGATGCTGCCGGCTTCTCCAGGCGCTGTCCTCTGCTTGCTCGTCTGCACGTTCACGGCGGCGGGTTCCAGATCCAGCGATGCGAAGGGCTTCGCTGAAGAAAAGAAAATCGAATATGCAGCCCGTGAGCCCTGCTTATATACACGTGGCCACGCCCCACCTGTAGGCAAATGAAGCCAGGTGGGCGCGAAGCGCCCTCATTGGTCGCCACGTCACGCGGGCTCACCGATAGGCTGCTGCAGTTGCCAGCAGAGCAGCCAATAGCACGCTGGAATAGCCTGCTATGGTCTGCCAGGCTGCCGCACTGCGTTGACAATGTTACAAAATTAAGGATAATTTTGGGTTTTTCAGAAATCTCGAAGAAAGAATACTTTCCCGTAGCGTAAGGAACTTACGCAATACGAGAGAACCTCTCGTAAGAGAACTGTGATAATGCCAGGATTGTGTTTCTTACCTTCTGATGCATGTTGTTAAAAAAAAGAAGAAGCCTTTTTTAACCAATCAGGATGTGATGTCACAAGCAAACTGCCATGAGATGATTTACTTTGGACCCTTTCCCATAATTTTACCTTATATATCATTATGAAAAATATGACATTTCTGATAGAGAAGTGGTGCCTCCACCAAATGTATCTTCTATTGAAAATACATTATAATTTAAGGAAAAATGGTTTGGGGATGACTATATTCTTTGCTTAAGCAGGCAAAAACTATAAAATGCTGCAGTTGATCAACCTTATTAAATATGTGGCCTCAGCATATAAAATAAAAATTATATTTCAAAAAACAAAATAGGGGTGAATGCAGGTTGACTGAGACACTTTCCGCCATTGAGATGTCCCAATCAACTAATTTGAGAGGTTTTTAAAGCTTTATTTTTTACAGTTAAGTTCTCTACTCCAGATTTTTTATATTTACACTGATCAGGCAAAACATTATGACCTAATATTGCGTTGGTCCCCCAAAACAGCCCTGACCCGTCGAGGCATGGACTCCACTAGACCCCTGAAGGTGCGCTGTGGTATCTGGCGCCAAGATGTTAGCAGCAGATCCTTTAAGTCCTGTAAGCTGCGAGGTGGGGTCTCCATGGATTGGACTTGTTTGTTCAGCACATCCCACAAATGCTCGATTGGATTGAGATCTGGTAGGGTGACCAAACGTCCTGTTTTCCCAGGGCATGTCCTGTTTTCAAGTCCTATCCTGGCCCTAATATAACAATTTTCTATCCATACAGAGGGGGCATACTTTAAATGTATTGAAATTAATAAGGAATCTTTGAGTAAACTTCGAGTATCATTTGAGTATCTCATTGCTGGGCCGAGTGTCCTGGTTTTCGGTAATCAAAATATGGTCACCTTAGATCTGGGGAATTTGGAGGCCAAGTCAACACCTCAAACTCGTTGTGCTCCTCCAGCAGAACATTGCCCAAACCATCACTGCCTCCGCCGGATTGCCTTCTTCCTATAGTGCACCTGGTGCCATGTGTTCCCGAGGTAAGCGGAGACACACACGCACCCGGCCAAAGAAAACGTGATTCATCAGACCAGGCTAACTTCTTCCATTGCTCCGTGGTCCAATTCTGATCCTCACGTGCCACTGTTGGCGCTTTTGGCGGTGGACAGGGGTCAGCATTTGCACCCTGACAAACTGCGATGCACTGTGTATTCAGTCACCTTTCTATCAGAACCAGCATGAACTTCTTCAGCAGTTTGAGCTCCAGTAGCTCGTCTGTTTGATCGGACCACACGGGCCAGCCTTCGCTCCCCACGTACATCAATGAGCCTTGGCCGCCCATCAGAGCCAGCCCAAGGCATAAGTGAACTAACGCTGCTTAGGGCCCCCTTGGCCACCAGAGGGCCCAAAAGAGCACAATAAATTACTCTCCGGCAAAGTTATTTTATGATGATTGAAATCGCGAAATGGCCTTAAAGCTACACTGTGTGATATTTTCCCCCATCTAGCGGTGAAAAGGTATATGACCATCTAGTAAATATTAGTTTCTGTTCCTCCCAATTCCGATTTCGTTTTAACTCCTACGGTGGCCGATTTAGTCCAAGATTAACATGGCTTCCAGTTCGACCTCGTCCATTAGTGTTGATTTGCCTGTTGTGTTGCCGTCTTAATTCTCTTTTTCGCTTCCTTGGCGACTCTGTTACATATCCTCGAGAATAAGAGTGATCCTCCATCAGCAACAGACTTTCAAAAAGGCTTTCAGGTTTTCATATAGCAGTCTCAAGCAATCCCCCTCTTCACATTCAACACGGTGCCATCGAGTGTTAAAACGCAAAATGCAAAGAATGAATTTACGGGTATGTCCCTCTTTGGCTAATGTACTTTCAAGATGGAGGGGCAACATGGCGACCCCCATTCGAACCCCTTACCCGTATGCATTTTCAATGGCATATTATAAACTTACGAGAATACTTTATTACTTGAAAGAAGTAAATATACATTAATGAGCACATATATTTTTGAAAGAACTAAGTGTTTTTAGCTAAGAATAAACTAAAAAAGTTACACAGTGTAGCTTTAAACAATTATTGCAATAAATTGCAAAAAGTTTTCTAATATATGCACGGATTGATTCGGCGCCATCGGCTGGACACTATTCGCTTGTCAGTCAGGATTCATCAAGTCCAAAGAGCGGAACAATCGGCGCTAAAACGTACTCGTCAGTTGCCCGGTAACCTTTTTATGAACGGATGGATTTGAGAATGCGCTATATGGTTTAGTGCGAATATATTGTCTGACAATGTTTTGGACAGAGTAGACAGCATAGTTCTCCCTTGAAATTATAAGTTGTGTAGCCTACATTTTGGAAGTTTTTACACAGTCGAATGGAATACAAAAAAATAACATTTTGTTTCCGCCAAAATAAAAGCTCTGTTTAATGTTTGAAAGTAATCAACATTTCTTGTTTTTAAAATAAGTCTCTTCTTCTCACCAAGGCTGCATTTATTTGATTAAAAATACAGTAAAAACAGAAATATTGTAAAATAATATGATGTAAAAACAGCTGTTTTCTATGTGAATATATAGTCAAGTGTAATTTATTCCTGAATGTGATCAAAGCTGAATTTATCATCATTACTCCTGTCTTCAGTGTCATATGATCCTTCACTAATCATTCTGATATGATGATTTGATGCTCAACAAACATCTATAATTATCAGTGTTGAACAATGTTTTTAGGATTTTTTTTGAAAGCTTTCTATTTCAGAGAAATGTTGTTCTTTTGAACCTTCTATTCATCAAAGAGTCCTGGGGAAAAGTGAGCATATTCAGCATAAGAGACTACTTAAAAAAGTACATATCCCAGTGTGAACTATATTGTAAGACTTACTGTAAGACTTTGAATATTAACACCTGATCACTCTTGTGGGTTTGCTACTGTTACGATTAAAAACCTTATAAGGATAAAAACATGACAGGTAGACTTGATGTAACCAACACAACTACAACTAATACAATTTATACTGGGTTTGCAAATTATCAAGAATTGACAATAGTCAATCGTATTGGTGGCACAGAGGGGCCCCCAAATAAAATTCTGCTTAGGGCCCCATAAGGGCTTGGGCCGGCCCTGCCGCCCATGACCCTGTCGCCGGTTCACCACTGTTCCTTCCTTGGAGCACTTTTGATAGACACTGACCACTGCAGACCGGGAACACCCCACAAGAGCTGCAGTTTTGGAGATGCTCTGACCCAGTCGTCTAGCCATCACAATCTGGCCAAACTCACTCAAATCCTTACGCTTGCCCATTTTTCCTGCTTCTAACGCATCAACTTTGAGGACAAAATGTTCACTTGCTGCCTAATATATCCCACCCACTAACAGACGATGAAGAGATCATCAGTGTTATTCACTTCACCTCATATGTTATGCCTGATCAGTGTATTTTTTAACCCGTTTTATTATTTTCTTGCCATTAAATTGAACACTGTCCTTTTATTTTATTGCTGATGTCTCAAGTGGCTGATGATGTTGGGGATAAATGACATGATGTGAAGCTTTGCAGCCGGATAATAACGTATTCTGTGTGGTTTTAGACTATAAACAACGAAATGGATTGAAGTCAGGTTTCTGCTGCCTGTCAGAACAAAGCCTACACAGTCAACACTCACTACTAAGTGAATGTAAAGAGCCAGTAAACTGCCTGACTCATAGGTGATGAAACCCCTCGTCCTCCATGACCCCGACCAAGCTACTTAAAGCCTCGGGTAAATTTGCTGAAGCTCTTGACCTTAGATACGGTGTCCCACAGGGCACATAAACCCTATCTAGGGTGCAGAGCCTTTCGGAAACAAGCAGAAATCCAGCTGGCCTTATCTTATCATGTTATGAGTAAGCAAACAGGAGCACAGAAAATGTCAGCCTGCACATTACCCTACACACATCAAATCTGAGAGCTGAAGCGCTCACTGACCGGTCCGTTTGAATTGAGAGCAAACTGTAGATATCTTTAGGCTTGAGGTTCTTTAGCACCTTCTTTTCCAGCCGTTAGTTTTGTATTTTTTTTGTAGAAATTTGAACAGAGCAAAACCTCCAGATGACGAGCGGGAAAAGGTTCAGACTGGAATCTTGACGTTGTTTTACACAAGGTTAAAAACGTTCCCATTAATCTGCCATGATGACCATCCCTTTTAAAATGATTCATTCCCAATTAAATCAAATTTGGAGTTTGGTGGCTTGATAAACTCCTGTTCACCGAATCCACCCCTTAATGTTTAATTTACAGTACCATTGTCCTTTATAACATTTAATGGTCAATGTGTAAGGAATAATTGACGACGGGCCATTCAATTATTAGAACAATAATGCACACCCGACGCGGTCACGACGCGAAGCGGAGTTACACCTCGGGTGTGCATTATTATTCTAATAATTGAACGCCCCGGAGTCAATTATTCCGCTTATACTACGGTTACCACACCTCAAGACATCGATCCGAAGATATATTTAAAGGGATTCGTCCGGTTTTTGTACTTAAATCGCTATTGTGAGTAGGACTATTTCTTCCGCGTCTCATCCAACGGCTCTTTTGCTAGTTCTGAAACGTCATTTTAAAGCTGTTAACAAAGGCTTGAGCCGTTGATAGCATTCTACCTCAGTTATTAATAAAGTTATTAGAAAGAGAGCGTGCGAGAGAGAGAGAGAGAGAGAGAGAGAGAGAGAGAGAGAGAGAGAGAGAGAGAGAGAGAGAGCTTGTGTGAATTAGGCTGCCTCTGTGCGTCTCTAAACAGTGAAATAATAGTGAAATAGTGAAAAAATGTCACGTGTAGCCTTTAAGTTGCTCCACTATATAGGCTAACTGATCAAATGGTCAGGGCAGCGCTGACACCTTTCTGTGCAAACTGTAGTGCGTGTGCGAGTGTGTGATTTCAGTAATGAGACAGAAAAGCTTGCCTTTGATGTCCGCTTCCGTCTGTTGGTTTTCATCTGGACTGTCTAATACTGCTGCCGCCCAGTTGTTGAACGTTTTATATTCACCGTAAATATTAAGATTTACTTTAGGAAAATCGTCTGTCATATTGTTGTTTTTTAGTCCTGTAATTTCCGTTATTACAGTTAACTATGCGAAGTGATATGGAACTGTAATGCGGTCAAGAGCTGCCTGGAACTACGTTCGCTGTGCATCTCCCAGAAAATAATTGCACACCTCAGAACGTTCATCAGCCAATCAGATTCAAGCATTCAACGGCCCCGTAGTATAAGATAAAGTAAATTACACTTTATTCTATCTATCTATCTATCTATCTATCTATCTATCTATCTATCTATCTATCTATCTATCTATCTATCTATCTATCTATCTATCTATCTATCTATCTATCTATCTATCTATCTATCTATCTATCTATCTATCTATCTATCTATCTATCTATCTGTCTATCATCCATCCATCCATCCATCCATCCATCCATCCATCCATCCATCCATCCATCCATCCATTGTTTTATCTGTCTATCATCCATCCATCCATCCATCCATCATCCATCCTTTGTTATCTGTCTATCATTCATCCATCCATCCATCCATCCATCCATCCATCCATCCATCCATCCATCCATCCATCCATCCATCCATCCATCGTTCTACAGTATCTATCTGTCTATAATCCATCATCCATCATTCTACAGTATCTATCTGTCTATCATCCATCCATCCATCCATCCATCCATCCATCCATTGTTTAATCTATCATCCATCCATCCATCCATCCATCCATCCATCCATCCATCCATCGTTCTACAGTATCTATCTGTCTATCATCCATCCATCCATCCATTGTTTTATCTGTCTATCATCCATCCATCCATCCATCGTTCTACAGTATCTATCTGTCTATCATCCATCCATCCATACATCCATCCATCCATCCATCCATTGTTTTATCTGTCTATCATCCATCCATCCATTGTTCTATCTGTCTATCATCCATCCATCCATTGTTCTATCTGTCTATCAACCATCCATCCATCCATCCATCCATCCATCCATCCATCCATCGTTCTACAGTATCTATCTGTCTATCATCCATCCATCCATCCATCCATCCATCCATTGTTTAATCTGTCTATCATCCATCCATCCATCCATCCATCCATCCATCCATCGTTCTACAGTATCTATCTGTCTATCATCCATCCATCCATACATCCATCCATCCATTGTTTTATCTGTCTATCATCCATCCATCCATCCATCCATCCATCCATCCATCCATCCATCCATCCATCCATCCATCCATCCATCCATCCATCCATCCATCCATCCATTGTTTTATCTGTCAATCATCCATCCATCCATCCATCGTTCTACAGTATATATCTGTCTATCATCCATCCATCCATTGTTCTATCTGTCTATCAACCATCCATCCATCCATCCATCCATCCATCCATCCATCCATCCATCCATCCATCCATCCATCCATCCATCCATCCATCCATCCATCCATCGTTCTACAGTATCTATCTGTCTATAATCCATCATCCATCGTTCTACAGTATCTATCTGTCTATCATCCATCCATCCATCCATCCATCCATCCATCCATCCATCCATCCATCCATCCATCCATTGTTTAATCTGTCTATCATCCATCCATCGTTCTACAGTATCTATCTGTCTATCATCCATCCATCCATACATCCATCCATCCATTGTTTTATCTGTCTATCATCCATCCATCCATCCATCATTCTACAGTATCTATCTGTCTATCATCCATCCATCCATCCATCCATCCATCCATCCATCCATCCATCCATCCATCCATCCATCCATCCATCCATCCATCCATCCATCCATCCATCCATCCAGTAACTTGATTGTGATTGAACTTTAAATTCTAGCTTATTATTTCCTCAACACTTGGCTTACTGGCTCAAGTCAATCTATTTATATCTATCTAGACAGAAAATAGAAGAAAAAATAAACAAATCTGAATGACTGTTTACCTAAATTGGAACTGATAGGTGTTGGCTGTGTTACTCGACTCATTCACGCTCCCAAAAGGGCCATTTGGCATTGTGCCGGGGTTGCCAGGTTTATTTGACTGAAATGGTTGCATTGAAATATTTTAAAAGGACAAAGTCTTCCAAATGTTTTGGAAGAACTCCCGCTACCCGTTTCCAATGTCACTCAAAAGCGACTCAGTGTAATTATGAGCTCATCGCTGCTTGTTGTTATGATGGGTGTTGAACAAGTGACAGTCCACGGCAACAGATGACTTCACAGTGATTGCTTAATATTTATTGATAATTAGCCAGCATAACTCAGCTCTCACTTAGGTCTTACTATACATGATTTTTTTAAATATACAGCAGACGCCTGTGCATAAATCAGACAGCTGTTTAGAAAAGGCGTTGACACATGGTGACTGACACATTAAAGCGCTGAATAATATGATTGGATACAAAGTGGACACATGATCACTCCCTTACTGATGGAATGGTGTAATGATTTATTGGTTATAAATCATTGCTATGCAGTTGCTTGGGTGCTCTAAATAGTTTTCAATGTATTTCAAAGTGTTTTGTTCGTTGCTGGTTTGATAGGTGGTTGCTAGGGCGTTGCTATGTGGTATGCAGTTGCTAGGGTGTGCCGAATGGTTTTTAGTTAATTGCCATGCATTTGCGAATGTGTTCTGGATGTTTTGTAATGCATTGGTATGTGATTTACTACAGGTTAGGGTTACTAGTTTCGTGTAGCCAGACCTTCAGACTGGAGACAGAAGCTCTACTCCATTGCAGTGTTCAATGGCCAAGTACCGCCCAAGAGAACATCTGACTGACATGTAAAGCAACCAATCACAGTTCACAGAGGTCCCGGGTTCAATTCCCCCAATTTATGTTACAAACCCTTATTTAAATTCGCCAGGAAAGGGGAACATAACATAAAGATGGACACATGAAACCAAGCAATTATGGAGCCAGAAATGTCACATACTTTTGAAAATCCAGCGTTTACTTAATTCTGATAAGCATTGAGAAATGTATGATGTCAATGTTAAGAGAAAATGTTCACAGTCACCTAGACTCACTTCAATTTGCTTATAAGAAAGGAAAAGGACAGGTGATGCTATCAATAGTTTGATGCATTTGGTTTTAAATCACCTAGAGGATTCAGATGCTTATGCACGAGCGCTTTTTATTGATTTTAGTTCAGCTTTTAATACTATACAACCACATGTTTTAATTAAAAAGTTAAAGCAGTTAGATGTAAATCCCCCGATTATATAGTGGTATCACTCCTTTTTAACAAATAGAACTGAGAGTAAAAGTAAATACAAGTTTATCACAAGTAAAATACAGTAGCACTGGTGTTCCTCAGGGCTGTGTTAGTTCACCAGTTTTTTTACATTATACACTAATGAGTGCTCAAGTAAGCACCTACAGAACTATATTCTAAAGTACTCGGATGACACAGTAATTTTAAGCCTGTTGAAAAAACAAGACTCTTGTTCTACCTTAGCCTGACGTTGTCATACTCAATTCTAGTCAGAATTTGAGTCTGATACTGCTCCGTTGGGCTGTGATTATGGGGCGTGTTTCAACCGAACCAGGAAAGACCTCAAATGGATAGACCTACAACCAATCAGAGCAACGGAGCGACGCATAACGTTAGTTGTCAAATGTCAACAGAACTCAACTGCACTGTGTTGCCAAGTCCGCGGGTTGAAGTGACCCCAATTATGTGATATACAGACCCAGGAATGCGAATTTTAGCAGGCATCCCTGCGAAAATAACACATATTTTACCCCCCAAATGCCTTTTTACAAATGCCTTTTTTTTCCGGAGAACCCCCCCGGAAAGCTATTGGGCTTGTTTTTAGCTAGTTTTGAGTAGCAATCAAGATTGGGCGGGTTTTGTTGTAAAAACTTGGCAACCCTGTCTGTACGCACGCTGGAATAAGTTATGTTAGAAGAAAACGATGAGTGTAAACGATCTTTGCCGGTGTTGTAAAAAAAGAATTTAAGGATACACAGAGTACTTACCAACACCATCATCATTTCTGAGAGAAATAGTGAAGGTGAATGCATATACGAACAAGTTCTCCGTTTAGGATTAGAACAAATTCAACCCAAGCGCCTTTGATGACGTGGATGATTACGTTACTGTTTATCATCTGTCCATCATCGTCTAAAGCCCGCCCTGACAATTTCATTGGTCCGAACAGTTTCTGTTCGGGCATAATTACTTCTCTATGGATCAAGTCCAGACCGAACTGCCCGAGTTAAAATGTTGTGGGTGGGGCTAAGTTCGGCTGGCATCCAGGCTAGTTCTACCTATTATTCTGAGATTAATTATTGATTAATTATTGATGTTGATTGGTGTGACTCAAATTATCTAAAAATTAACACTAAGAAAACAGAGGAAAGTATTTTTGATCCTAAGGGAATCAGGGAATATACCCTTACGAAAATGAACCATGGTTTTACTACAAATAAAACCAAAAAACCATGGTTATTGTAGTTGCATGGTTTTGCTACTCTAACCATAGTTTAACCATGGTATTTGTGGTAAAACGGTAATCAATTAGCCAAAAAACCATGGTTACTACACTTTTACTATAATAAAAATGTTTCTCTTTATACAGTCTGTATTAGAAAGTGATATCAGATATGGCTTGTCTTCTTGGTTTGGTAATCTCTCTGTAAAATCTAAATCAAAGATAATGTATACTGTTCGAACTGCGATGAAAGTGATCGGACTGAAAGACTACCCCAGTATTCAGTCTCTGTACCAGCAATGCACTCTAAATGAGGCAAAAAAGATTTTAAGTGATCCATCACATATACTTCATCCCTGTTATGATCTCTTACCCTCTGGAAGAAGGTATTTAAAAAATATTTTGTGCCCGTATCAATTAGATTGTTGAATTTGGATGTGATGCTCTAGCTATTTTTAATGTGTATGGTATGTATTGTGTGAATGAATTATGGTTGAATCATGAATGTTTTTTATAACGTATGACTATGGTGTAAAATTTTATAATGCATCAGGTTTTGCTCAATGCTGGCTACGAAGTCCATCTCAAATTTCCCTTCATGGGACAATAAAGTATATTTCATTTCATTCATTGTCAAAGTTGTAAACACAACGGCTTTCGTTTTCCATAAGGGGGTTTGGCATCACGGCATCTTTGTTTACAGACAGACAGACAGAATTGGTTGAATTCTTCAGGATTTTCTCCCGGAAATCCTGAAGAATTCAACCAATCAAATGACGACTTCAAAACGTTTGTATGCCATACGCATCAGCCGTTCAGCCAATGATCCGTGGGCGTGACGTCTGAGGCCGAGGGTCACTAGAGCTTTGATAGGTGATTGCTAGGGCGTTGTTATGTGGTTGACAGGGTGTGTAAACTTGCTTTTATGCATTGATGTGCACTTGTAAGGGTCTTTTGAGTAGTCTTTAGTGCATTGCTATACAGTTGTAAAGGGTTTATTCCATTGCTACGCAGTTACTAGAGTGTACTGGCGCTGGGTGGTTGCTAGGGTCTTCTGGATGTTTTTAGTTCCTTGCTAATTTGTTTTCTTTGTTTCTGCATGTTCTGGTGGTTGCTAGGGCATTGCTAGGTAATTGTTTACTGGTCCAAGTCAAATGAGCCCCCCATAAAGTCTAGAACTAATCCTAAACCTTGCCTCACCAAGCAGCACTGATATATTCTTGGATCCTATTAGGAACATTTTGACTTCCAGATGCTTGACGTATTTTATAGCTATGTTGTTTGGCTTCTCCTCATCATGGTCAAGTTTAAAAGCATTGACCGTTCCCTCAAACCACGCCAGACTCGAATGGCTTTGGCACGTTGGCTCTTGAGAGAAATGTTGTAATGCTTGTTCTTTGACGTGAAGTTACAAACACCCGACCACATTTTCCCTGTGTGCTTCCTCTGGTGGAAACCATCCAGATTTCATCCCTGTCTCATTCATTGCAGCAGTACAATATCTGAGCGCTCTCAATGACCTGCCCGAGCCTGTTTTCTAGAGATGGTTGTTTTGCCCATCGCCGTGTTTTCTCAAATGACGCCAACTTCCTCGAGTTCTTTGAGTGTAACACTAAATTTACAAGCATGTTGTGCAACCACAAATTCTTCCGCTTGATAAAAGTCGATGGGGAAACTGTAGCCTGGGGACTGTTTCTGTGCTACAGTCGAACAACAGATATGTTTTAGTGCTTCCAGGGAGACCTTGTTATGACCGCCCTTTGACTTCTTTCAATGAGTTTTCATACGACACTCTGTCCGGCAACGTACACTGAACAACCAACACAATCTTGAGTTTGTGACTCTTGTGCTATAGTTGGTTTTTAATGGCACAGCTGCTTTGCATAAAGTTGTAAAAAACTATCCAATAATTCCCAGCATGATATCAAACCCTACCCTGAAGTGTTTCAGTGAGCATGTCATTTACTAGAGGTTCTGACAAAATGCTAATGGCTGCAGTCTATTTATAATGTTTCATTAAAGGCACAGTTCCATGTGTGTTTTGTATTGTTTTGGAGGGGGGGGGGGGACAATAAAAAACTATTGTTTTTTAGTGCTATATAGCACCAATTTTGGTGCTTCAGTGGTTCTTCACCGGTTCTTTGACTAAGGTGCTATATAGCACCGCTACCATATACAGAACATGTTAAGATATGGTGCTATATAGCACCAAAAGTGGTTCCTCTATGATTACGACGAAGAACCATTTTTGGTGCCATATAGAACCTTTTTTTTTAGAGTGTAGCGTCCCCACGCTGGACGCAAGGAGGGACGTTCAACGCAACGAGTGACGTTTGACGCATAATGAATGACATTTGACCAATCCGCTGACGTGCCGGCATGTTAAAAGGCCCCATTTGTTATGTTTACATTTATGCATTTGGCAGACGCTTTTATCCAAAGCGATTTACCTTATTACAGGGACAATCCCCCTGGAGCAACATGGAGTAAAGTGCCTTGCTCAAGGACACACTGGTGGTGACCGCTGCGATTGGGTTGTTTTAACCCAGCGATTGGGTTGTTTTAACCCAGCCAGCGATTGGGTTGTTTTAACCCAGCGAATGGGTTGTTTTAACCCAGCAATTGGGTTGTTTTAACCCAGCGAATGGGTTGTTTTAACCCAGCAATTGGGTTGTTTTTTAACCCAGTGAATGGGTAGTTTTAACCTAACGGTTGGGTTAAATATTTGCTTAAAACTACCCAAATGCTGGGTTAAAACAACCCAAATGCTGGGTTAGTCCATTTTCATCCCAACTTGGGTTGTTTTTAACCCAGCATTTTTTACAGTGTACATAAATGTCTTGTAACATTTACACGAGTGCCTGTGTTCTGTGCGCTGAACTCCAGCAACTACAACCACACAGTGAATCGCCATCGGCCGGGAATGTGCACTGCATGACCTCTGCCAGCATCTCACTCACCTCTCTTTTCCCTTCTTCACCTTGCCATAATGATTTCATAATCTCACAAAAACAAAAGAAGGAAAAAGTATGAACCACTTGCAGAATCTGTGAAAATGTGTGTGTGTGTGTGTGTGTGTGTCGTACCCTGATGATCCACGGCTGTGTGTGTGTATGCGTGTGTGTGTGTCGTACCCTGATGATCCATGGCGGTGTGTGTGTGTGTGTGTGTGTGTCGTACCCTGATGATCCATGGCGGTGTGTGTGTGTGTGTGTGTGTGAGAGTCTCTTGTTTGTCCTGAGCAGTTAAACTGCCCAATGTTCTCCAGCTCCTGCACATTCTTCAGTTTTCCAGCATCTTCTGCATATTTGAGCCTCTCCAGCAGTGACTGTGTGATTCTGAGATCTGAGGACGATTGAGGGACTCAAATGTCCCTCAGTTGCCCTCAGTGTGAAAAGATAGATCTCAAAATCAAGAACATTGGTCAGTTTAACTGCTCAGGACAAACAAGAGACTCAAGAACAACCATCACAAAACACACACACAGCCGTGGATCATCAGGGCACGACACACACACACACACACACACACACACACACACACACACACACACACACACACACACACACACACACACACACACACACACACACACACACACACACACACACACACACACACACACACACACACACACACACACACACACACACACACACACACACACACACACACACACACAGACAGCCGTGGATCATCCAGGGAATGACTTATTGACAATGAATGGTTCATAAACCTTTGAACGGGGTTATTTTTTTTTGTCTTGTCGCCTGCGGTTCACATAATTTTTCTTGCACTTTATATGTGATGCACAAAAAATACATAAATATATGAGACATTTTAGCTACTGATTTCATAACAATTTAGTACTTTTTTTCATAATTCCAATTTTTGCACTGATAATTCTCTTTAGATTTTCATGACAAATATTCTATAAATACTTTCAATTTAAATCAAGTATCTTTCTTGTATTGCAGTGATTTGGATGAAATGTGTTATATCATGGTACATGTCAGTCTCCTGTCCAGCGAGTGCATCAAGGGCACTAGAGTGAGTGAACTCGTTGCGTTACATGTTGATGGCGTGTGTGTCTGCGTAATCAGCGGCTGCTCAAGGTCACAGTCCCTTACTGGTTTCTCTCTCTGGAATAACCCCTCAAGGTCTCGTTCGGCCTGGACTCTGGAACATAGTAGACTTTGTAGCCATAAACTTGTTATGCTGAATGCTGGATGACAAATAACTCAAGAGTCAACAGTGTGCGAGCGCCTGCTTTTTTGATTCCGGGATCTTTGCGTGATGTGCCATTATTGACCCCCCGTTATTAGTGGACATTGGGACAAATAAACAGGTTAAAAATGAGATAAAATGACATGGAGAATATGTTTAATAACACATTTCTGGTGTAATTGGGCTGTTTATAATTATTAACAATAATAATAATTTAATAATAAATGTTTTAGCAAATCATTCTAAAAGTTTACTAAAATTAAATCTTTCTGAAAACTTTAAACCCTTGACGTGGTTTTATTATTGATTTATTTGTATTATTTATTTATAAATTTATATTTAAAACTGCATACAATTTAAATTATTTGTTAATAATTAACAAAAATAAAAAACATTTGTTTTTGTACATTCATTATAATTATATATGATATAAAATGATATTTTTTAATATTTGTTTATTTTATTCTATAATTATTTTTATTATAATAACTATAATTTGCATTATAATTATATTTAAATATTAATATCAACAATTATTTATTATAAATGTTATACTATTGATTTTAATATGATTCAGTATTATTTTATAAGAAGAATTATCATTAAGTCATTTAGTATTATTATTCATTAGTATTATATTCAATTATATTTGATGTAAATAGATTTATTTTATACTTTTATTTATATTTACAGTATATAATATTTTAAATAAAATTATAATTTATATTACAATTTTAATATATTTCTATATAAAATTTTCTAAATGCTATAGAACAAACAAACTTATATATTAAAGTCCTTATTCTTCCAAAAAAATGATACAAATCTATTTATCGGGCAATTTTATAAGGAAAAAAAAATTGGATTAATCTTTGTGTTATTTTAAAAAGGTGGAGAAACCTTTACAAACGTAAATAATCAAATGTTCAAAGTTAATATTGATTTTAGAAAACACGTGTAAGTGGTTTAAAATCATTGCCAGATTGATCTGCGATCTATGAAGTTCATGATCTAAACCTTGACATTCACATTTGTTTATTAAAATGACAGCGATGCCAAAACAAACAAACATTGCATCTAAATGTTGACATGTCTCTCTTTGCACAAAGCATCTCATCTTTCTCATGTTTTTTTGTCTGGACTTTCAGGTGTGTTCAGGTGAGTTCAGATGTGTTCAGGTGTGTTCAGATGTGCTTAGGTGTGTTCAGATGTGTTCAGGTGTATTCAGATGTGTTCAGGTGAGTTCAGGTGTGTTCATATGAGTTCAGATGTGTTCAGATGTGGTCAGGTGTGTTCAGATGAGTTCAGATGTGTTCAGGTGTGTACAGGTGTGTTCCGATGTGGTCAGGTGTGTTCAGGAGTGTCCAGGTGTGGTCAGGTGTGTTCAGATGTGTTCAGATGTGTTCAGATGAGTTCAGATGTGTTCAGGTGTGTTCAGATGTGTTCAGGTGTGTTCAGATGAGTTCAGATGTGTTCAGGTGTGATCAGATGTGTTTAGATGTGGTCAGGTGTGTTCAGGTGAGTTCAGATGTGTTCAGGTGTTTTTCAGATGTGTTCAGGTGTGGTCAGGTGTGTTCAGATGTGTTCAGATGAGTTCAGGTGTGTTCAGGTGTGTTCAGATGAGTTCAGGTGTGTTCAGGTGAGTTCAGATGTGTTCAGGTGTGTTCAGATGAGTTCAGGTGTGTTCAGATGAGTTCAGGTGAGTTCAGATGTGTTTAGATGTGGTCAGGTGTGTTCAGACGAGTTCAGATGTGTTCAGGTGTGTCCATGTGTGTTCAAATGTGTTCAGGTGAGTTCAGATGAGTTCAGGTGTGTTCAGATGTGTTCAAGTGTGTCCAGGTGAGTTCAGATGTGTTCAGAATCTTCAGATGAGTTCAGATGTGTTCAGGTGAGTTCAGGTGTGTTCAGATGTGTTCAGGTGAGTTCAGATGTGTTCAGATGTGTTCAGGAGTGTCCAGGTGTGGTCAGGTGTGTTCAGATGTGTTCAGATGAGTTCAGATGTGTTCAGATGTGTTCAGGTGTGTTCAGATGAGTTCAGATGTGTTCAGGTGTGATCAGATGTGTTTAGATGTGGTCAGGTGTGTTCAGGTGAGTTCAGATGTGTTCAGGTGTTTTTCAGATGTGTTCAGGTGTGGTCAGGTGTGTTCAGATGTGTTCAGATGAGTTCAGGTGTGTTCAGGTGAGTTCAGATGTGTTCAGGTGTTTTTCAGATGTGTTCAGGTGTGGTCAGGTGTGTTCAGATGAGTTCAGGTGTGTTCAGATGAGTTCAGGTGTGTTCAGGTGAGTTCAGATGTGTTCAGGTGTGTTCAGATGAGTTCAGGTGTGTTCAGATGAGTTCAGGTGAGTTCAGATGTGTTTAGATGTGGTCAGGTGTGTTCAGACGAGTTCAGATGTGTTCAGGTGTGTCCATGTGTGTTCAAATGTGTTCAGGTGAGTTCAGATGAGTTCAGGTGTGTTCAGATGTGTTCAAGTGTGTCCAGGTGAGTTCAGATGTGTTCAGAATCTTCAGATGAGTTCAGATGTGTTCAGGTGAGTTCAGGTGTGTTCAGATGTGTTCAGGTGAGTTCAGATGTGTTCAGATGTGTTCAGATGTGTTCAGGAGTGTCCAGGTGTGGTCAGGTGTGTTCAGATGTGTTCAGATGTGTTCAGATGAGTTCAGATGTGTTCAGGTGTGTTCAGATGTGTTCAGGTGTGTTCAGATGAGTTCAGATGTGTTCAGGTGTGATCAGATGTGTTTAGATGTGGTCAGGTGTGTTCAGGTGAGTTCAGATGTGTTCAGGTGTTTTTCAGATGTGTTCAGGTGTGGTCAGGTGTGTTCAGATGTGTTCAGATGAGTTCAGGTGTGTTCAGGTGTGTTCAGATGAGTTCAGGTGTGTTCAGGTGAGTTCAGATGTGTTCAGGTGTGTTCAGATGAGTTCAGGTGTGTTCAGATGAGTTCAGGTGAGTTCAGATGTGTTTAGATGTGGTCAGGTGTGTTCAGACGAGTTCAGATGTGTTCAGGTGTGTCCATGTGTGTTCAAATGTGTTCAGGTGAGTTCAGATGAGTTCAGGTGTGTTCAGATGTGTTCAAGTGTGTCCAGGTGAGTTCAGATGTGTTCAGAATCTTCAGATGAGTTCAGATGTGTTCAGGTGAGTTCAGGTGTGTTCAGATGTGTTCAGGTGAGTTCAGATGTGTTCAGATGTGTTCAGATGTGTTCAGATGAGTTCAGGTGTTTTTCAGATGTGTTCAGGTGTGGTCAGGTGTGTTCAGATGAGTTCAGGTGTGTCCAGGTGTGGTCAGGTGTGTCCAGATGTGTTCAGGTGAGTTCAGATGTGTTCAGGTGTGTTCAGATGAGTTCAGGTGTGTTCAGGTGAGTTCAGATGTGTTTAGATGTGGTCATGTGTGTTCAGACGAGTTCAGATGTGTTCAGGTGAGTTCAGGTGTGTTCAGATGAGTTCAGGTGAGTTCAGATGTGTTCCGATGAGTTCAGGTGTTTTTCAGATGTGTTCAGGTGTGTTCAGATGTGTTCAGATGAGTTCAGGTGTGGTCAGGTGTGTCCAGATGTGTTCAGGTGTGTTCAGGTGAGTTCAGATGTGTTCAGATGAGTTCAGGTGTGTTCAGGTGAGTTCAGATGTGGTCAGATGAGTTCAGATGTGTTCAGGTGAGTTCAGGTGTGTACAGATGTGGTCAGGTGTGTTCAGATGGGTTCAGATGTGTTCAGGTGTGTTCAAACGAGTTCAGATGTGTTCAGATGAGTTCAGATGTGTTCAGGTGAGTTCAGGTGTGTACAGATGTGTTCAGGTGAGTTCAGATGTGTTCAGGTGTGTTCAGATGAGTTCAGGTGTGTTCAGGTGTGGTCAGGTGTGTTCAGGTGTGTCCATGTGTGGTCAGGTGTGTTCAGATGTGTTCAGGTGTGTTCAGGTGAGTTCAGATGTGTTCAGGTGTGTTCAGATGAGTTCAGGTGTGTTCAGATGTTTTCAGGTGAGTTCAGGTGTGTTCAGATGTTTTCAGGTGAGTTCAGATGTGTTTTGATGTGGTCAGGTGTGTTCAGATGAGTTCAGATGTGTTCAGACGAGTTCAGATGTGTTCAGGTGTGTCCATGTTTGTTCAAATGTGTTCAGGTGAGTTCAGATGAGTTCAGGTGTGTTCAGATGTGTTTAGATGTGTTCAGGTGTGTCCAGGTGAGTTCAGATGTGTTCAGATGAGTTCAGATGTGTTCAGGTGTGTTCAGATGTGTTCAGGTGAGTCCAGATGTGTTCAGGTGTGTTCAGATGAGTTTGGGTGTGTTCAAATGTTTTTCAGATGTGTTCAGGTGTGTTCAGATGTGTTCAGGTGTGTTCAGATGAGGTCAGGTGTGTAATGCCGTTTCTAATCTATAGAGCGAGACATTACACAAGTCAGATATTACACAGCAAATACAAAATGGGATTGAATCATAACAGGATGACCCCGGTGATGGGCTAGAACAGGATAACCTGTCCTCTACACCTTCATCTGACAAACAAACTTGTGAGCGAGTCATTGACATTTGCTTTCAGATCAAACTCACTCAAGGGCACAACATTGTAGGCTTTAATCAAACGCTCTGGAGTAACTCATCCAAACATTCCTTTACGAGCATGAGGCATGATCTGTCAACAGAACCTGATCAAATAAGTGTTGGATACACAGCGACTCTGATCTAGGGCAGATTGTGTTTAGTGGTTTGTCTCTTTATGCGTTGTAATGTGGCACAGACTCAAGGGGCAAAGTTGCAATGACAACATGTGCAGACGATTGGTAAAGGTTGCAGACAGTTGGTAAAAGTGTCAAGGGCCATTAGAAAAAGGTTATTGTACAAATAAACTAGATACATGAGTTAAGTTAATTGAGGTAAGGTTCCAATAGATGGCAGCAAAGCTTGTGTTGTAGTGGTTCAATGCGACTCCTGTCCAGTGATTCTCCAATGACTGATAATACAGGTGCATTATGCAATTACATATGATCCGATTAAGCAGGTCTGATAGCCATTCTTCAAAACATCCATCCATCCATCCATCCATCTTCTTCCGCTTTATCCTAGGGTCTTCCCCGGGGCCTCCTCCAGGTTGGACATACCCGAAACACCTTCCCGGGAAGGCGTTCAGGAGGCATCCGGAACAGATGCCCGAGCCATCTCAGCTGACCCCTCTCGATGTGGAGGAGCAGCGGCTCTACTCCGAGTTCCTCCCGAGTGACTGAGCTTCTCACCCTATCTCTAAGGGAGCGCCCAGCCACCCTGCGGAGAAAGCTCATTTCGGCCGCCTGTATTCGGGATCTTGTCCTTTCGGTCATGACCCAAAGCTCATGATCATAGGTGAGAGTAGGAACGTAGATTGACCGGTAAATCGAGAGCTTCGCCTTACGGCTTAGCTCTTTCTTCACCACGACAGACCGGTACATCGACCGCAATGCTGCAGCCTTTTCCGACTGAGGACCATGGCCTCGGATTTGGAGGTGCTGATCCTCATCCCAGCCACTTCACACTCGGCAGCAAACCGTCCCAGTGCATGCTGAAGGTCCTGGTTAGAAGGGGCCAACACGACAACGTCATCCGCAAAGAGCAGAGACGAAACCGTGTGGTCCCCAAACCTGACACCCTCCGGCCCCTGGCTGCGCCTAGAAATTCTGTCCATAAAAAATTATGAACAGAACCGGCAACCAAGGGCACCCCTGCTGGAGTCCAACATGCACCGGGAACAAGTCTGACTTACTGCCGGCAATGCGGACCAAACTCCTGCTTCGGTCCTACAGGGACCGGACAGCCCTTAGCAAAGGACCCCGGACCCCATTCTCCCCGAGCACCCTCCACAGGACGCCGCGAGGGACACAGTCGAATGCCTTCTCCAAATACACAAAACACATGTGGACTGGTTGGGCAGACTCCCATGAACCCTCCAGCACCCTGTAGAGGGTAGATACTGGTCCAGTGTAACACAGCCCGGACAAAAACCAGACTGTTCCTCCTGAATCCGAGGTTCTACTATCGGCCGTATTCTCCTCTCCAGTACCCTGGCATAGACTTTCCCGGGAAGGCTGAGAAGTGTGATCCCCCTGTAGTTGGAACACACCCTCCGGTCCCCCCTTCTTAAAAAGAGGGACCACCACCTCGGTCTGCCATCCCAGAGGCACTGTCCCTGACCGCCACGCGATGCTGCAGAGGCGTGTCAGCCAAGACAGCCCCACAACATCCAGAGACTTGAGGTACTCTGGGCGGATCTCATCCACCCCCGGTGCCTTGCCACCGAGGAGTTTCTTGACCACCTCGGTGACTTCAGCTTGGGTGATGGACGAGTCCTCCTCTGAGCTTCCAGCCTCTGCTTCCTCAATGGAAGATGTGACGGCGGGATTGAGGAGATCCTCGAAGTATTCCTTCCACCGTCCGACGACATCCCCAGTTGAGGTCAACAGCCGCCCATCGCCACTGTAAACAGCGTTGGTAGGGCACTGCTTCCCCCTCCTGAGGCGCCGGACGGTTTGTCAGAATCTCTTCGAGGCCAGTCCTTTTCCATGGCCTCACCGAACTCCTCCCATGCCTGAGTTTTTGCCTCCACAACCACCCGGGCTGCAGTCCGCTTAGCCTGCCGGTACCTGTCAGCTGCCTCAGGAGTCCCACAAGCCAACCAGGCCCTTACAGTACGCTTGTGTCTACCGAGTCTATCCAGCGTCCTCCCCCGCCATCGGATCCAACTCACTACCAGGTGGGTGGTGATCAGTTGACAGCTCCGCCCCTCTCTTCACCCGAGTGTCCAAGACATACGGCCGCAGGTCAGATGAAACGACCACGAAGTCGATCATTGACCTACGACCTAGGGTGTCCTGGTGCCATGTGCACTGATAGACACTCTTATGCCTGAACATGGTGTTTGTTATTGACAAACCGTAACTAGCACAGAAGTCCAATAACTGAACACCAATCGGGTTCAGATCAGGGGGGATGTTCCTCCCAATCACGCCCCTCCAAGTGTCACTGTCATTGCCCACGTGGGCGTTGAAGTCCCCCAGTAGAACGACGGAGTCCCCAGTTGGAGCACTTTCCAGCACCCCTCCCAGGGACACCAAGAAGGCCGTGTACTCTGCACCTATCCCCGAGCCGAAGGCGCAGGGAAACGACCCTTTCGTTCACCGGGGTAAACTCAAACACATAGCGGCAGAGCTGGGGGGCTATAAGCAAACCCACACCAGCCCGCCGCCTCTCACCATGGGCAACTCCAGAGTGGTGAAGAGTCCATCCTCTCTCTCGAGGAGTGTGGTTCCAGAGCCCAAGCCGTGCTTAGAGGTGATTCCGACTATCTCTAGTCGGAACCTCTCAACCTCACGCACAATCCCAGGCTCCTTCCCCGCCAGCGAGGTGACATTCCATGTCCCAAGAGCCAGTTTCCGTGTCCAGGGATCAGGTTGTCTAGGCCCCCGCCTTCGACTGCTGCCTGATTTTCTTTGCACCGGCCCCTTACGGTCCCTCCTGCGAGTGGTGGGCCCACGGGAAGGTGTCCCCATGTCGCTCCTTTGGGCTGAGCCCGGCCGGACCCCGTGGGGGAAGGCCCAGCCACCAGGCGCTTGCATATGAGCCCCAGGCCTGGCTCCAGGGTGGGGCCCCGGCTGCGCCCTCGTTTTTTTTGTCATCATAAGGTGTTTTTGAACTGCTCTTAGTCTGACCCGTCACCTAGGACCTGTTTGCCTTGGGAGACCCTACCAGGGGCATATAGCCCCGGACAACGTAGCTCCTAGGGTCATTCGGGTACTCAAACCCCTCCACCATGTTAAAGCAGCACTAGGTAACTTTTCAACCTTCATAATATATTTTCAAGACTCTTGTGATGATACATCGACTTACAATAGGTTGAATGGCACGTCTGCCATAGCCTGACGGGGTCTGTATCGTTTTTAATCGTACTTTTAAACTTCGGGTTTCGGGTAGTAACCCGAGAAAAAAAAAGAACTACAAAATTCAACTGCTTTACGGCATATACGTCACTTCCACCATCACCCCCACTTCCTTAAATTCGGACGTGCGAGCCCAACTATCCTTTGTTTGCCGGATGTTATAGTCATGGCAGAGGCACAGAAAAAGAAGAAAGCAAAGGTTTTGTCGGAGGAATGCAAAAAGAGGAAACGAGAAAGTGATCGTATTAAAGGCAGGACGAGGATTAACATTGGGCCAGCGTTTGCTCGTTGGCGTGAGCTGAAGGAGGTCAATATATTATATTGACGATATATGGTTATTAAGTATCAAATAGATTCTGTAAAACGGTAACCAATAGACTAGACTACTATAATGACACTGGCTTGTAAACGTGAGCATCGCGATCAATTGGCGTTTGAAAAAAAAAAATAAAACCCATGAAATTATATTCATATGACATGCTGAAACATATGCCACCCTACCTGGGCAGAACACCTGCATGTGAACTCCTCCTGCAGTGTTCAGGGCTATCATAGTTGTCATGTCAACAAATGCACGTTTGATGCATCCCCTGATGTAGAATGACAGAGTTTACGACAGTAGTAGAGGACAATACTGTTTCCCAACTGTAGGGGGACCCCGAGAGCAAAACCTACCTAGTGCTGCTTTAAGGGGGCAGTTCAAGGAGGAGCCATTCTTCAAAACAGTACAGCAAAAATATACATAAAAATGCTTCTTGGTAAAGTAATAATAATAATAATAATAATAAAACTGCCGTTCAAAAGTGTTAGATTGGTAAGATTATTTTAATGTCTTTGACAGAAGTCCCTTCGGCTCACCAAGGCTGCATTTATTTGACCAAAAATACAGAAAAAACTGTAATATTGTGAAATATTTTTACAATTTAAAATATCTGTTTTCTATTAGAATATATTTTAAAATGTAATTTATTCCTGTGATCAAAGCTAAATTTTCAGCAAATATATATAAAGTATATAAAAGGTTTGGGGGTAAGATAAAAAAAAAAAAAAACAAGACAGTAAAGACATTTATGAATATAATAAATATTACTAAAAAAGTTATGTTTATAATAAATGATGTTCTTTTGAACTTTCTATTTATCAAAGAATAATAATAATCATAAATGTTTCTTGAGCACATATATTAAAATGATTTCTGAAGGATCATGTGACACTGAAGACTGGCGTAATGATGATAAATTCAGCTTTGATCACAGGAATACATTATATTTTAGAGTATTATTAAAATAGAAAAACATTATTTTAAACTGTAATAATATTTCAAAATTTTACAGTTTTTTCTGTATTTTTGATCAAATAAATGCGGCCTTGATGAGCAGAAGAGACTTTTTTCAAAAACATTAAAAAAACTTTTGACCGGTACTATATATGTCCAATTCCACACAGCTTCAAAAAGGAGACTTGAGAATGAATTAATTTATCTTTATTCTATTATAATAAGCCCAGAAATAATCAACAATAAAACCTTATATACAAATCATAGCGAACAGAAGAGGTCGTGAAGAGCACATGCAGGTCAGAGGATCACAGGATCAGCGCGACACGTACAGTAATATATCAACGTCAGGGAAGTACAAGAAACATTAAACAAATATACATCCATTAACAAACCACATGATGCTCCAGACACACGGTTTCTAGTGCAGGAAGAAAAGAAGACAGAAACAGAAATTCATAAGTTAATAATGTGATTTCTTTTAGTACCAGTAGCATTATAATGTGCTACCATATTTTCACTAATTTTGTAGTTAGTTGACTTTTAAATCGCTCAGGGGTTTTTCAATTCATTTTTGCAGTACTTTGTACTCGTATAAAAGTGAGGGGTTAGTTTTTCTGCAGTTTTAGTACAATAGCATGTATCTTCATTTTGTTTTAATTCAGTTAACATTTATTTAATGATTCATTTTCATTTATGTCACAATTTTCAATCAATGTTCTCTGTTGTGTACTACACATTTGAGCCGGGTTTCTGTGCATACAGAAAAAACATACTGTGCACAGTGTGTGTGTGTGTGTGTGTACTGCATACAGCAGAACTAGTATGAGTAGTGTGATAATATGTTCTTCTGACGTTTGAAAATATATCTTTGATGGCTGTTGTTTTTCAGTGCAGTGCTGTTGTAAAGAAAAGGAAAGTGAATGAAAGAGAGACACAAGTGTTTTTCTTGGATTGATTTGAAGCAAACATTTCCAGTAAAGATTGCTGCTCCCTGCTGATTGGTCCTGCAGCTCTTGGCTCGGTCATGTGATTCCTGTGGACCGCACATGTCTGAGGCGCAGCGGGAGGCCGACGGGCTGGAGCGCTGACGGGCAGATGCTGCCCTCTAGAGGTAATCCAGCTCAAGTGCATGACTCAACGCCTCCAGATCCGCCCGGCACGTCACTCTCCAGAACGGCATGTTCTTCTGCAGGACACCAGAACATTTATTAACATTTTTCATTTATTTGCATTTTTATATATATGCAGACAGACACACACACAGGTTTGTTTTGCTATCTAAGTGAGGACATTCCATAGACGTAATGGTTTTTATACTGTACAAACTACCCCTACCCCTAAACCTACCCATCACAGGAAACATTCTGCATTTTTACATTTTTAATAAAACATTGTTTAGTATGTTTTTAAAGCTATTTTCATGTTTACGTCGTAATACCAGTGTAATAGCTGTGTCATTTATACAAATTTGTGTCCTCATAACATGTCCACACACACACACACACACACACACACACACACACACACACACACACACACACACACACACACACACACACACACACACACACACACACACACACACACACACACACACACACACACACACACACACACACACACACCATCATTATTTACCATCATTTACCATCATTACTCCAGTCTTCAGTGTCACATGATCCTTCAGAAATCATTCTAATATGATGCTTTATTATCAATGTTGGAAACAGGGTATAAAATAAATAAGCAGCACTATGGTCTGTGCAACTATGATACTTTTTTCCAGTATTCTATGATGAATACTGAACGTTCAAAAAGAACAGCATTCATTTAAAATAGAAATATTTTGTCACAATATACAGTACTGCTCAAAAGTTTGGAGTCAGTCGTTTTTTTCTTTCTTTTTTTGAAATAAATGAATACTTTTATTCAGCAAGGATGTGTTAAATTGATTAAAAGTGAGAGTAAAGTCTTATGTTGTTAGAGAAGACCTCTATTTTGAATAAATGCTGTTCTTTTTTACTTTTTATTCATCAATGAATCCTGAATAAACTAACATCAATTCCAAAATTGATAATAAATCGTCATATTAAAATGATTTCTGAAGGATCATGTGACACTGAAGACTGGAGTAATGATGATAAATTCAGCTTTGATCATAGGAATACATTATATTTTAAAGTATTATTAAAATAGAAAACCATTATTTTAAATTGTAATAATATTTCACAATATCATAGTTTTTCCTTTATTTTTGATCAAATAAATGCAGGCTTGATGAGCAGAAGAGACGTGTTTCAAAAACATTACAAATACTGACCAGTACTGTATGTATATATATATATATAACATTGTGAACTTTTAGACAAAATGTAAAATGTTTTTGTTGAGTATCATATTTGATGCATCTGGCTTTTATGGCTCATATAGTCTGATTGATATAGTGAGAATATGGAGCTCAAACTCGAGGAGGAAAAACAGCTCAGTTTTATTCAGAGGCCCAAACTGAGCAAAAATATGCAATTTTATATGACCCAAAAATATGAAATTCTGATGCTTGTAATGTAAATCAATGAGATTTTATAGCACTATAACAAACTACTGATATAAATATAATAAAACTTATATAAATATCAGTCATCACTGTGTATCTGCCAATAATGTCTTGATAAAATGATATTTAAATGCTTAGTTTTATGATCAAAGTTTTAAAACATATAATGCAATGCAACACAATGATGATTGAGAGATGAACAAACAAGCCTTTATCAAAAGCCTGATGATCATATTTGATACTCATGATTTTTATAATAAATGATATATGCATATTCCAGTAAACTGAAGTTGCTTCAGGGGTAAGTGTTCATCATGAAATATTACTAGCAATATAAAAGTTATTCTTATGTCTACTTTATTAAAATCAGTAAAGACTTCACAGCAAAAAGACACGTGAAGCACGAGCCGAAGGTGGACGTTTGTACAGTTACACTGTAAAATAAATTCAGGTCTCCAATTGAAAATGTTCTAGTGAGCGATCACATCTAAATTTTTCAGTTGGTCAAATTGAATTTCTGTGAATTGATGCAATTTAATTCAATTACAATTCAAGAAATTCAATTTGGCCAACTGAAAATTTTAGATGTGATCGCTCACTAGAAAATGTTCAATAGAGTGCCGAAGTTATGACGTTACTTTGTAGGACAACCCGGCGCATGGGTTCCCTCGATCGAAAAGCCTATGCACTTTCCCCATAGACTTTTGGAAAATCGCAAAAAATAAGATCTGTGTTCAACAAAGAGTTATGACCCTTACACGTTTTGTCTATCAAGATAATCTTTATTTAGGCTTCAAAATGTATACATTTTGGATTAAGATATATATGCCGTCAGATATAAAATGCTAACGGTAGGCTATAAACGGACTACAGCACACCATGGTCGCGGATCAACGTCATCATCAAGCTTCCTCAAACTTTATTTAAAAAACACGCTCACTCATTATGATCTGCGCTGTGTATGAACACTTATCCACTTTTTCATGAGAAATATTGCCCATTCGTTTGTTCCAAAAATGTTAGAAATTAATTTTGTTTATGCGTGCCTCTCTGAGATTTTTTATCTTTTGTTAAGGTTTTTTCAGGCAATATGATTATCACTGTGATAACATTAAATGACATGAAACACAACCCAGTCTCTTTTTGTTAAATGCAAGTGTATGTATGATCAATAATACAAAAGTATAAGTAAAAGGTATAAGAAGCTATACATGAAATAAAGCAAACAATTCAGTCAAACATCCAAAGTCAGTGCTAGTCGGCTACAACGGTAACGTAAAGTTATAGCCTAAAAATAAAAAAGTAATGAAACTTTGTCCTAAGCCTAAACGATTTGCCAGGGAACAAATTATAGATCCATGAGACCAAAGATCGGCCGTTACATAGGCTATACACAAGACGAATTATAGCTGGAGACGCCACAAAAACATCAGAGCCAGCGGCAGACGGCAGAAGGACTGGCCGAGGAAAGGCTGCTCTCGCCGGGGTTAATGAGCGCTGAGCGCCGCTGAACCACTGGAGCTCACAACTCCGAAAACGCCAGAAAAAATGTTCAAATAGGCACTCTTCTTATAAATAAACCACAGATTTGAGCTTTAAACAACTACATTATCGCCTGAAAAAGTCTTAAAACTACGTTTTGTCACACATTAACAGTAGATTTTAACAAAAAAAGACGTGTAAACACAGCCCATGTCAGACATTTCTCAACGAGACGAGCCGGCTGGCAGAAGCCCTGCCCATGATGCGAATTCGCGTCTGTTGTGAATGTCACACGCGAATGAAGCGAGTAAACTCAAAATGTTCAAGCATCCAACTTCGTGCGAATAGCGCGATTTATTCACGCCACATAAGTTCTTCATAAGTGAGGCTGAAACGCGGGCTAGTGAGATTTCCTGTTTGTCACGATGACGTCTAAAGTCGCCGCCAAAGGATGTAGTCCCTTTTAGCAACTTGTTAGCAACCACCGTTTTTAAGACACAATAAAGTTTTAAAAAATCACAAGCAGGTTTTAACTAATGTGTTTTATGTCATAGATCAAAACGTGAAAATATTTAGAGGCTTTGTTAACCACAGACCTTACTTCAGGCGATTTAGCAAAAACCCATTCAAAAAACCCATAGACTTTAGGGCGAGGGAACCGGAAGTGCTAAAATGCTAACTCACTTCCGCGTTTTGGCCTACAAAGTGACATCATAACTTCGGCTCTCTATTGGAGACCTGATTTTTTTTACAGTGTATACTAAAAGACCTGCTACTAGAACCATAACAACACCAAAAATAATAATTACATGAAAAATACCATAATGCATGATTTAAGCACTCATTCCTTCATACCTTCTTGGCGACCGTCTCCTCCTCGACACCGTCCCCTACGACCACGTACACGGCTCGCCGGCCGAACCTCTGAGTCACGCGCTCGAAGCAGCTTTCTTTACCTGGAACACATACACAACCTTCAAAATCCTCTTTCTAGAGCGGGAAGACCGTGTGAAACGCAGCGCTCCAAGAGGCAGCGAACCTGTTTTGGTGGCGCTGTAGATGTTCTCGATGGGGAACGCTCCTCCGAGACCGTACAGAAGCACTTTGGACAGAGCTGGTATCAGCTGCGTGGTGGTGACCATCACGTTCACACAGTTTGGTCTGTGAAAGGAAAGGTATGCTTGTGAACATGATTCTTAAAGGAATAGTGGTTTCGCTTATTACATGACAAGAGTTAAGCTTGTGATGCGTCCCAATTCTCCTACTATGCGTCCAGTTTTCAAAATTATAATTAGTGTGTCCCAAATCATAGTATGTTGAAATGAGTATTCCAAAGATACATCTACTTATTCCGGTTAGAATCTGAAGTGCAGATCTGTGCACACTCTAACATCTAATATAGCCCACAAACCATTGCACGTTGGACGAGGATCCGATTAGAACTACAAACGCGAGTGTTAAAAACTACAAACATGGCAGATGTGCGAGTCCGACGGATAAGTAGAGAGGTTTAGATAAAGGGTTTTGAGTGATTATTAGTATCTAACCTGACGAAAAGATATTTATTCAATGTCATCCACATTATATTTAATCTGCAACAGCATTGTGAACTTTTGTAACGATACGTTTGGTCATTAAGTTTTAAATGCATCATTATGCAAATTGCAAACACATTAGGAGAGTCTCCGCATGAAAGACCCACGACTGGCAGATCAACGTGCTGCTACATTTCTCTCCAAAACGGGTCTTATCTAGCGAAACGATCAGTTTCTGTGAGAAACCGAGCAGTATTTCTGCTATTATTTGACCTCTTATCAGACGAGCGTGATCATCTCTGAGCTCCGCCATAACTTCCGCTAAGTGAGGTCAAAATACAAGCCTGGTCATAGATGTATACGTAGATGCCTCATTAGCCCATGCACGGATCAGTAGAATGAGGAATCTACGATCAATATATCTATGACCAGGCTCGTATTGTGACCTCACTTAGCGGAAGTTATGGCGGAGCTCAGAGATGATCACGTTCGTCTGATAAGAGGTCAAATAATAGCAGAAATACTGCTCGGTTTCACGCAGAAACTGAACGTTTCGCTAGATAAGACCCGTATTCATCGTCTGGTATCGGTTAAAGCCCTTTGAAGCTGCACTGAAACTGTCATTTGGACCTTGAACCGTTTTGAGCCCATTGAAGTCCATTATATGGAGAAAAAACCTGGAATGTTTTAATCAAAAACCTTCATTTCTTTTCGACTGCAGAAAGAAAGACATGGACATCTTGGATGACATGGGGGTGAGGAAATTATCAGCAAAAGTTGATTTAAAAGCGAACTAATCCTTTAAAGACGCAATTATGATGAAGTAGTTTTTCCCAAAGCTTACCTACTCTTCTCCTGCACGCTCTAAAGTATGCACCTTTCCTTCACAATAACAGTGCATACTTTTAGGACGTAGGCGAATTGGGTTGCAGCATTGGTTTATACTCGTCGCATCCCCATCGTTTGAAACTTATCAAACTGGCAGCTCCAGTAGTAATGAAAAGATTAATCTTGAACTTAGTCATGGAAACTAGAATGTATAAACCTTACTTAAACTACTTAATAATCAATTAACAAGACATTTATACCTGTATGCTATTATGCTGTAGCCACATTGGACAAGTGGTTGGAAAAATGGATGGACGGATGATTCCGAATTCATTTGGCACGACCCTCAAAGTGCATTATGGGTTTTCTCCAGCCTTAGAGTGTACATCAGTTGTACACTTGTTATTGTCATGCATTATGGGATTGAATGAGTGCACTCGATAATGTCCACTATGCTTTCAGACACCACTACAATGGCTGTCCCCTGAAATAGTGCCCTATTTAAGAGTATATGGGGTGATTTCAGACACATTATCAAGTGTTTACATTACTTCTTCTCACCGCTGCTTCCTGACAGTTTAGAGGACAATTACTCCGAGTCGCCCCCTGGAGTTTCAAACAATAGTACAACGGCGTGTGCATCAAGTATAAACACCCCGTTCGTTTGGAAAGGTGTGGAGGATTTGGTGCACAACAGATCCTGAGAGTCATTGACAAATATCTTCTCTTGTAATATGTGTGGTCAGTATCGCCACTCTCTATACACAGAGTATCCGTGATCGCAAATTCTAAAGTGAAATTAAAAAGCAAGCGTGCATTCAAAAGCGCTTTTATTACCCCGTATATTGATAACGGCTCCCTAATCCCCACAAATTATATACAATATAATTACCTAACTACACTCACCTAAAGGGTTATTAGGAACACCTGTTCAATTTCTCATTAATGCAATTATCTAATCAACCAATCACATGGCAGTTGCTTCAATGCATTTAGGGGTGTGGTCCTGGTCAAGACAATCTCCTGAACTCCAAACTGAATGTCAGAATGGGAAAGAAAGGTGATTTAAGCAATTTTGAGTGTGGCATGGTTGTTGGTGCCAGACGGGCCGGTCTGAGTATTTCACAATCTGCTCAGTTACTGGGATTTTCACGCACAATCATTTCTAGGGTTTACAAAGAATGGTGTGAAAAGGGAAAAACATCCAGTATGAGGCAGTCCTGTGGGCCAAAATGCCTTGTTGATGCTAGAGGTCAGAGGAGAATGGGCCGACTGATTCAAGCTGATAGAAGAGCAACTTTGACTGAAATAACCACTCGTTACAACCGAGGTATGCAGCAAAGCATTTGTGAAGCCACAACACGCACAACCTTGAGGCGGATGGGCTACAACAGCAGAAGACCCCACCGGGTACCACTCATCTCCACTACAAATAGGAAAAAGGGGCTACAATTTGCACGAGCTCACCAAAATTGGACAGTTGAAGACTGGAAAAATGTTGCCTGGTCTGATGAGTTCCGATTTCTGTTGAGACATTCGGATGGTAGAGTCAGAACTTGGCGTAAACAGAATGAGAACATGGATCCATCATGCCTTGTTACCACTGTGCAGGCTGGGGGTGGTGGTGTAATGGTGTGGGGGATGTTTTCTTGGCACACTTTAGGCCCCTTAGTGCCAATTGGGCATCGTTTAAATGCCATGGCCTACCTGAGCATTGTTTCTGTCCATCCCTTTATGACCACCATGTACCCATCCTCTGATGGCTACTTCCAGCAGGATAATGCACCATGTCACAAAGCTCGAATCATTTCAAATTGGTTTCTTGAACATGACAATGAGTTCACTGGACTAAAATGGCGCCCACAGTCACCAGATCTCAACCCAATAGAGCATCTTTGGGATGTGGTGAAACGGGAGCTTCGTGCCCTGGATGTGCATCCCACAAATCTCCATCAACTGCAAGATGCTATCCTATCAATATGGGCCAACATTTCTAAAGAATGCTTTCAGCACCTTGTTGAATCAATGCCACGTAGAATTAAGGCAGTTCTGAAGGCGAAAGGGGGTCAAACACAGTATTAGTATGGTGTTCCTAATAATCCTTTAGGTGAGTGTATACAATTGCGAGAGAACGCATAAGCATTGAAATCTATGTTTTTCCCCATCTAAATGTCCCTTTAGGGGCTCTGTAGAATGCGTCATTTCCTTTCCGAACATAGTATTCGGCTTCGGGCACATCCCTAATATGGACTACTTTTATGATGAGTTTTGGCTCTTTTTTGGAGCTTGACAGGTTCTGGTCACTACATTGTAAGAAGGAAAGTGTAACCCCTCTTCCGAGCGGGATTCAAACCGGCATCTCCAGCATGGGAGGAGGTGCGCTAACAAGGACGCTGAAGACCGCAGTCACTAGTGCGCCTCTAGAGGCCAGGAGAGCGAGGTTTACCTGCACAGCCTCCCTTACAAAAGCAGCTCAGACGTTCTGCTAAGCCTCACTTTTGAGTTGAATAAAAGTCGTGAGACAAATCAAGTCTTGGCAAATCAAGTGCTATCATTAATCCTCATCTCTCGGTGTCATCAATCTTTCATGCTGACATGCTACGCTTGGCAAGCCCGTGATGTTTGAGTGACACAAAACTGCTGTAACTTGCTGTAAAATAGTCTATTGTTAAAAGCATATTCCGTGGGGCATTGCTCTGGAAAACAGTTCTTAAATAGCTTCTGCTGTTAAACTCACGCACGCACATGTGCTGTTTATTTGACCGGGATTATTGCTTTATCAAACTGCTGTAATGTTTTATACCTGGAGTTGATGAGAGCGAGGGCCTTGAGTGCCTGCGTCAGCCACAGATCCGTCAAAACCTCCATTTCCCGCCTCAGCTGAAGCCACTCTTCCCGCTTCGGACTGCCCAGCAAACCTACCGTTCACAAAAGCAAATAAGATCCAGCTGAACATCAAGCAGAAGTTTATACATACAACTAATTGAATGCCACATCATCAATGAATAACAGGGTTTTTATGCAAAGCAGGAACATGAGTGTAATGCGCGGCCTTGAGTGACCCGTTGCTTTTATAAAATATATAAATATTATATATGATAAAAGACACTAATATACAAAAAAATCACTTTTATTGTACGTTCTGAGGTTGACTGATTGCTTTTATTTTTATTAAAATGTAAAAAAGACATTTCAACAGTTTTGATTTTTGTTGTATTGAGGTCACATTAAATGTGCTTTGAAATCTTTTTACCATACCATCATTTATAAATTTTTTATGAAAAAATTCATAGTAAAAATAGTATTTTTTAATATTTACATTAATGATAAACCATTTAAATTAACTTACTTTACATTAATAAATATTTAACTAAATATTAAACATAAATACATATTAAATATATATTATATTAAATAAATATATTTAAATAAAATATATATTCATATTTATATTGCTCTCTTTAAGAATAAAATACTACTAATTTTATTATTATTTTGAATATTTTTATTATAATGTTCTACCAAGTAATAGTTCTCAAATTTACCTAAATATTAAACATATATACATATTAAATATATATTATATTAAATTAAATAAATATATTTAAAAAAAATATATTAATATTTACATTGCTCTCATTAAGAATAAAAAGGCTAATGAACTACAGTATATCACTTGCTGCAAGAATTATTACAATAATAATAATGTTATTACTTCTTGTTATTATTATTGTAAATAATAAAATGAATCATATAAATTATTATTACTACTACTTTTTGTTGTATTATATTAAATAAATATATTTAAATAAAAATGATATTAATATTTACATTGCTCTCATTAAGAGTAAAAGGCTAATGAACTATATTACTTTCTGCAAGAATTATTAATAATAATATTGTTGTTATTTCTTGTTATTATTAATGTTACTACTACTTTTATTATTATTTTGAATATATTTTATTATAATTTTCTGCCTATCAATATTTCTCTAGCCTGATTGTACAATTTTTGCAGTTTATGCATTAATGTAAAAGTCAACTGACGTGCGGTCACAGGTGTGTGTACAACGTTTCAACCAATCAGATTTGAGAAGAGGGACTGTCTGTTATCCTGTTTAATAGTCATTTCAGGCCCTCATTGCCCTGGTAGTGATAGTTGTGAAGTGCTGTTCTCTTCTCACCTCCTACATTGTTCTTGTAGGTGTTGTAGATCTCTTTGACGCGCCGGTAGCGGAAGGCCAGTTTCCTCATCCAGTCGACCCCGCCGTGAACACCTGAGCCCAGGCAGAGCGTGCCTCCACCTGCGGGGCTCTGGAAGCCGTCTGTGCCAAAGTTATACGTGCTGCAAGTACAGACACACATACGGTCATCTACACCCACCAAACATTATTATTTCTCCTGACATGCTCCTAAAAGTCTGATTAATATCCACTGTAAAATGTGTGGAACCAGGGCGAGGGTCTGCCTCCAAACTGTGATAAGAAACTATAATGTTTTATAACCAGCATGTCAGCAGAGAATTCAGTCATTATTTATTCACAATGTCGTTTCACAAAAGGAAATATTCCTGATGCTTTTCATATAGCATCAGTTCATAGACAATAAATGAAGACATTGGGGGAAAAATCAGCAAATTGAATATATATAGGATATTTTCAGTTAAAATCAATATATATATATATATAGACTGCTTTTATCGTATTTTTGGGAGTGCTTTTGCAGCTTTTTTCATATAGCATCAGCTCATAGTAGATAAATAAATAAACAGATTCCAAAAATAATACATTCAGTTAATTGAATTAAGATATTTTGAGAAAAAAATCAATAAAAGATTATAAAAGATATTTACTAAATTATATAGGCTGCTTTTATTGTACTTTTTTTTTGAGAATTTTTGTACTTAAAAAAATATATATATTCCTGCTTCTTTTTTTTCATATCACATCAATTCATAGTCAATAAATAAACTAGTTAATTAACTCAAATAAAATTAAAAAAGGCATTTTCAGTAAAAATCAATAAAAGATAATAAAATAAAATTAAATATATTTATTAAATCATATAGACTGCATTTTTTGTACTTTTAGAGCTTTTTAAAAAATATTCATATATTTTTTAAAATATTAATATAGCATCAGTTCATAGTAAATAAATACATTGGAAAAAAAGATTATAAAATAAACTAAAATAAAATATAGACTGTTTTGAAGTGTTTTTGAAAAAAAATTGAATCCTGCTATTTCATATAACATCAGTTCATAGTAAATAAGTCAATAAATAATAATAAAAAAAAAAAAATAATATATATATATATATATATATATATATATATATATATATCTATCAATGTTTAAAATAAATTAAAACTATTTACTGAATCATTTAGACAGATTTTATCGTACTTTTTTGAGTGTTTTTGTACTTTGAGCTTTTTAAAAAATATTTATATTTAAAAAAATATATTTATATAGCATCAGTTCATAGTAAATAGATTGATTTTGAGTAAAAATCAATCAAATATATTAAAATAAATCAAATATATTAAAATAAATCAAATATATTTACTAAATAATATAGACTGCTTTTATTGCACTTTCTTGTATTTTTGTACTTTTTTGTCACTACATGGTCTGTTTTTTTTAATGGAAATATGTGTTTGGAACAAGATGGTTCATAAATAAATGACAGAAATGTCATTTTCGAGAGGACTGTGCCTTTAATAATTCTGTGGACTGTTAAACATGTGATTAATGTCCATCGTAAAGAGTCTGACGCAGAAATCAGAAACCAACAACCTTTAATACTCAACATGTCTTTAGCATGCCATTATGTGAAGAGAAGGATCCCTTTATGGCACATAATGTGGATTTTATTAGAATTGCTCACTTGGCTGGATGAAGGAAAGTCATACTCTACCTCAAGTCCTGCCCATTGTCATCCGAGGCCACATCATCGATGTGAACCTGGTCACATTCCTGGGAAATGAAAGGAAAGCAGATACGCATGAGGTGGATACGTTACAGCCGAGCGGTGATGTACTGTGTATAGACAGGTTCACCCGCCGCCGAGCCTCGGGGAGCAGCGGTGAGAGAGAGGGAAATATTAAAAAAGATGAAGAACAAAAAAGCGTGAACGGGCCACCGCGACCCAAGACATTCAGGCGCCTTTAACACCGGAGGGTAAAAGATCAGAAAGATGGCAGACGGAACCTCGCCATCTAAACCCGATATCGTACGTTCATTAACGCTGCGCATTAGCTTTGTCTTGGCCGAGTTTGCGCGTACGCCTGCCAGTATACACTCATTACAGCGGTCGATGTATAAACTCAACATCTGCTCTTTACTTGAGATAATTATCCAGTGTGATTCTCCGTGTTGTCTTAGCCACACATAACACGTGTTCATTTGATAAAGATTTGGATTCGCATAGTTACGCTAATCAAAGCAAAACAACTCCTCAGCCTTCAGCACTGACAGAAGACATTCATGCTCTCCTATTGCTTTTCATATTTTTCACAGATATGCCTCAACGTGTGTCACGTTTTATATCGGGTCCTCTAGAAGGTTCTAAGGGCTCCCCAGAACATTTCAGAGACAAAATTTCAGAGACAAAGCAAAGACAAAGCAAACTTCATTTTTCATGCCGCATACATATTTTCCAGAATTGTTTATGTTTGCTTTGTCTCTTTCTCGTGAGTTTTTCTCACTACAGTCCCCTTTATCTCGCTCACTGCGGTTGTAAGGCACTATCAGTACGTGAGATGCTTACATACATTTATTCTGAAATTTGCTTATACAAATCATTTTTAATTGAAAATGTCCTTCTCCAACATTAAGTATAGCCAATTTAAGTTTGTTGAAATATGTTGCATTTATAATGTCCCACTTACTATTTATCTAACAGTTTAAATGTTTTTTCATACATAAACTATATAGATGGATTCTAGGAAGGGGGTCCCTCATAAAAGGTTCATCATATTTTGGGCATCATAAAGTTTGAAAACCCCTGTTTTATCTCATAGAGCGGATCTCCCACTGACTTCTCACTCTAAAAAATGCTGGGTGAAAAACAACCCAAGTTGGGTTGAATATGGACTAACCCAGCAATTGGGTTGTTTTAAGCAAACATTCAACCCAACCGCTGGGTTAAAACAGTCCATTCACTGGGTTAGTCCACATTCAACCCAACTTGGGTTGTTTTTCACCCAGCATTTTTTAGAGTGTATTGCTCCTAAATTACTTTTCAAAATAAAAATCTTTCAAAATATAGCTCATGTGCAAATGTACCTTCACAACAATGGGAAAATATTAAAGAAATGTAATGCATTTATTTTGTATGTTAAAAATTATTTTTTTCATGTATTATTATATTTACCAATATATAAATATTAGGGCTGTCAAAAGATTAATCAAGATTAATCAGATCCAAAATAAAAGTTTGTGTTTACATAATATATTTGTGTGTACTCTGTATAATTATTATGTTTACATAAATATTCATGTATATATTTAAGAAATATTTGCATGTATATACTGTATACATTTATGTAATTTATATTATATATAAATATAAATATTTTATATATAAATATAATACATTTTTCTTAAATATATACATGCTTGTGTGTGTTTTTATATATAAATAATAATTATACACAGTTCACACACATATATTATGCAAACACAAACTTTTATTTTGGATGTGATTAATCGTGATTAATCTTTTGACAGCCCTAATAAATATATATATTTTTTATTTATCTTATTATAAAACATATTTGTTAATTAAATTTTTTAGATTTACCTATATATATATATATATATATATATATACACACACACACACACACACACACACACACACATTTATATTTTTTTATTTATTTATTATAGTGCTGTCAAATTAATCGTGATTAATCGCATCCAAAATAAAAGTTTGTTTACGTAATATATATGTGTGTGTGTGTGTGTGTGTACTGTGTATAATTATTATGTGTATTTGAATGCACACATATGTATATATTTACGAAATATTTGCATGCATATATACTGTATTTATATTATTTATATCATATATAAATATTTTACACATAAATCTAACAACATTTTCTTAAATATATACATGTATTTGTGTGTATTTATATATACACCAAATAATTACAGTATATACTGTTCACACACATGCATTATGTAAACAAACTTTTATTTTGGATGTGATTCATCGATTTGACAGCACTAAATTATAATTTTTTGGGGCATAAAGACTTGGATTCTTCTTACAAACTGAATTATGCTAATCAATGCCAAACAATTACTTCAGCACTGACAGAAGACATTCATGCTCTCCTATTGCTTTTCATATTTTTCACAGATATGCCTCCACGCGTCACGTTTTATATCATAGTGCGGACCTCCCACTGACTTCTATTGTTCTTAAACGAATGCCATTATAACTAGATTTTTCACTTTTTAAAGCACATATACTACATCTAGGCCAAATGGGAATTGCTTTTGTTTTTTTCTTTCATTTTTTTATGGTTATGCATGAAATTAGTTTCCTCTGATATTAATCACCCACCCCAAATATTTAGCTTTTGGCTATTGAACTATTCTGCTACCTTCCAGATATGAATGATCTTTTTTTCTGATGAAGTAAAGCGTTAAGTTAGGCCATCAATCACGCTTGTGTTTCTAAGCTGTGCAGTTATTTTGCCCGCGGCAACTTTCGGTTCCCCAGCTGACAACAGACTGAACTCCAGCAGCGTTTCAATGCTGAATGATGCCTTGGAATATTTGAGGGCAATTACAGGGAAAACAGAACAAGAGGGAAGGGGGCTGTCATTAAAACCTGCGCCCTCCACCCCTGAGCTGTTGTTCCTCCCCGGGACAAATTTTCTTTTCAGTGGCGGCCACACACCCCTAATTAAGCACTCAAACGTTGTCATCTTTTCGCACCGCCTCCTCGAAAGCTTTTAAAGAATCTAATCCCTGCTTTCTTCATGCAGAGGGCAAACCGAGGTCTTTTCACACACTGACTCTGCACATACACTGACAGGACTGTTGAACAACTTTTCTTTTTATTAATATTTCTTATGCACCAAAAGTTTGGGGTCAGTAAGATGTTTTCATTTATTTACTTTTATTGAGAAACTATGCATCAAATAGATCAAAATGACAGTGACGATATTAATAATGCTGAAAACTCAGCTTTGACCACAGGAACAAATTACTATGACTATATATTCACATAGAAAGCCATTATTTTAAATTGCAATAATATTCTTTTAAAAACATTTAAAAAAAATCGTACCGACCCCAAACTTTTGAATTTTTAATGGATATATATTAATATAAATGTTTATAAATTTTTTGCATTTTGCAATTGTATTAAATTTTTTGCAGTTGTCCAAAAAAAAAAAAAATTCCTCATATTTTTTTCTGTGAGGAATTTTTTTTTTGTTATAAAATGAGTACAAATGACTTATTGTCAGCTGAAAGCAGGATCTAATTAGCAAAAATATTTAACAAATGAGGACATGAGTCGGTGAATATGTGATTGACAGGTGTTCAAATGTTCTTACAGGTGCAGATTTCGACCAATGAGAGACGTTTACTACGTGGCTCTCTGGAATACTGAGTTCTGATTGGTCAATCACAGCATTCTGCAGCAAATCTTTTGTTTTTATGTACCGACCATCAATGTTTGCGCTAGTTTCATGTCTCATGCCACTCTGTGCTATCTTTTTTCTAAACATTATAAGATAATTCACCTGTATTTTTATAAGCGACACCATTCTGGAACACAATGGCATTGTTGTTTCGCTCACTCACCTCCAGGTCGTTGAAAAACAGACGTGAATCGGCCAAGTTGAAGATCATCTCCTCCATCCACAAGCCCAGAGAGACAGCCTTGCCCGAGTCCTGGATCAAAACATAAAGAGCACGTTGAATTGGTTTGAAGTGTGCGCAGGAGTGACAGGTGATGATTATATCATCTCTGAGTAGGAGCGTGCGGTACAACAGGTTTTTGTCTGATGAGAATGCTGATCACTCAGTGCAGTCATTGTGGTTTTAGTCAGAAGCATGTCAAACTACAGCTACTTCTCTTTCTCTCTTGTTCTGTAGGTGAAGCCGCATGCTAACATAAGCTAAGTCATTGTGCGCCACTAGCTAACAGGCCGCGTTTGGCAGTTGATCAAGCTGCAGGTGTCAGCCAGAGGTGAGTGTCAGATTAACTGCCAAACGACTCTTCCTCTACGCCTAATCATTGTTAGCGAATGCCGTAGCCACAGGAGCTGCGAGTTTGTCCTGCTTTAATTAAGATAATAACCCATAATCTACTGCCATGAATGGACAACTTTATTACAGGTGGCAGTCAAACGCAGAATAATAGATGTACCATATTAGAACTACGAATGAACACTTCAGAATGGATTTTAGGAAGGACTGTAATGAAGTTACGCCATATGGTAAAACAAAAACTAACTTTTTTCTGGCCACAGTCGAAACGTATTGTAAATATATGATTGAAATTAGCATGGTTGAAAAATGAAAATCTTTCAAAATGTACTTCAGAGGCAATCTCATGTGGAAATGTACCATCAAAACAATGGTAAAATAGAAAAGAAATGTAATATATTTTATATGTAATGTATTTGTTAAAAATGATTCATCCTTCATTTTTTATTATATTTACCAATTTTTTTTTATATATATATATATATATATATATATATATATATATATATATATATATATATATATATATATATATATATATATATATATATATATATATAAACACACACACACAGTAATGTAAATTATATTATAGATATTATAAAAATGATTCATTCTTCATTATATTTTTATTAAATGAATTATATATATATATATTTTTTATATTTACATTATATATATATATATATATATATATATATATATATATATATATATATATATATATATATATATATATATATATATATATATATATATATCATAAATGTTTGGGATCATTTGGACTGGAAAAGACATAGCTATGTGTGCACATTCAGATGTTAAGTTATGTGTGTATAGATATTGACCAAGGATAAATGACGTCGAATGGGAAACAGACTCCAATAACCTCTGACGTTCACCTCAGCTTAAAAAAACACATTAGAAGACGGCCGTCTTTCAACACTCGGAGTGGTTTTGCGTTCAGTAGGTTGAGTCTTGCTGTGGGCCAATCACAGCTCAAACAGGCTGTTTACAGTGATGGGCTTATGGCTTTGACATAAAGTATGTATAAAAAAAGCGGGTTAAATATCCTGTTACTTAAAGATGCGAAATCTGAGCCAACGCAATCGCGGCTCTTTGTCAGAGCGTAAGCAGCTTTGTCATGACACACATCAAACTTGTTCCTATTTAACTGGAGTTTTATATGGATGTTTTCTTTGATTTTCTATCTCCAGTGGATTCCTGCCGGAGTAATAAGCTATTTTGGAGTCTTTTTCCTGGATCTGAAATTAGACACATTAGTCACGGCAACATATCTGCAGTCCTCAAAAAGAAAGTCCACAGAGATGCGTGCTCGAGATGGCCGGGCGTTTCTCAGAGTCACGTCGAATCCGCAAGGGATCGTGGGAATTCAAAATAGACCGCGGGCCAAGGAAAAGAAACATGACCATTGTTTCCTCATCAGCTGCCTGGAGATTGCGTAGAAGTTCATGTGGCGTCAATCAAATCAAGCCCGCTCGACTGGAGTGGAAGGAGGGGCTTTGTTGTATCTTTCACTGTTCATTTCATTCTTACGCTTTTCGTTTCTGCTGGCGGCGCTACTCTAACACAGCTGGGCAACAAGATTTATTTATTGGGTAAAATAGATCAAATGCATAAATACACATTTACACATCAAAGAATACCGGAAAAAAAAATATTGTGTGTATTATTATTTAATGTATTATTATTTTTAAAGTGTAATAATATTTCACAATATAAATTGTTTTACTGTATTTTTGACCAAATGTTTGACCCCAAATGTTTGAACAGTATAATTCTGAAAAAAGTGTGTGTGTGTGTGTGTGTATGTATGTGTATATATATCAGGGCTGCACAATTAATCGAATTTGTAATCGTGATTACAATTATGGATGCCACAATTATGTAATCGTTCAATAAAATGTAATCACACTTTCTACAGGTTATCTTAAGTTTTTTACCCATTGTTTTTATTTTTAGCATAACATTATAATACCATGCATATTTTTACTTTTTTTATTTAAAGAAACCAAACCAATGTATATTTGACTTTTGAGGCTTAATGCTATAGAATGTTCGTAATTAATAATCGCGATAACAATTTCAAGGAAATAATCGACAACTAGGATACTTTTGTCATAATCGTGCAGCCCTAATATATATATTTATATGAAAATGTAGTCATCTTTCCATTGATATTTAATAGATAAAACTTTTTTTTGGGTTCAAAATATATATATATATATATATATATATATCCCAAAAAAACTATAGTATGATTTATGCCATTAAAATTAAAATTAAAATTACACATACATGACATTAAAATATACAAATACAAATTTCAAAAATCACTTAATAAAACAGTGTTGTCTCCTAAGCAGAACTAAAGGAGTGTAAAGTGAAGTGGTGCGAGTGGAGGAACTGGTTTGTACCTTGCCGAAGCGTGTGGAAAATGTCCCCGTGAGGAGCGAGTGGAAAATGATGATGGTCTCATCCAGATCCCAAATAAACACTCTCTACACACACACACACACACACACACACACGAGCATGAGCACAAATATAATCTGCTTACTAGTCAAGAGAATATTTACTCCAAAATAATATCTCAATGTTATGTTTATGATAAAAACTGCTGATAATTGTAGTCAGTTCAGCCATATCTCATCGCTTAAGGGCAAAAAGGTAAACGCTCTATATCTCATATCACACTGCATGTTGTGCAGAAACATATTTCCACAGTTTCCTTTGTCTGGTAATCAAATACTTTTATATTTTAATATACAATGTATTGCAACAGAGCTTTTAATTAAGCATAGAAAATACACATTGACTTCAGTCTGCTGTTGTTTAAAGCATGTATGACTATGATTTAACAGAATTATTTGTATTGACTTTTTGTCATCAGTCCAATGTATGAAAAGACAAATAGGACATTTAGCTTGTTAAACATCCACTTGGAGATCCACTACAGGTTTGGAATGAGTAAGTGATGATAAAACATTCACTTTAGGTGATATCTCCCTTTAAATGCATTGTTTCAAATGAAGTTGTTGCCAGTTCATTACACAACTCGACAGTTGGATGTGAAAGTTATGCCTGCGGTGCGGAGCACAGGGACGTTAATGAGAGACGTTGTGTAAGGGACACCGTGAATGCCAGCATCTGTACCTCAATGTCAGAGTCCAGAGGGGGGACGGGGTCACTGGCCCGCTTCCTGCCTCTCAGCTTCCCATCCGAGCTGCGTCTCGCCGGAGCGCCTTCCTGCTCCTTTCCTGGAGTTGGAGGACTCGTGGGAGCGTGGTACTCTGCTGTTGGACACACACACACACACACACACACACACACACACACACACACACACACACACACACACACACACACACACACACATACATGTGATGACACGTCGTTTACGTAGAGACATACAACCAAATATCTGCATACCAAAGCAAATAGTCCTGAAAGATACGTTAGCACTATTGTATTAAATACTGAAATACTTCACACATAATAATGCCTAATACAAACTTTTTAAAATAATACAGCTGTTTGGTTATGTTAATATTTTATAGTATTTATTTAACATATTGAAACATAATTTGCTTTATATTCAAATTACAGAGAGATATTTGCTCAAAAATTCTGATTTTAAAGCATCTTGATTTTCTTTTTCGAAAAGTCACATTTTTGCAAGTTGGCACTATTGTTTTTATATATATTTCATACAATGTTTTTATAGTATTTTCATTAGTGTTCCCTATGCTCAAATTACATAAATAGGGAGACAAAATCTGGATATTAAAGCATATTTCATATACAGTGAGGAAAATAAGTATTTGAACACCCTGCTATTTTGCAAGTTCTCCCACTTCATGGAGTTCTCCCACTTCATTCACAAATCATGGAGGGATCTGAAATTGTCATCGTAGGTGCATGTCCACTGTGAGAGACATAATCTAAAAAAAAAAAAATCCAGAAATCACAATATATGATTTTTTAACTATTTATTTGTATGATACAACTGCAAATAAGTATTTGAACACCTGTCTATCAGCTAGAATTCTGACCCTCAAAGACTTGTTAGTCTGCCTTTAAAATGTCCACCTCCACTCCATTTATTATCCTAAATTAGATGCACCTGTTTGAGGTCGTTAGCTGCATAAAGACACCTGTCCACCCCATACAATCAGTAAGAATCCAACTACTAACATGGCCAAGACCAAAGAGCTGTCCAAAGACACTAGAGACAAAATTGTACACCTCCACAAGGCTGGAAAGGGCTACGGGGAAATTGCCAAGCAGCTTGGTGAAAAAAGGTCCACTGTTGGAGCAATCATTAGAAAATGGAAGAAGCTAAACATGACTGTCAATCTCCCTCGGACTGGGGCTCCATGCAAGATCTCACCTCGTGGTCTCAATGATCCTAAGAAAGGTGAGAAATCAGCCCAGAACTACACGGGAGGAGCTGGTCAATGACCTGAAAAGAGCTGGGACCACCGTTTCCAAGGTTACTGTTGGTAATACACTAAGACGTCATGGTTTGAAATCATGCATGGCACGGAAGGTTCCCCTGCTTAAACCAGCACATGTCAAGGCCCGTCTTAAGTTTGCCAATGACCATTTGGATGATCCAGAGGAGTCATGGGAGAAAGTCATGTGGTCAGATGAGACCAAAATAGAACTTTTTGGTCATAATTCCACTAAACGTGTTTGGAGGAAGAAGAATGATGAGTACCATCCCAAGAACACCATCCCTACTGTGAAGCATGGGGGTGGTAGCATGTATTGCGAGATTTTGGGGAACAACCTCCTTCCCTCAGTTAGAGCATTGAAGATGGGTCGAGGCTGGGTCTTCCAACATGACAATGACCCGAAGCACACAGCCAGGATAACCAAGGAGTGGCTCTGTAAGAAGCATATCAAGGTTCTGGCGTGGCCTAGCCAGTCTCCAGACCTAAACCCAATAGAGAATCTTTGGAGGGAGCTCAAACTCTGTGTTTCTCAGCGACAGGCCAGAAACCTGACTGATCTAGAGAAGATCTGTGTGGAGGAGTGGGCCAAAATCCCTCCTGCAGTGCAAACCTGCTGAAAAACTACAGGAAACGTTTGACCTCTGTAATTGCAAACAAAGGCTACTGTACCAAATATTAACATTGATTTTCTCAGGTGTTCAAATACTTATTTGCAGCTGTATCATACAAATAAATAGTAAAAAAATCATACATTGTGATTTCTGTTTTTTGTTTTTTTTTAGATTATGTCTCTCACAGTGGACATGCACCTACAATGACAATTTCAGACCCCTCCATGATGTCTAAGTGGGAGAACTTGCAAAATAGCAGGGTTGTGTGTGTATATATATATATATATATATATATATATATATATATATATATATATATATATATATATATATATATATATATATATATATATATATATATATATATATATATATATATATATATATATATATTTTTTTTTTTTATTTTATTTCCCCTTACAATTTTTTTTATAGTATTTTCATTAATATCCCCTATATATAATATAGTATGTTAATCAGTCTCATCATTCTCACCATTTGACACCTTTATTCTCAAATTACATATATAGAGAGACATCTTGTAAAACTCTGTATATTAATGCAGCAATGTATACATTTCATATATTTTTCTTAAGTATCCCCTATATAATATAGTATGTGTCATCAAGTCTCACCATAGAGCTCACCTGTGTGGGATTCTGGGCTGTGATTGGTGGATACCGTGGGATGATCTGTGTGCTGATAGGGTATCGCCGTGGTGATGGCAGAGGGTGTGATATTGCTGCTGGTGATGTACGGGCTGTTGTAGTGCGTGTTGTAGTATGGCGAATATTGACTTTGGCTGTAGCTAGAATATGTTGAGAAATCCTGATGGAGACAATGACATCAATGAATAATCTCACACAAATATATACTACTTTAATGTTAAGTCTCATTTTTTAAGTTCATCTAAACCCTATTGTGGCAGTACCTGACTAATGGTCGTCAACTTACTTAAGATTCTTTTTCTGACTCAACTGGCAGATATTTTGTTCACCCCATCTCATCTAAGATGTTCATGTCTTTCTTTCTTCAGTCGAAAAGAGGTTACGTTTTTTTTTAGGAAAACATTTCAGGATTTTTCTCCACATAATGGACTTCAATGGGAACCAATGGTTGAAGGTCCATATCAATGCAGTTTTAAAGGAAGGGCTTCAAAGGCTCTGCACGATCCCAGACGAGGAATAGGGTCTCATCTAGACAAACCATCGGCCATTTTAAAAACAAAAAAAGATATACTTTTTAACTTTAATTGCTCATCGTGCTCTGCGACTTGCTCTGCGTAATCACGTCTGAAAGGTCACACTAGACGTAGGCGCTAGCACCGCCCCAAGAGAACGTGCGAGGACTAATACAAACGCCCTTTACCAAAAAAACTCTCCATCTTCAACTTCAAAATCGTCCGACATCGTTCTTTGACCTGTTTTTGCTAAAGGATGTTTGTATTAGTCTTCACACGATGCTTGTAAACACGGGGCGGTACTTCCGCCTACGTCTACCGTGACCTTTCAGACGTGATTGCGCAATCCGTGGTGCGTCGCAGAGCAGCGCAAGATGAGCAATTTAGGTTAAAAAGTATATCCGTTTTTATGAAAATAACAGATGGTTTGTCTAGATGAGACCCTATACCTCGTCTGGGATCGTGCAGAGCCTCTGAAGCCCTTCCTTTGAAACTGCATTGATTTGGACCTTCAACCGTTGGTTGCCATTGAAGTCTAAGATGGGAAGAAAAATCCTGGAATGTTTTCCTCAAAAACTTAATTTCTTTTCGACTGAAGAAAGAAAGACATGAACATCTTGGATGAGATGGGGTGAGTAAATTATCAGGACATTTGTACAAGACAAAAACGCAGAGGAAGAAAATCCTTTTTTTTGCAGCGATGGCTTAAATGAAACTGTTATGTACACAAAAAAAACATGATGATTTTATAACTATGATATATTGTAGCCATGTGACTTTTTTTGGCGAAGGGTGGAACAGTATATCACACATCTCCAGGGGTGGTTGTAGTACATCAGTGAAGGTTTTCCTAATTTGACCCACCTGCTGTGCAGGACTGAACGGCGTTGAGCCTGTGATGCTGTTTGCACCCTGGAAAATTCCAGAAGAAATGCTGCCGCCTGGAAAAGAAGCACAAAGCTAGTTTAAGAGCGTACTTCGAGCCGGCTGTGGTAAAGACTGGCCCTGACGCGCCAGAGCTCGCCATCCAACACAAACACAGCGCAGGAAACACGACAGGCAGCGGCTGCTGAAATATAGACACGTTTAAAGCTCTCAGAGAAAGTTTGCTTGATTTATGACTATGAAAACAGTTCAGGTGAGAAAGGGCAGCGTGGAGCCGAGAGCAAATCCGCTATCGGACTTTCAGGGCCGGAACGTCTTTCTCCAGACCCGTCTAGTTCCCTTTAGTCTGTCTCTTCCCCTTCATATCCCGGCTGGTTCTCTTTCTGAAACCTGCCCTAGATAAACGACTCTGTCAAAACAGCACGAAATCTCGAAGGAAGCAAACCAAAAGTCTTCAAAGGGGGAGGGAGAGAGACGAGGGCGGACGCCGCGGCCGTGTTTCTGATTTTCTCCACAGCGGTGAAACGCGAGGACCTCTGGCACCCAGAGAAGGGTTATTTATTTCATGCTACAGCAGGTCTCCTGTTGGAATTCGCCTATAAATCAAACGAGACCGGCGAGATGTAGCGCGAGACGTAGTAACCGCGTTTTCCCAGACCCATTAGAAATCCATCCATTTCACGAGCAGACAATTTTACAGGAAATGATGTCTCGGGGTGCTTATGAATTACAGTAAATCACTATAATACCTAATAGATTATATTATATCTGCTCTAGCACTAATAACTCATTGATTATGCTAATTAGACAGACAGGAAGTAGATGTCATTGTGCATTATGACTTTGTCTCAATGTCTATTTGCAGCCATTCCTTCAAGGATGCACACACTCACTTATTCTCACAAGGCTGCATTTATTTGATCAAAAAACAGTAAATACTGTAACACTGTTTTAATTATTGATGAATAGAAAGCTTGGATAATGCTATTTATTTGAAATAGAATCTTTTGTAACCCTATAAATGTCTTTACTGTCACTTTTGATCAATTTAATGTGCCGTTGCTGAATAAAATATCAAATTCTTTCTTTAAAAAAAAATGTATCCCAAACTTTTCAACGGTAGCAATTCATTTACTCGCCTCAACGCCGTTCCAAACTAATATGACTATCGTGGAACACAAATAAAATATATTTTTAGAGAGTCCGAGCTGCTGTTTTCTATACAACGAGAGCATATTGTGACCAACTGCTTTCAAGCACCAAATGGACTAAAAGCATCATAAAACCAGTTCACTGTACATGTGCTCTATATTTCAGGTCTTCTGAAGTCAGACTATGACTTTTAGTGAGGAACAGACTGATATTCGAGTAGATATTCACTGAAAATCTTCCCCGCCACTGTAAGTTTTAAATATCATGTACACATTTTGCAAGACATTGATGCGGTTCATGAAACCAACATTTTTGCATGTGCCGACCTTAGCGTAAGAGAAGCAAATAATGATTTAAATTCAGTCTGATTCTGTTGTTTTAGTATTATTTATATAATATTTTGAATTAGCTTTTATTATTTTTTTATATTTCATTTAATTTAATTTTAGTTTAATATTTTAGTAATTTTGTTATGTGTCTTTTAAATATTACTATTTCATTATTTCAGTTTTATGTCATTTTTATTTATTTCCGGTTAGTAATTTTAGTGCTTTAACTTTAACTTTAGTTGCAAAGGCAACATTTCAAATTTTTTTTTTGTATCTAATATTTATATTTCATATCAGCTTTATTTCAATGAACAAAAATGCTTTTAATAGTTTTAGTAAATGATAATAACCTCACAAAAAGCTATCATATGGGTTTTTAAAAAAAACTTTAGGTTACACTTAATTTCAACGGTCCACTTTACACAACTATAAGTAACTTTCCTTATAGTAAACTGTTAGGATAGGGTTCGGGTTAGTAGAATAAGTACTTGCAAAGTTACTTAAAATCTCTGTTGGTATAACAGTAGATATTAAACAGTCTACTAATACTCTAATGACTGCTAGTTGACATGTAGTTGTAGAGTTACTTATAGTTAGTAGATTGTGTCAAGTGGACTATCAAAATAAAGTGTTACCAAACTTTATATAGTACATTTATGTTGCTTTTTTGTACTTGTAGGATGCTATGTACATCATATGCTTGAAAAAACACCTCAATTTTCTTCAAAGCATCTCCTTTTGTGTTCCTTAGAAGAACAAACGTCATGCCGGTTTGTGAGTAAATGATGATGACTAGTAAACGATTCTATTCCTTTAAACCTGAAAACGTGCCTAGTGCCACTTCACCTTTGACCTTGACCGAGAACGGTCAATTTCACACTGCGGTGGCAAAATCAGGACTGCGGGCAGAAGGGTGACTGACTGCGATCGGCCGCTCAGATCCCGTCTGATGCTCACTCCCACACAAACACACTCCTCCAATGGCCAGCGTGATGTGGAAGGGAACGGAGAAAGGTTCTGACCTCCTGAGAGAACGAGAGAGACGGCTGACGCCAGAGCCCAGACCGCGGATAATGGGGAACAGGTGTGTGTGTGTGTTGGGGGGGGTCGACTGTAGACGGCACCTGAAAAATCTGTGTGTGTGTTTGTGGGGATTTATCCACCAAACATAGACGTTCAAAAACTTGTATTTGTTTATAAACAGTAGAAAATATTATAATATTCTGGTTGATAATAATTCCGGGCAATCATGTTTATAATGCTGTTAATGATATATATTGCTAACTGTTCGGCAAGCAACTTCTGTGCTATTTAGTCTCACACTCTTTTCTTCTGTCATTGTCCTGATGTCTGGGTTATTTTCAGCGATATTGACATGCCGTCTGTTAATAATCTCTTACATCTAATGACATACACTATGATTCAATCGTTGTTATTTTTTTTAAAGAATGGACACTAAGGGCACTTAAAAGTGACACTAAAGACAAAAATTAATGCTTGAACTTTCCATGCAGAAATGTGTCACAGTTTTTATAGAAATTTGAAGCAGCACAACTGTTTTAAACATTGATAATAATTACAAATGTTTCTTGAGCAGTAAATCATCGTATTAGAATGATTTCTGAAGGATGTGACACTGAAGACTGGAGTAATGATGATAAATTCAGCTTTGATCACAGGAATTAATGACATTTAACTATATATTCATATAGAAAACAGCTGTTCTTTCAAAGACATTAAACATTTTTTACCAACCCCAAACTTTTGGACGGTAGTGTACACATTTTTAAGGAAAAGTCATTCAAAAACTAGATAGCAAAATTCCGATTACAAAGTAAATCACGGGTATTTTAATTGTTTTCTTTTGAACAGTCATGTAAATAATAACAACAAAAATAGAGCAAAAATAAATCAGTAATTAAAGAATATTTATGCGCTCGTAACCTACATGTGATGGTATTCTGACCAGTCGAGAACTCGTGAAGAGCTTATAAAATGTGTAATGGAGTCAAAACAGCCGCAGCAATCCCTCCGTCACACACACACAAACCAAGATCTGCCACGAGGAGACGCGGTTCTGACGCCTGGACCAAACTGTGATGGGCAACATCAGGACTATGACGAGAAAAACCATGTGTGTGTGAGCATTCTGTCCTGCTTAGGGTCGCATCTTGAGACATCATGTCCTGTTTTTGGTTTGGTTGCATGTCTTTGGTCCGTGTTGTGTTCATATTTCAGTCGAACCGCACTAGAGTTGGTTTGGAAGCGGACCGGGGTTCAGATGGCAGCGTTCACACTTATTCAAATGAACCGCACTAACAGAGCAATCGCACCAGGGTTCGTTTCAATCCAACAAACATGCCAAGCGGGACTAGAGATCAGTTACATTCCACATTCCTTTTTACAAACAATCTTTTCCTTATTTTCTCTGCATGTAAAAAGATGGGCACATATTTCCTCTCATGCTTTGATACTTTATTGCTCAATCTAAGGTCTAAAATACCATATGGATAAGATGTGGCACTTTCAGGGAAGCGTCTGTGACACTGACCGTGTGTGGAGTAGCTGTACAGCGCCTGACCGGGCGGTGTCCCGCTGAAGTTCGCCGTGTATCCCAGCAGACTGCTCTGACCTGGTGAATGACTCAAACCATCTTCTGTTTTAATGTCTGATCAGGTGAGAGAAAGAGATGTCAAATCGGCTGTGATGTGCACTATTTAGGGTGGTTGTGAAATAACACTGAGCACTCACTGTAGGACGTCATGCTGTAGCCCTGTGTGTGGTGTGTGTACGGTGTGTAAGGGCCTGTCGGCTGTAACGCCGGGCTGTACTGCGTCTGTCCGTAAGCAGCCATGGCTGATCTGAGGACAGTGGGTCTGTGAAAACAAAGAGCTGTAGTTAGAGAAACCGAATCTTTACAGTGAATAGGTTCTCAATGACACACACAGACACGCACACACACACACACACAAACACAAAATCTGAATCATTAATGGAATCCAATCAGTGAACGCATGACTCAACGCATGCAAACAAATGAATCATATGAGCTGATTCATGATCAATTAAAAAAAAAAAGAACCGCTTCACAAGAGTCATTTGTTTATGAATCGACTACATTGATTGTGCTGTCTGTTCAAATCTGTCTCAAAATTGTGTTAGCAATTCTTCTAAAGAATCTGAATCATTAAGTGGAAATCCAAATCAAGAGCAAATGACTCGTATGAGCAGGTTATTTTAAATGAATCAGACATATGAAATGGTCTCAAACTCATTAGTTATCAATTCATTAAAAAGTACCAAAGAATCATTAATGGAATCCAATCGGTGAATGCATGAACCTTATGCAAACAAATTAATCATATAAGCTGATTTGAGGTTGATTCATGAACCATTAATCAAAAAGAATCACTTCACAAGAGTCATTTGTTTATGAATCAACTACACTGACTGTGCTGTCTGTTCAAATCTGTTGCAAAATTGTGTTAGCAAGTCTTCAAAAGTACTAAACAAATCATCAATGGAATCATTAAAGAATCTGAATCATTAAGTGGAAATCCAATTCAAGAGCAAATGACTCGTATGAGCAGGTTATTTTAAATGAATCAGACATATGAAATGGTCATGAGTTTTCACTTCTTAAAAAGTACTAAAAGAGTCATTAATAGAATCCAATCTGTGAACGCATGACTCTTTTGCAAACAAATGAATCATATGAGCCGATCTGAAGCTGATTCATGATCAATTAATAAAAAAGAACCGCTTCACAAGAGTCATTTGTTTATGAATTGGACTACACCGGTTGTTCAAATCCATCCTAAAATTTGGTTAGCAATTCTTCAAAAACACTAAACAAATCATCAATGGAATCACTAAAGAATCTGAATCCTTAAGTGGAATCCAATTCAAGGGTAATTGACTCTTATGAGCAGGTTATATTGAATGAGTCATATGTATGAATTAGTTTCAAACTCCTGAGTTATAAATTCCTAAAAAGAATGAACATAATCATTAATCGAATCATTAAGGAATCCAATTGATGAGGAATGGCTCTTATGAGCCGGTTGTTTTTAATGAATTGGACAAATGAATCAAAACTCATTAGTTATTTTTCCCTCATTGTGGAACCGGAATCATTAAGTGGATTAAGAAGGTTAAACTCCCTACAATTCTCGATTCTCATCTCTAATTGTTCTGTTTAAGACCAGGGTTTAATGTACATCTGTCTACATTGCTGACCTAAAATTCACCAACAAAATTCTCCACATATAGATGTTTTGCAATGAATTTTTACAGAAATGTGTTCTTCTCATGAAAACAAAATGCCAATGGGGTTTTGCTTCTAAAGTAAATGCATTTTGAGAATGATGATTTTTGGCATTTTTTTGTTTAAGTGAAGCCCAGTGTCTTTACTAGAATAGCAGTTTGTAAAACTAGAGGTAGTATCACTCACATGGCCTAAAATCGATGTGTAGGTCGAGTGGCTCCTGCATGTGAACAAAAGAAACATGTTAAACATTTAATATCTGAGTACACATGAATGCACTAGATGAAGTTAAATCCGAACGTTCATGCAGACCTGTCGCTGTCTGTCGTTGAACTTCCGCCTGCACACGTTCAGCTGTCAGCTCTCCTGAAAAATGACAGACCTGTTTGTTAGGAATACGTGACCGAAAAATCACATTGGGCTTCGGTCCAACAGCAAGCATCTCGAAAGTAAAATATAAAGAAGAACCCAGAACACAAAAATGCACAAAGCGCAATTCATGTTTAATCGTGCCTTACACATGAAAAAATCAACAACAAGGTGAGTATTTCTCAATGACGAGGCACCTGCGGTTTCCAAAAACACACATAATTAGAATTCTGAGATACAGACAACAGTGAAACGCTTGTTTGTATAAACCGGCTCGGTAGGACTGTGTTCCTGGAACAGAACAATGCCTAACCTGCTTTTTGAACCTGGCATAATGTGTCATTGCAAACCGCAGGCAGCACGACATGGCAGCAGTTCAGGACGGGGGGAAACGCTGGCTGTTCTCGGACCTGAAATGTAAGAAATGCAACTGTCCCTGTTCTGAGCTGGTAATCCCGAGGTGCTGTAAATGCATGTGGGTAGTTTGCATGAATACAAATGAGAGAAGATGCGGGTGAAACACCACCAATAACCTTGGTTGACATGTTTGTTGACCTTTTTTTTTTTGCTAACCCAGAGGATTTTTATTTACAGTACGTTTCAACTGTGTCAAGTCGAGTCACCTTTATTTATACAACGTTTTATACAAAACACATTGTTTCAAAGAAGCTTCACGGGAGAGTAACCATCAATGATGCAAACTTCATCAAATATGAGACAAATTCAATGGCGTCGTTATTCAGTTCAACAACACTCAAAAACTGTAAAGTTCATCAATTACGAAACGAGTTCAAATCGGCAATCAGCATCTCAATAGTGGCATTAGTCAGCTCAGTTTAGTTTAGTGTAGTCTTTATCTCAGACCATAGAAGAATATCGATAAAAATGGTATGCAGCTCAGCTCATTTGATGAGAAATGTTAGGGTAGCACTTTATTTTACAGTCCTGTTCCCCATGTACTTATTATGTAAGAAATAATTGACGATGGGCCACTGAATTATTAGAAAAACAATGCACACCTGAGGTGGTAATGCGGTCACAATGATCTTCTTTGTGCATTATTTTAAAATAATTCAACGTCCCGGAGTCAATTATTCCGCGTATACTACGGTTACCACACCTAATTACCAAAGACTAATTTCTTACGCATCTCATCCCAAGCCTCCGTCGCTAATTGCAAACCGTCATTTTAGAGGTAGTAACAGCTATTAATGCAGTGAGAGAGCGAGAGAGAGAGAGAGAGAGAGAGAGAGAGATAGAGAGAGAGCGTGTGTGAATTACCTTTTCCGTGAGTCTTTGTGTCTCTCAATCATGGGCGTCGGAACCATTGTATGAGGGTGAGACAAGACTCACCCACTTTTTACGATCATTGATATTGGACCCACTCACTTTTATCATCTCTAATTCAGCACATGTCTGTTTGCCTACCCCTAACCGATAAACACTTATTATTAAACACGTTACACCCTTTATTTACACTTCTAATATTTTCTTCATTTTTTTTGTGTGAAAATAAATGCCTTTCCGATCTGATATGTGATGAGAAAAGGGAGTAGAGTGAGTTCGGCAAAAGGCAGATTCGAACCGCGGGCCGATTTGCATCAAAACTTGATGCCATGCGTCTTACCCCTACACTATTGCCACTCTCAAAGATAAGGTGATTTCCGTAATCTTGTCTTGTCCAACCAGACGTTTAGCAAACAAGGCGAGAGAGGACCCACCCACATTTTTTTTGCTTCTGACGCCCATGCTCTCAATGTTCGGCAGCAGCATCTCTACTAATAGTGAAACTGTAATGCTGCATTCACACGGGGGCGCTGGCGTCAACGCTTGACAGAGGCCGTGTCTGAAGCTGGTGCTGACTAGAGATGCAACAATACAGTTAGTCCACGGTTCAATACATACCTCGGTTTTTAACCACGGTTTTCAGTTCGGTTCAGTTCTGATGGCTTGTCACATCAGTTTTTTGCTATTCTATTCTTAGGCGACAGGAACAGCAAGAAGTTAAGGAGACAAAAGACTATTTTCTACTTTCTTTCTTTACTTTCTTTATTTTACTTAAAAGAATTGAAAACCCTTACTTAAACTTAAAACTTTACTTTAAAAAAAACCCTTGTACACATTCCTAGTGTATTGTATAATATAAAATAAATATATATATAAAGATTTACACTGGCAGCTCAGAGCTGTACAGCAGCATTTAAGTATGAAATTGAATGAATAAATGTAAAAATAAAACACTACATAGACTTCACTATAAAATATACATTGATTCTTATTAAAGCTATACTGTATTAGTTTTTCTATACTGTATTAGCAATTTTCTCATTGTCTTTTGTATTACAAATATTAACAATATTAGAGTGAGTAACTAATAACATAATTAGGATTGAACTGTCCCTTTAAGGACAGCGTGTTCACTAGGCTGCTGCTGTCAATTTAAGACCTCCGTGCATCTAATATACAGACACACGTGATTTTACTTTCAGACATAACCGACTGTGTTTATGTTAACCTTGTGTGCATTTGACAGTATTAGCGCAGTAAGACGACTACTTAGTTCAGTAATCACGTGTTTGACAGGCGTTTAGTGCTCGTGCTCGGAAAAGCGCATGTTAAAACCGCGCACGCGAATGAGCAAGGCTTTAAAAAGCATGCAAATTATGAACTTTCGTGATTGTGAATAACTATATTGTTCCGTGAGTAGGCCTATAACTCTACCACTAACGTGTGATGTGAATGTATGTCGCGTTGTTCAGTATTGGGATGGAGGCAAATGATAGAATTTGTAGAAAAATAATTAATTCAATGCAAAACCGAAAACAACGCAATTCACAAGCGCGTATTGAACCGCGAATGCCGTACCGAACGGTTCAGTATTATATTGAGAATTGTGGCATCCCTAGTGCTGACGCGACCGTCATAGTGACAACAGCCAATCATGTTACTTTTCCGGTGTTGCATGAATGCTATTGGCTAGCGTCTGTGCTAGGGTATTTGCATAGGCAATCTGATTGGTTGACACCAGCGTTGGCGCTTAAAGTTGAAAACTTTTCAACTTCTGCCACGAGCAACGTTAACGCGACGCAACAGAACCCACAATTCAGTTCGGCAAACTTTGACGTCACCCATTCAAAGTAAAAGAGAAGTGTTGATGCCGACGCCCTGTGTGAATGCAGCGTAAATTTATCTGCTTCAAGAACAGCGCTGTTATTACCTTTCTAGTGAGAAATGTCATAAATGTCACAAACTCGTCAGAGCAGCGCTGACAACACGTTTCTGTGCGAGTGTGTGTCCGTACTGTATGTGTGTGTGTGCGTTTGAGCGGGAGAAAGAGAGAGTATGTGCTGTCCGGACATAGTAAAATGTAATTTTGTGGCAAAAAACATGGAGGTATTTTGTCATTTTTATCCTATTGTTTACTTTATGTGTTTGCTTGGTCATTGTCATTGTGGGTTTTGGTTCTTTTGCTGTTGTCGGCTGTAAGGTCCTTTGAAATAACTGAAATCATTTGGCGGAGTGATATGGAACTGTAATGCGGTCAATACCTGCTGGAACTACTTTAGCCGTGCGTTTCCTTGAAAATAATTGCACACCTTAGAATGTTCATCAACCAATCAAAATCAAGCATTCAACAGCCCCCTAGTATAAAGTAATTACAATAAGTGGGTAATAACTAGGTACTAACCCTGAAGCTGAGGTTTAGACCCAACCAAACCCATGGATTTACCTTAGTACTCAGTACTGTCTGTAAGTGCACGTACTGTAAAATAAAGTTCAACCAATGTTTGAGTTTACATTGAGATCTCTGACTTTGGATTGTGATACGACTCCAACTTCCCATTGGAAGCGCGTCAAGACAAGACTGTGCTTATATTTAAGTTAAGTCTGTATTTGTCCTCTCGCTGCTATCTGGGAGGATCATCGGATCGTATTTGGTTAACGTTTGAGAAAACTACTGCGGTACCAGAATAAATATCTCATGACGCCTGATCCACAGACTAAGACTAAGGTCGCGTCTGACAAAACAGAAACACAAAGATGTGGTCTTCCTCTAAACTTCTCCCTCAGGGCTCCTCCATCTGTCAGACGCTGGACGTGAGCAGCTGCTGTCAGGAGCAAAGATGGAAAGGAAGGGGTGAAATAAGACCTAAAACCAGAGCTTTCATGCAATCACGCAAGAGTGGGCATGTGCATGTGTGATTTACATCACAGCTGAACTCTAACACATATCGCCATGTGCCAGATTCAGATCTTTTTTAATTAATCTGACAGTTCAGGCAGAGCGAGGTGAGCGATGTTTTGGCGTCTGCGGTCGGGCGGCACCCAGCAAATGTTTAAAACAAACAAAGACAATGTCTCGCTGCAGCTCGCTCTGTTTTCTCAGTAAACAGTTGCGACACTACTGTACGGCGTGTTTAAGATTGAAAAAAACATATCATGTGACTGTTATAACGACAGCAAAGCTGCAATAATTCCATCACTTGACGTGTTAAAGGTGATGCTTTCATGTGATGGTATTCGATCGATATGAGTTTTTCTGATAACGGTGCATGTAAAAAGTCGATGTAATACCAGCATGCAAACTAGCTGAAATGAGAAGAAAGCTTGTTTTACACATTTACTTGCAATAAAAAAATCGACAATTAGGCAATTCAGTCCTTCCAGAAAAATGCGGCTTTTTTTTGTGATTGTTGCGGGCAAAAATCCTTGATTATGCGGCATGTTTTCTTAAAAAATGCGATGAAAAATGCGGGAAAATGCGGGATATTTATGCAATTTTAATGCGATGAAATTGCGGGAACTTGCAAAAACTGCGGTTGGATGAAAAAGAGAAAAAAAGCACTACATCACAGGAAGTGCTGGGAATATTTAAGTTCTCATCTTGTTTTATTGAAGACCTTAATAAACACACAGCTCAAATTTACAAAACATTGAGTCAAACAAGTTCTGTAGCTTTACTAAAGGAATATGCTACAACTTGAAAAATGAATAAATAACTTCCTGTTTTACAGAGGTGGCTTTACAAAACAGACATTTGAGTGCTTCCAATGCACAAAGTGCAATCTCTTAAAGGGTTAGTTCATTCAAAAATTTTAATTTTGTCATTAATGACGTCCCCTCATGTCGTTGGGACACCCGTAAGACCTCCGTTCGTCTCTAAATAACGACTTATATAGTGATGACCGATTTCAAAACACAGCATCATGATGCTCTGAATCAGTGAGTCGATTCATGATTCGGATCGCGTGTCAAACTGCTGAAATACGTGACTTTGGCGATCCGAACCGCTGAATCGACTCACTGATTCATAACGCTCTGAACCGCTGAATCGACTCACTGATTCATAACGCTTCAAAGCTTCATGATGCTGTGTTTTGAAATCGGTCAACACACCGGGAAACTGCTTTGCGCGTCTTTTGCTGTTATTTTTGTTGGCAAATGGGAGTTTGCGCTTCATCATGGTTTCACCGATATCTATGGTTTCACCACGGGGGTTTGCAGCTTTTCGATGACGTTCACGTCGGGTAATTACGTCACTTCAAAACGTTCTCATGGCAATAGGCTGAAATGGCGGCTCTTGTGTGAAGTAAACGAACATTTTTCAACTTTCTGCTAATATAGATATGACTTTTTTTGCAACGAAAATGCGGGGATTATGAAATCATGCTAGCCCCGCATATTTTGCACGCGGAAATAGGCAATTTATGCGGGGAAAGTGCGGCGTATTTGAAAAAACGCGGCCCCCTCATAAATATGCGGATTTTGGCTGATTATGCGTTAAATCACGCGATCGCATAATCGCGTTTTTCTGGAGGGACTGGCAATTGTATTTCCACAAATGCATCGTAAAACAAACAGTTCCCACCAACTGTTTGACCACTATATAATTGGCCTGGAAAACCAAAAAAGTGCATGTTTAATGTTTTTAAAGCTATTAGCAGATTGACCCAGTGTTAATTTCGTTGACAAATAATTTTCATCATAATTTTCGTCAACGACCTTTTTTTACTGACGAAAACGAGACGCTAACTAAATAAAAACTAGTGTTGGATGACATAAACTATGACGTAAACCTACTGTCATTTTCGTCAACAAATAAAAACGAGACGAAAATGTTAGGAAGGGGACGATTAGGGAAGATATCCAGTCAGAACTGATGTCCTGTGTAACAGATGCGCACATTTGAGTTGTAATGTGCTGATCTAACCGCTGTTCTACAGGCTCATGCATCCCAGATACAGCGCTCCAGAGCGGCTCACAATCAATTAATAGTGCACATTTATGCCAGGCCATTGTTTATGAACTAATGCTGATGAATAATGACAGTCTTTACGATGTTGATATAATAAAGATTGTAACAATGCATGTTTTATCTCCCTCGTCTGAACTTGAATGAGCTCCTGCAACTGCAATAGTAAGGTGCAGACATTTCAAAATAAGAGTCTATGTGTATTTCGAGCTTGTTTATCATTAAAAGTCACGCATTATATATTCGTTTTTTGGTTACACAATAAGCTGTATTTCATTTAGTACCCATTTAATTCATAGTCAGGAGGAAAGACCAGTATTTGACACATATTCAATAAAGTCTCAGGGTTATAATAGTTAACTAAAACCATTTAAAAAATCTTCATTACTTGAAATGAAATAAATGTGAACTGAAATTAAAATAAATAAATAAACGTAAACTTATTTGAAGTTTTAGCTTAACCTGATATGGCCTACTGACTAAAACAGAAATACAAAGTTATAAAAACTATATAGATGTTTTTAAAAACAAACAAAAAAGTGAATTGAGCTCTCTTTTGTGTATAATGATGTCAAAATGTTGGTTATGTAATGCTTAAATGCTTAATGTATTACAATTTAACTAAACTCATTAGATTTTAGTCGACTAAAACTAGACTAAAACTAAAAACAATTCAGGTGACTAAAATATGACTCAAACTAAATGGCATTTTAGTCAAAAGACTATGACAAATAAATATGACATGATAAATCAAAATTTGCTGTCAAAATTAACACTGCATTTTACATCAATGCTTTTTTGATTTTATATATTATGTTTAGATAATATACATACTTTTCACTGTATGCAAACTTCTAGGTTCTCACATATATAGTGATTGTATGGAAGCATGAGCTATTTGTATGGAAAATAGTGCACATGTTATATTGACAGACTTATGAATTATTATTATTTTTTTACTATAATTGTAATTTGTACAGAAGACAGCAGCATCAACCAGTGTTTTTGACTAAAACCCTAAAAAAATGCATTCATTTAAATATTAGATAAACAAATTTAAACAAAAAAAATCTTGATTCTGTGGTGAAGTAAATACTACAGGAAACAACAAATGTAATTTCTACATGAAAAAGTTTTCAAAAACAAAGTAAATTCTATATTAGTACTCAATTCAAGCTTGTAGAAATTAAAGCATAAAAATCAACATTATAAAATTAACTAAAACTTTTCTGGTGTTCCCATCATGCACTGGGGCTTGGATTATTATTTGAATTATTCAGCTGTATATCATTGCTTTTGTTGTTAGGTTTAGTAACTTGCCATTTTGTGATATTTGGAGTTCATTTTCATACTCAAAAACGATCCATCAAATGTTACCGTCATTGTGTATTGTGTACCAAGTATTGAGGTCTCTGTGTTCAGGTGTCACATTACTACTGTTACGTACATATGTTGTCTACACAATATCTATTGTATTATTTACTTCAATGTTTCTAAGTAAAGCATACACTTTAAACGCGTGGTTTAATTCAGTGTTATATTGTTTGAGTAAAACGTTTTTGCAAAGGAAAGTCGAAATTACTCAACAAACTTGTACTGGTTGAAGTTACTTATTTTCTTTGTTCATTTTACTTAACTTAGTTAAGTGGAGTTTACTTTATTCCATATTTACTTGAGGATTTACAAATGTACTTACATTTTACTTGATGTTTTTTAGTGTAATAAGTAAACATAAGTAAAAGTACAAAATTTAAAAGAAAAATGCTAAATAGAAATAAAAATGACAAAAAGAGCAACAAAATGACAAAAATTCCAAATACTAATAAATACTGTATATTTAAAAGACTAAAACTGTACAAATATTTTGCTCAATAACTCATTTTGAGTCACAAAAACATGATCTTCGAACAACAACATGAGGGTAAGTAAAGTAGATGATCCCTTGACTTTGATATAAACACGCTCTCGCACATTTGTGCTTGTTTTCAGAAAACAGAACTTCAGTGTTGTGCAGGTCAGAGATGCAGCGATTCACACTGATGCTTTCATCACACCTGCTCTGCTGACGCACCACTCCTAACAAAATGTTTCCCAAGAAAATAAACGTGGCTAGAGAGAGAGAGAGAGAGAGAGAGAGAGAGAGAGAGAGAGAGAGAGAGAGAGAGAGAGAGAGAGAGAGAGAGAGAGCAGAGACGGCTGACACGGGCCGCCCAGTGGAATCCTGACTTCCTCCCAGAGTTCCTGCGATGCGCAGTGTGTTTCCTGGTATGAGCGTGTCCCGGAGTGAGAGGGCATGGGAAAGAACGCTCTACCCCCTTTCACAGTGGTAAACTGAGCTAAAACAAACCCCGGACGGGGCACGGCCGGTCCAAGGCGCTTCACCTGGCCTCGCTGCTGTTCTGCTAGCGTTAGCGTCTTTCACGGCTATCGTATTCCACACAACGCCTCACGTCATGCATCACCATGTGCTGTCACGTGTATGTCTTCTTTTACCCAGCGTGAACGTGGTCGTGAAACTAAACCAGTTGACGAACACTTGTCACAAGATGAAGCCCTCAACAGTTGGCTGCCCCACAGCGGCCTTGGTTCCAGAAGTATTTTTCCCGTTTAAGAGATTTTTAAAAGTCTTTGTGAAAGAGTTATAAGCCATGAACCAAGCCAACCAAGTCAAACACATTGCTAACTTTGATTTAAAGTGGAAAAGTATTTGAAAATCATACAAAAAATGACTTTAATGAGGGAAGGGACTACAAACCCATGAAGCATTGCATATGACAATCAAATTAAAAATGATTTATAGATGTTGCTAATGTATAGGAACTAGGGCCGGGACTCGATAAAAAAAAATAATCTAATTAATTAGAGGCTTTGTAATTAATTAATCGAAATGAATCGCATATAAATATTTGACCTGAGAACAGTGAGAAGTAATTTTTTTCACATGGATTTTTAGTATACCATTGAATAATGACTGAATACATAAGCTTAATCAAAATATTGTTTATTTATTTCAGTCCAGCAGACCAGTGACTTAGTTACCCTGGTCTTGAAACCAGTCATCTGGTGGAGTGTGGGTCCTTTTAACTTTACTCGGAGTCGGGCTAACGTCCACGCTAACTCCTATGTGTTTTGCGTTGAGGTGATATTTGAGGCTCGATGTGCTGCGGTGATACGCAAATTCCTTGTTGCATAGCTTGCACACAACCATGCTCTTGTCAACGCTTCCATCCTTTCATTTTTTAAAACAAAATTTTCCCATCCACAGGGCCAAGCAAAGCGGTCTCGTCAGCTTCTTCGTTCATGTTCACTGTGGTTTGTTGTTGTCGGAAGTCAAGAACGCTAGTTGGTGCTCCAGTATAATCGGTCCGTCGAAACTCATTCATTGAAAAACGTTCCGCGGTGCAAAAATAAGTGTGGTAAATTTATTTATTTTTTTGCGTAATTTATCTTAATTAACGCATTAAAGTCCCGGCCCTAATAGGAACGATACATTTGAAGTTTATTGCGAAATGTGGATACAAATAAAGAAATAAATATATATTGAGATTTGAGATATTATATATTAACATTGGAATAAAATAAAAAATATTCAAAGAAATGTAAAAAGCTTAAACGAAAATGAGAAATGTTGCCTTGACAAATTAAATAAAATAATTTTAAGTTGAAACACTAAAATAACTAAAACTAAGACTGAAAAAATATATATATATTTGTAAAAATAACTAATGAAAATAACAAAAGCACATGACAAAATGGCTAAAACTTAAATGGAAAAATACAAATTAATGCAATTAAAAATTTTAATAAATACTATAATAGAATATAAATCATACTAAAATAATACTGTCAACATAAATTGGTCTCAGGGGGAAAAAAACATGATTTTCTAATATATATATACAAATATCTAAGTAGTTTGAGAGCGTAGAGCGACTGACTCTATTACATTCGCAGTGCTTCACATGAGTGGGCGGAGCTAAAGAGTTCTTTTGGCCCCATTCTCTGATTTCTCTGCAGAATCATGGGTAATGTAGTTTTTTAGAAATAAGTTGAAATAGGGGCTGACGACTAACAAAGGCATATTAACAGCCTCTTAGCTCACAGTAGGTCTGTCTTTAAAGGTTATTAAGTTATCTGTAAAAATCTAATTCCCTGTGGAGTAAATGAATGGACTGTTGCTCTATACCCTGCATGTCCTGACAGGAGCCTTATGACCGGGTTAAGAGTGCAGGTTGGCTGTCTTTGAAACAAATCATGAGCCGTAGCTTTGCCATATGGCTGTCTGATCTATAGCGAGCTCTCCAGGCCGAACAGTCCTCTCAAGCGTTCAATCAAAGCCACCAAACTGCTCTCTGGCCAGTAGCTGAGGGCTATATCCCATATGGCGCTGTACGTAGGGCGCGGGTGACCGCTGCATCCCCTGAAGGGAAACCGCGAGACACTGTGACCTCGCTGAAACAATGCAGCACTTCTGCAGCCCTCGTATTTCCACCATGACTCCAGACAGACCGTGAGCAGCCATCTGCCCTTTCATTTCCTCTAAACTCACATGCTGAGGGGTCAGTGGGGCAGGTATTCGGGCTACGAAAATGAGAACTGGTTGAATACGGACCCTTTTCACATTTACAGGGTTCCAAGAAGCCATCATAGTGGTGAACGGACACTACGACAGATATAATGTTTGCGTTCCCATTTGCTTATAGGATTTCAGTGACTTTACAAAAGAGGAAAAAATGATTGGGAGATTGATTACAGTGGTCAGAAGAGAGAAAGATGGCAAATTTCCCATCACTCCCTCAGCTGTTTTATTAGAAACACCTGCACAGCAAAGTTAAAGCCACAATATGGACTTTTTTCGCTGTTTGATGTCGCTTATTCAAAACAAAGCCAAAGAGTTTTAATTCTGCCGCAGTCGAGCGCTTCCGCTTCTTCCGCATGCGAATGTGAGCGAACGCAGCGCTGTTTTATCATATTAGTGTTGAAAGTTATAATGCTACTCTGTGCGTTCACTCTGCGGCGACTGAGACACTTGTTGCTCACTGCAGTGAACTAGATCATATTAGGCATGGTAAAACATGGTACTAGCGGTAAATCAAGAAAACAAAGACTTAAACAATAAGCTATATGAGCTATATAACAATGATTCGTTTTCTGTCCATGAATGATCCAAACAGTTGCTCACCTGTCTAATAAAACACATCATATATAAGCGTCTTTGGTGTTTCCATGGTTTCTACAAAATAAAACGGAAATCGAGGATAACGCGGGTTATGATGTCATTGATAGGCGACGCACAAAATATATAACATGGATATTTTTATCAAAAAATCTTACATATTGTGCCTTTAACTAGTTGTCTGTTTTGTTTAATTTATTGAATTTAACAGAATAGCATTACTGTACAGTATTGAGCAGAAGATATATCTAATCAACCAATCACATGGCAGTTGCTTCAATGCATTTAGGGGTGTGGTCCTGGTCAAGACAATCTCCTGAACTCCAAACTGAATGTCAGAATGGGAAAGAAAGGTGATTTAAGCAATTTTGAGCGTGGCATGGTTGTTGGTGCCAGACGGGCCGGTCTGAGTATTTCACAATCTGCTCAGTTACTGGGATTTTCACGCACAACCATTTCTAGGGTTTACAAAGAATGGTGTAAAAAGGGAAAAACATCCAGTATGTGGCAGTCCTGTGGGTGAAAATGCCTTGTTGATGCTAGAGGTCAGAGGAGAATGGGCCGACTGATTCAAGCTGATAGAAGAGCAACTTTGACTGAAATAACCACTCGTTACAACCGAGGTATGCAGCAAAGCATTTGTGAAGCCACAACACGCACAACCTTGAGGCGGATGGGCTACAACAGCAGAAGACCCCACCAGGTACCACTCATCTCCACTACAAATAGGAAAAAGAGGCTACAAATTGCACGAGCTCACCAAAATTGGACAGTTGAAGACTGGAAAAATGTTGCCTGGTCTGATGAGTCTCGATTTCTGTTGATCATTCAGATGGTCAGAATTTGGCATGAACAGAATGAGAACATGGATCCATCATGCCTTGTTACCACTGTGCAGGCTGGTGGTGGTGTAATGGTGTGGGGGATGTTTTCTTGGCACACTTTAGGCCCCTTAGTGCCAATTGGGCATCGTTTAAATGCCACGGCCTACCTGAGCATTGTTTCTGACCATGTCCATCCCTTTATGACCACCATGTACCCATCCTCTGATGGCTACTTCCAGCAGGATAATGCACCATGTCACAAAGCTCGAATCATTTCAAATTGGTTTCTTGAACATGACAATGAGTTCACTGGACTAAAATGGCCCCCACAGTCACCAGATCTCAACCCAATAGAGCATCTTTGGGATGTGGTGGAACGGGAGCTTCGTGCCCTGGATGTGCATCCCACAAATCTCCATCAACTGCAAGATGCTATCCTATCAATATGGGCCAACATTTCTAAAGAATGCTTTCAGCTCCTTGTTGAATCAACGCCACGTAGAATTAAGGCAGTTCTGAAGGCGAAAGGGGGTCAAACACAGTATTAGTATGGTGTTCCTAATAATCCTTTAGGTGAGTATATATATATATATATATACAGTATGCTTTGCAGCACTTGTCCTTATGCAATGTACATAAAATATTAAAAAAAGATTTTGTTATTTACATTGTGAACTGTGAAAACACATTATCACAGTCAATGAAAAGGGTTCATTGTTCAGTTTCAGTTGTTTCATTGCTCAGTAAGGCATTTCATTAAACTTTTTCTTTTTGAAAGATTGAAGTCAAATGGAGTAATTTTGCCATGCTTTCTTGCGTTCCAGTTTAATATGCAACATTCAGAAATGCACATTTTGAGGGTCAGTTTAAAATCAAACCTGAGCCACTCCACAATAAAGACACAAAATACACCCATGCATTTGATGAACTTATTATGTGTCTTTTATTGTGCATGCAAAAACGTCTTGCAAGCAAACCAACAGAATTTTCACTAATTTTTCCAAGGAAAATCTCAAAAAATGCGTTCAAAATCAAAACTTTTCTGCTGAGTGGAGTTTGCTTGCATATATTTTGCAAATAAACAAGTTTTAATCTCAGCGCCTGAGCTCAACAGATTCTGATAAATGCTGTAAACATCTTACAGAGCTCTCGTGTTCCTGTACATCCTTGCGATGCAACAGCTGAAATCTAATTGGCAGCGAAAACTCTAGAAGAAGTGACTGTCGTTGAGAACTCGTTATATTTCACTGATGCAGTTGACATAGGTAAATATTCTTATCCAAGCGTCAAACTTACTCTAGCTTGTGTTGAACCTGAGGGCACTTGCTGTGCACACTTTGGGAGCATTTCAATTGATGCACTAACTGGTGTTTTCCATGTGAAGCGCACACACAAACTCAATGGCCCGTCTACGGCCACTTGCCTTTGGGGCTCAAGCCTGTCTGCAGCCTTTGAACTCAGACTGTCGTAAATAAAGCCGGCCGGCCACACGCGTATGCTCTTTAGCTCGCTAATGGAGCGATGGGGGGGCTATAACAGCCTAGTAATGGTCTCTTGAGAGGCAGCGGCGCTTACATCACTGTCCAGGGATTTCATCAATGCAGGAGCGCAGCAGAGCATGGGAACCCTGATAAGTGTTGCACGGACACAATGAAGATATATGTATGATGATGTCATGTACGATATAGAGGTAAGCGGCCAAAATCATGATAATGGTATAAATCACAATAGATAGGGTTATTTCTGCTGAGAATTAAAAATGCTTTATGTCTTACATAACCATGTGGTAAGCCCCCATTTTTGGGAAATCTAGTGAATTAAAATCTTTCTAAATGAAAGGCCCTTTTTATTTGAAACTTGATGGACGCAAACCAAAAGATAAGATTATTCTAAACAAATGAAGTCTGACTTCAGTGCAAAAACAGCTTCACGTTACGTAACACAAAATGCGACTCCAAAGAGTCAAAGTAATATTATAAAGCAGCTGTTTTTTTCCCTTTTTGTTTACTCCATATTTTCGTAAATACTGTATATTGTACAATATAAACCATCATACCATTCTATGTTCAAACATTTGTAAAACATTTTTTAATAACACTTTAGTATGGGGAACACATATTCACTATTAACTACGACTTATGCTTCAATAAACTCCTAATTACAGCTTATTAAGAGTTACTAAGGTAGTTTTTGTAGCGTTTAAGTTTAGGTATATGGTGTAGGATTAAGGGATGTATATGGTCATGCAGAATATTAATATATGCTATATGAGTACTAATACATAACCAATAGTTTTTAAATAACCAAAATTTTTTCCTTGCAGAGTGGAAACGTTGCATTCTTGCTTATTTTTGCAAACTTTCCAAGTTCCTCAGTCATAACAATACATGTTGTTCACTTTATTTTAAGGTGATGTAGTTACATTGTACTTACTCAAATAAGTACTGAGTAATCCTAATTAACTACATGTACTTACTTAGGGGTGGGAGAAAAGGTCGATGCATCGCGATTCGTTATCCAACGATTCAGAATCAATTCTCAAAAACTCGATTCTGTGTTCAATTCAAACGGCCACTTCACCACTGTGCGTGCGCGCGGTCACCGGCCAAACAGAACAACCCGTTGATAGGTGAACGCTCGTATGCTGGTGAATTGCCTACGTTTAAGATAAAATGGACAAACTACGACCTGCTCAGGGGCGTCTCACCCGTGGGGACACTTTTCCCGGTGAGAGGGTTCAACATCCGCACGATTTATGCAGTTTTTTTCCCGCAGTTTTGCACAAACGCCTTACAGCAGTCGCTCCTCCGTTTCTCTGGCCGCTCTGTGTCTGCGCTCGCTGCGGCTGCCTCCCCATTTCAAAAATGAATTTTGCCTATTAAATGCAAAGTTTTTAATTTCAAAAGCATTTCTAAATTAAGTTAATATTTCCAACAAACGAAGTTCTGAGCCAAAATAACGAAGTGGTGCTCAAGTAGGCTATACGGCGCTTTCCTTGCCATTAATGCTTAATAACACTCCTATGTCTCCGATGCGGTGGCCGGGACATAAAACTACCAATATCCGTGGCATAATTTTTGGAATGACTTATCGAATATCACTGAACTACTGCACAATGTTTCAAACGAATGGAAAATTCTGAACAAAGACTTCGTTTTGGTGAGTGATTCGTTAAATGTCTCTAACATGACTGTTGCAGCTCGGCAAGTTCCCTCATGTGAGATGTTATGTGCACACACTGAATTTGGCTTCTCAGCGAGCGCTAAAAATGTTTTTCTTCTGCGTTAGCCTATGTTTTAAAGATTTTTTTGTGGTTCTAACCAAAGTAAAAAATGTTTCGCTTTAAAGACATTTTTTGTTAAAATGTTCTAAAGAAACTGAAAAATTGTCACACTTAGTTGTAAATTGAGAACTGTTTATTCTTCTTGATTGTTCTTTGCAATTGTATGGCTTCCTATGTTTCATTAGAGCTTGTTAATCTTGAATATAACTTTGTTAATAAAATAAAAGTATTGAAAGAAATCTTCATAATCATTTTTAATATGGCAATACTGTCAAGCAGATATTCTAACTAAAAACAAAACGCATATTAGCTCCAATTTTGGTACAAATGTAAAGTTCATGTATTTGCACAGCAGGACAATTAGTTACCAAAAATGTATGTTAAGAATCGTTTTGGGAATCGGATCGTTACTCCCAGAATGGGAATCGGATCGAATCGTTAAGTGCCTTAAGATTCCCACCCCTACTTACTATAGAGTTAGGGTTGGTTACTTGTAATGATGAATAATTTCTTGTTATTACATGTAACTATGTCACCTTTAAATAAAGTGCTGCCGAAAACACAGCAAAGAAAAGTGTTAAGCATGCAAAAAGTGTGGAAAATCCATGTAAACTGTCGTACAATTAAGTATTCAAACTGAATCATTTCTAAGTCGTTTGATTCTTTTCCTCTTTGCTTTTCAGCCAGAAACATGACAATACTTGTCGGCAAAGAAAAGTGTAAAACGGATTAGCACGGTCAACGGAAAGGCCTCCTCTCTGAGTAACACCAAGCTATCAGTTTTCCCATCCTGCAGATAGACTTTTAATTTATTGGCTTCTGTTATTAAAAAGCCCAGCCCGAGCTCGGCCGCGTGTTCCTGGCCACCATGTTTGTGTGTAACACTAACCGCCTGCCATGGTGGGCTCTGCTTTCCACATGACAGCCTCCAAGAGGAGAAAGCCACCTTTCATGCCAGCTTGTATTGAAGGATCGCCTCTCCCACCCAAAAAACCCCCCGACTTATGTGTAATCGACCCCCTTCGTTCAGACATTCGCCCCATCGGTTCCCAATTTCTCATCCTTCCCACCCCCCCATCTCTACTGCCGCCACCCTCCAGGTCTGCTGGACCCTTCACCCCTGGAGCGCTGCCCCGAGACGTGGGTCATGCATGGGGACAGCTGGTGGACCTCCCAGAATCCATCTTATGAGGGACTTGGTCAGACGGCACTCTGTTCCCAGGTAACACATCTGGCCTGTTGTAGTGCGGAGGCTCAGGCTGCATTAAAACAGCTCGAGCTGCGTGGTTTCAGCACATGCAAATCACATGCACAACGAAAGAGCACTGAGCAATGCAACCGTTCTGGGATAGCATTTCACTGTGAAAAAGAATTATATCGAATGTGCACTTGTGGAGTATGTTTAAAGTATGCATACTTGCAGATAATATTAATAAGTTTCTTTGTAATAATGTCATTAAAGTTTTAATAATATTCTTTTGTGCTTTAATGGAGTGCACATATTTTGTATTTGTAAGTACTTCATTATAAGTTTAACCATAGTGTTTAAAGTTTTAAATGCACTAAATTGCAACTTCATCATTCACCATCATACGAATATATTTAAATACATGATATAAAAGTTTCAATGTATATTTAAGTTTACTGAAAATGCCCGTCAGTACATTCATACTTTAGGCATATTAAAAAAGACAAGAAAAAAAATACATATAAAGGTTAACTACTTAAGTGGGTCAACAAAGCACTAACTGCATTTAACAGAAATTTAAACTATAATGCATTTTCATTTAATTAAAGTCTTTAAAGTACACTATTTCCATTAGTACTTTTTTAACAAATATACTAAAGTGGACATATTTTTCACAAGTGTATAATCATATTTTAGCAGGCTTGAAAACATGCTTTTCATTCAGTGTCGAAGCTAGATTTGTACATTTCTGAGTGGTGCCCGGGTTTTGCTATGCAGTTGCTAAGGATGTCTGAATCTGAGTTCAAGTCTCTATGATATTCAGAGGCAAGATTTATCATCCAATCAGAAAAGTAACTGCACACCTCAAGCACGTAGCATGCAAGCTACAGGATGAGTTATGACAAAATGTTACACTTTGGTTCTGGGCTTTGTTCAGATCACTAACCCTAAGTATATGCTGTTCAATGGAGCTTACGTTGTATTTATCCAAGAATTGAGTTTGCTTCTTGTTTGACTTGGATTTAAAAACCCGAGCATTCTCATGACTTGGAAAACAGCCGTGCACCGTCTACATAATGCATGCACACACAAAGTAGTTTATTCAGTTAGTAGTCTTGAACTTTTAACCTAGAGACACGGTGAGCTGCAAATGCTAACATCCACAACTTACATTGTTGTGGACACTCAATGAATGATATATGACTTCATCAAAGAAACCTGTTGAAAAATTTCCTGCTTATTTGCCCTGAAGGTGGTTAGCATGTGTAAACGCGCTCGACGTGCAGAGAGGAGGAACGTTTCAGCTTATTCAAGAGACCTAATTTGTTTAGATTGTATACGATCCAAGATTTTCAGTCGCCACCTTTGGAAATTGATTATGAGAGAGAAAATCTCTTAATGATTCACGTGTTGATTGATGTCGTGTTACTCACTGCTGAGACTGCGGTGTTGAGTTTTGTTGTTCTAGACTGTCAACTGCTCGGGCCGTTAATGCAATTAGTGTCATAAAAAATCCCAATATAAGCATTATTTATATAATAGGGCTGAAAGGTATAACAGTATATGTGTGGTGTGATGGTAGAAACGTCCAAGTTCTGCTTGGGTGCCATCAGCCAGTCGGCACTGTAATGGCGTTATTTTCATATCAGCCTTCGTTTGTTGGATGAATAATGCTATTTTTTGGTTTGCAACCATCAAGTTCCAAAGCACCTTTCATATGTAAAGTATTTAATTCACTGGATCACAGCAGCTGGAACACACGCACACACGTCTGGTTTACTATCTTTGTGGGGACTCTCCATAGACGTAATGGTTTTTACTGTACAAACTGTATATTCTCTCCCCTTACACTAACACTAACACTAACACTAACCCTACCCCTAAACCCACCCATCACACACACATTTTTACACTTAAAAAAAAAAAAAAAGCATTCTGTGTCATTTATAAGCTTGTTTCCTCATGGGGACCTCAATTTAGGTGGCACGAGTCCCCATGAGTCTGTGTGCACTCAGTTTGAAGTCCCCACACGGACAGAAAAACATGAACACATATGTACACTCACACACACACACAGCACTTTGCTTTATGTCTCCATGACAGTGATACATGTGACGCTCATGTCTGCCAGCAAGTGTGTGTGTGTGTGTGTGTGTGTGTGTCTCTAAGATATAAGATAAGGACTAAAGGTTGGCAATAGCTGAAGAACCAGCTGCTGTTTGGTGAAAGAATGAGACTGTAGGGAAAAGGAGGGGTTTGGATGTCTCTGTGAGTGTGTGTGTGTGTGTGTGTGTGTGTGGTCCTGTTATTCTCTACATTATGAGGACCAAATGTCCCCACAAGGATAGTGAAAATGTAAAACAGCAGAAGGTTTTGTGTAATGGGTAGGTTTAGGGGTAGTGTTAGTGTAAGGGGAGAGAATATATCGTTTGTACAGTATAAAAACCATTACACCTATGGAATGTCCTCAAAAAACAGGAAACCCAACATATATGTGTATGTGTGTGTGAGACAGATTGAAAGGGAACTGCAAAAATGTGTGTTGCTTCCTATTCACATTAACATACAAAATCACTAAATGCAAACAATTTTTGGACATCGTAAACTCAAGCGTTACTAGCATTGCCTAAAATTTTGGTTAATGATATGAACCCTAAATCTAACTAAATGATGGGGAATCCCACACTGAAGAATGGACCTGAGTCATGTCTACAGACCAGAATATCAGAGGCTTTAAAGGGATAGTTCCCCCAGAAAGTATAACGTACTCACCCTCATGTTGTTCCAAACCTGTATCTGTTTCTGTTGAACACAAAAGAAGACATTTTTAAGCATGTTAGTAACCAGACAGTTGACAGCACCCATTGATTTCCATAGTAGGTAAAAAATAGTATAGAAGTCAATGGATGCCGACAAGTCTCTGGTTACCAAAATTCTTTAAAATACCTTCTTTTGTGTTCAACAGAAACTCATACATGTTTGGAACAACATGATGATCAATTGAACTATACGTTTTTTTAAGCTACCACCTAGCAACCACCAAAGCAGCTTCATAGCAACACCCTAGCATCATGGCGGTGGCTTTTGCACAGGTAAGCACTGCTCACATTTACATCAGCAAATGCTAAATTGAGTTTGTATCTTCATGTTTCCTGCACCTTCTGACCAATGAACTTCTGGAACTTTTTCATCTCGTCCATTATTACTAGACAACGTATTTAAAAACAATCATAAAAGTCTACAGAGTACACAGAGAGATTTCTGATCAAATATTTTACAGCAAAACAAATATTCCTTACTATAAAAAAAGTTTCCAATCATAATTCCAAAATTCTCCGGGTTCTTCATCACTGTGAAAAGCCAAATATGGCCCCACTTTATATTAGGGTGGCCTTAACTACTATGTACTTACATCAAAAAACAAGTACAATGTACTTGCAAAACACCTTTGCTGATATTGAGGTGGGATACGGGTACACTCAAAAAAAAAGTTTCTATATGGCACCAAAAATGATTCTTGGCTCGTAATCATAGGGGAACCTTTTTAAGTGCTATATAGCACCAATTTTGGTGCTTCAGTGGTTCTTCACCGGTTCTTCACCGGTTCTTTGACCGCTACCATATACAGAACATGTTAAGAAGATATGGTGCTATATAGCACCAAAAGTGGTTCCCCTATGATTATGATGAAGAACCATTTTTGGTGCCATATAGAACCTTTTTTTTTAGAGTGTAGGGTTAGGGACAAGTGTGGTGGTAAGGGTAAGTTTAAGGGTAGGGTTTGGTGTAAGGGAATTGTCAACAGTGTAATTACAAATGTAACTACAGAAATTAATTACAGATGTAATTACATGCATTTAATTAAATTTTTAAATGTAAAAACATGTATGTACACAATAAGTGCAATGTATCAAATGATTCATTAAAATGTTAGTACATAGTAGTTAAGGCCACCTAATATAAAGTGGGTCCTCAAATATGAAGAACCGTCAGTGATAAAACCTTGAGGAGTAACACAAATCACCTAAAACGTTACCATACCATACCAACTTTATTTGTTAAGCACTTTATAACAACCACAGTTGACCAAAGTGCTGTACAGAAAACACATATGTACAATTAATAACCACACAATAAAAGAAATCAAAATAACAAATTAACAAAACGTTCACCATTCGAGGTTTGGTTGTAATCAAAGACGGTTCGAGCTTCAGCGTCGTCTGATCAAAGCGAGGGTTTATGGTAAGTCGGGCCCCTGACCGTTCCTGTATACGCTTTAGGAAAAGGCTAGTATGAGCAACAATAATAGCTTTTAGTGTTAAGATTGTTGCACCGTTTAATCCTGCTGCTTTTCCTAGATTTGCATTATAGGTTTTGCTCTTCATACCTTCATCCTGAAAGTGAAAATTCCTCGGAGCCACAGTTGCGACTGTGATGATGATGTGGCAGTGTGTTAACTGCGACAACGGCTTTTCGCTGCCGCTCACATTCAGTTGCTCAAGACTCACGAGACTTCAGGAACACCTCTGTGGGCGCTAGCTAAATATTTTGCTCATTACGAGCGAGGTTATCTTCCATCTGGAAGCAGAGGATCGGTTGACAATTCAAAGCAGAAGCAGAGTTCAAGGCCTCCAGCCTCACCCTAAAAACCGAGGGGTTAACGCCGGCCGGCCCGTAATGAAACGAGCGCCGATAAGCTCAGGAAGAGCCGTGCTTCCTATGAAAATATTTATCATTCCAGAAACCTTTGGCTGCAGAGGACTTTAGGAATTAATTTGTGTTTTCTTAGGAGGGGGGTGCTCAGGATGGGGAACTCGGGTCTCGCTTTCGACCAGGAATCGTGCAGCTTATTCACAATTTATTAGAGTTAGTAATCAGAACCATGACGGGAAGAGAGGTCTGTGAGAGAGGAAGAACGAGCTCAGAAAGAGAGCTGATGTTATTATACACTGAAAACGAGAGCGTTAAATCAAACTGGCCCCTGTGCACATGACCTTTGATGCCTGTTTATACAACAATATTGGTGCGGAAAAAAAGAATGGCCGCTTTTATGTCTGTTAAGTCATTTTAATTAATACAAATATATGCATGTGCTGCATTCTTCATGTCTACTGCATGCATGTACTACATGCATTTTCAAAGCATCGTATGTAAAGAGAATGGTGTTCGTTTCCACACACACATTTTTGGATGGGTTTGAATATGGTTCTTTTAGAAAGGAATCAAGTGTGAACGGATCTATTTCTCCTGGCAGCAGGAGACCAAATTTAATATGAATAATTTAATAATGCAATGCTATTTTTAGTTGTATGTCTAAGAAACAGCAGTGAGAGATTCATCATATTCACAATATAAGTGCATGCCTGTGGATGTTATATAATAAGAAATATTATTCGCTTTATCGTCGTCATGTTAGAAAAACAGAATCCGCTGAGTTGCCGTGCATGAGTCAATATTTCTTGGACATGTTTCTGGTGTTGCAAAGTCATGACGCGGTAGAATCATTACAGTTGAGACAGTTTAGGATCAGTATTACGTCTGCAACTAAGGAAACTGGTTTTGGATCTCAGGGTCCGATTGAGGATCGCTTTAACTGTAGCGCTGTAGACCTGGATGGATAATAATTTGGAATTGTGCAATAGTGACCTGCGTTTTCAATGTATTGAGCAGGGGTTGTGAGAGCTTCTCGAGGACGATGAATGCTTCTCTTTGAAAAATGCTTAGCAAGGCACCCTAAAATTACCTTATCAGCTTCCCGACTTTAAACATCACCTCAGCGATTTCAGAGTTCAGAGTAATCTAGCTTGACGTGACATCCGCCATTGGTTTCCATTGGTTTATTTCAAACAGCCAAATTTCCTGCTCACATTAATAGACACGTATGCACAAACTAAGACTACTAACATGCGAGTGAAAGCAATTGCAAAGAGTGTTTTAAAAAAAAAAATTACACAGATGTTTCTGGAAATCAAAGTATTTGGTCTTTAATAATAGAAGGGGCCTTCTCCCTTCAGAAACGGTACTGGACGTAAATGCCAGCTAACTGAGGCAATATTTCACAGCATTTTAACCCAAGAGAATCAGTTAAAATCATACTTAGCTTCCCAAAACATCAGCAAAATTATGAACAACATTCATTGCACATTTACATTTATTTTGCCTTAGTAGAAGATACCATAAATCAGCTTTTGAGGGGGGAAAAGGCCTCGGATGACAATATTTTGTGGTGTTTTGTGTCTGCTTCAGGATAGGAATGAGTTTTTGTTACTGTTATTCTTTTGAGTCTAACTATAATAACGGAGATGCTCCTTAAAGTTCTTTAATGATACAAATTAGAACCGCATCTGCACTAATGCCTTCACAATGACCTACAAACTAATATCTAATTGTATTTAGATTATAGTAGTTTTTAAATGATGTTTGTGAAAAGTGTTCTGTTTGTAAAATATGAATGGCAAATTGAGATTATTATTGTGTGTTTAGATGCATGGTGCTGATCTCCGTTTAATAACTCAAATATAGTTATGAAGTTGTGAAACTAATAACCATTTAAGAGCCTAGTCTTCATTTTTAAGTGTGTGTTCACTTTCATGTGAACTTCTAAACGTATGCATTTATGTTGGTGAACATATAAAATATGAATAAAAATAAGATTATGAATTATAACAAATTGAGATTATTTGTGTTTGACCTAAGAGAAACAGAAAACACACATGCAATACACACAATCCAGCTCTGTGTTATGATGTTTAGCTGCACTCTTTTATGCATATGGTTATTGGGATGATGAGTTGCTCTAAGTTTGTAATGTTTCATTATAGGTCCTTTACATCAAGGTTTTGGTTTCCTTTACATCACAATAAAAGGGGTGAAATGTTATATGACTGTATTTTTTTTTTTTTTTTTACCGAGTATGATATCTGGATCTTGTTAGTTAACATCATGCGTTTTTATGGAATTTTCCAATAATCGATATAAGGCCTATGTATGCCATTACACAGACAGGAAATATTAGCGGGGTTTTATCATCAAATACAACACAACACAAGACAATACCAGTGAGTAAATGATGCACTCACCATATCTGGAGCAAAGCAAATGAAAAAATCAGCTGTTAGTTCAGCAAAGTTCCCTGTCCATCCTGACGTGAGTTGATCAGAGCGTCGACAGACGGATATAATGACGCATCCCGCCGCTGATGTTACATGCGAATTATAAATGTTAAATGAACCGGTTGCGCGCGCGCTGAAGATCGCAGTGTGTTCGAGAGCTCTGTCTGTGGTGTGTGTGTCTCGCTCCCTGCTTGTGTGGCGCACTCAAGTGCGCACTAATGTGAAGAAACGTTCAATAAATGAGCGACCTGAAGTTCCTCCTCCTCCTGCTCATGTCCTCAACGCGCGCGTGCAGCTCCACCACAATGAGACCATCCTGCTCTCTCTCTCTCTCTCTCTCTCTCTCTCTCTCTCTCTCTCTCTCTCTCTCTCTCTCTCTCTCTCTCTCTCTCTCTCTCTCTCTCTCTCTCTCTCTCTCTCTCTCTGTGTGTGTGTGTGTGTGTGTGTGTGTGTGCCTGCGCGCTTTACAACCTCAAAGATGAAACGTGAAAAACAGACGTAAAATAACATTTTGAATGACTTATATTTCACCTATATATTTATTTATTTTTAAATACTACATCAAATCGTCTTCAAACATCTTAATAAACATACTTAAATCACGTCTTAATCAATATATAAAAAAACAGAAAGGTCAGGAAAGAATCAGCTCTGAGTAAATCCAGATAGGAAAAAACAAATTTGTGTAAGAAAGTTACAGATGATCAAATTTAAAAGTTAATAATTTAGTCCTTCATTATGATACAGTGTTCGTTGTGCATCTCAGCAAATATGCTTGCACAAATTATTGATGTTAAAAAAATAATCTGTAGTCAAAATACAATGCATTTTGATTTTCAGCCAATGTGAAATAATACAATGAACTGGATAAACATGCTGACTTCCGTTCCTCTTTTGTTGAGTTCCCTTTTACAGACAGTTTTCCTTTCAAATCATTGATTGTTTAATTTCAGAAGTGGTTAAAAGAGAAGGATAAACCATAATGTCCCCAGGGATGACAGTTTGCATGTATATTACATTTTGATTTGCATTGGAGGGATGGTGTTTCTTTAAATCCATTGTATACTTTTATAAGTATGTACTTAAATGTAAATATAATTTAATTGTGAAATAAATTGGATTTTTGGTCACCCTCTTTAAAAGAAATATTGTTTATAAACTATATTGCCACGAAAATTAAGTGTAAGTACAATTATTTTACTATTTAAGGAACTAGATGTAGATGTCCTGTCTCTTTAAGAAGAACGTTGATAAAAAATGTTCTTTGTTGCAGTTTTTACGTTAGGTAAACATTATGGGAACCAACAAAATATCCAGGACAGGTCATACAGGTTATGTTAATGACATTTCCTTTTTTTTCCCCACTACATGATAGATTTGTGAACTATAGTTTACAAGGCTTGCAAATAATCTGATAAGAGTGTGTGAGCTTATCAAACGGTGATTCTGAAAATGCTGTATTGTTATGTGTCATATGTTTTATTCTCTCAGCAGTTCTCACACAACTAATGTTTGAATGAAGCATCCTAAAACACAAAAAGGAAGACCGGGGTTAGTTGTCACAAATACAGTGAATCATCTGATTAGACAAATGCTGTTTAACTGTAAATCATAATATTTTTCTAATATAGCTTTTTGCAGTTAAGGCTTTATGGTTTGTGTCTATACAGAAACTGAGTTTCAAAAATAAACTGGCATAAAAAGCGTGACAACTACACTCTAAAAAAAAAAAGGTTCTATATGGCACCAAAAATGGTTCTTCGTCGTAATCATAGGGGAACCACTTTTGGTGCTATATAGCACCGTATCTTAAAATGTTCTGTATATGGTAGCGGTACTATATAGCACCATAGTTAGCGGTGCTATATAGCACCTAGTCAAAGAACCGGGGAAGAACCTCTGAAGAACCGCTGAAGAACCACTGAAGCACCAAAATTGGTGCTATATAGCACTAAAAAAGGTTCCCCTATGATTACGAGCCAAGAACCATTTTTGGTGCCATATAGAACCTTTTTTTTTTAGAGTGTAGCCCCGGAGTAACGTAATTAAATCAAAGACAGAAATCACCTTTACAATCACATTGTTGTGGATTTCACTGTCGCAACACCCTATATCTGAAGGTCAAATCAAGTTCACACTATTACTGTTAAAAGAAACATGACCATCATCTGGTTACAATAAGAAGTGATTCAGATATGTGTGTGTGTGTGTGTGTGTGTGTGTGTGTGTGTGTGTAAGAGAGAGAGAGAGAGAGATGCTTGTGGATTTGATTTATTTCCAGAGATGGCAACAGTCTGGCTGCCAAGACAGAAAGGTAGAAAGAGTCTGAATAAAGGCGAGCGAGAGCGTGGATGAGGAAAAAATCCCGTAACCTTACCTATGACTGTAGTTAAGTAACGCAACCCAGACACAAATTTGTCTGCCCGTGATTCATTTTTGCGAGGAGGGTGGCCGATCTCCACGCTTTCTGAGGAATGTGCGGCTAAAGAAGAAAATAAAAGCAGCCATTGTCTTTATCTTTATTTCTCTCTTGGCGTTTTGTTGAGCCGGTCAAACACGCTGCGAACAGCAAGAGATCAGGGAGAGTTTCCTCCCAATTCACCAGTTCACTTCTGTCTACCATTCCTCAAGAGCAAAGAACTAGAACCCATTTCCAAAACATCATGTAAATATTCCCCATAAGAGATGAAGTTCGTTTCTATTTAAATCTGCATTCAGCTGATGCCAACACTAACATTAAGATCTTGAAGCAGTAGTGAATATATTTAGGTTAAAAGCTGAGCGTCCCGTTTATTATTGTGCGTAACCTCAACCGTTTATATCGATTTTATTCCTCAAATCATCATCTTGTTGATGAGAGGTGTGCTGTTACTTTACTAATGTGTTTTCAGGGTTTTCATCTTGAGGACTCTTTTGACTTCTAGCACCCAGAACACATTGGCAACTGCCTGGAAACGCCCTAGTAACACTCCAAAAAAGACTTATGCCAGAAATTGCCTGGCAAAGGCCTTTAGAAGGTATGAAGGTATTTTTGGTGCAAAACAACTGAACAGGCGTGAGAGTGGAATTTGTAGCTGTAGATCATATCCACACATGTGTACCAATAAATGTGAAGTCACAGAGTTGTAAACTTTTAGACTTTTTTCTCACCTACAAACACAAAGCAACAGTTACACCTTCACACATTCTTCACTGCAGGTGCACAAATCCTGTTCTACGAATCACACATGAAGAAACTCATACACTCTCATTTTTGCTACAGTTGCTGCAGTAAATATGGTGTAAAACACATTCACACACCCGTATCAAAAATGTGAAGTCACAGACAAATTTTGCACATCCGCAAATTATTATGTGAATCCATGCAATGAGAGTTGCACACTTGTAGAATATTTGGTCACAACTGTATTTCTTTTCTTGGATATTTTTCTAACACAATCACAAGTCCAATCACTACAACTGCTTGAATCTACTGCTACGAGTCTCAAACGCAGTTTTTTCGTCTTCAAATGACCAGTTCCGCGCGCTCTCACTTTTGCACCATATACTACGCGAAATGTGGAGCAAAAGAGATTTGTGCATCTGTGAGGCAGCGGTTCAGTGAGCAGAGAATTTCGGCCAATCAGAAGAGCTCTTTTAAACCGGTGGCGCGCGACCGAGAACGGGAAAAATACATGAGCAATCTCTCCCTAGCAGGCGAAGTCAACTTTTTCCTCTATATAGTAAAACATAGTAGGCTATAATTAATGGATATATATATATAGTATAATTAATGCACAATTGTACAATTAATATACAATTCAAGCAAGTAGCCTACAAACACCTACATTAACATGGTTAATGGAAACATGAATCAGGATATGAATTATACATCGCACGTTGTGAGCTTTTATAAGCACAAGTTCCCATACGAACGGAACGGACCAATTATCTGCGCAACATGACTGAAGCCCGGCTCATTTAATTGTGCATGCATGGCGCGCGAATAACCATAAACTCCATAAACGCTCCAAAATATGTGTGATAAGATGTGAGCCGTTCCTATCGCAACACTGAGTCTGAGAAAACATCCTCCTGCACCAACATAACAATAAGCGTTTTAATAAACTACTCATGACCACCTTTAGTAGATCTCACATTCTACTGTAGCCTATTATTATGTTGCATGTTGATTAACTTTATAATAGATTTATAATATATACATTTATAATAGAATATAAGATAAGGGAATAGGGTTTTCACTAAGATTTTATTTACAACTGTGGCATGTTGTGGTGGGTTTCTATGTGTAGGATGCTATTTTTCATAACTAATGCTATAGATAAAAAATGTTGGCATTAAGCTAATGAGGAGACATCTGACCTGTAATTGTTTTAATTGTAATTACTTTGAATGTGGATTTTGCAAAAAAATAAACCCTATATAATTATAATTGATGTAGTCAAAAACTCTCCAGCTGCTTTTGTAACCAGAAGCTTTAGCTTAGGCTTCCTGAAAATAAGGAAAGTACTGGAGATGTATTATATTTTATTTCAAATTATCATGAACTAATACTCTTTTCAGCTGAGTTAAGACTTAAAGCAGATTGCCACATTTCAGTAATGTTTTATATCCTGGTGATGCATACATTTAATCACTGCATTTGTCTGATTAAAGATATCAGGGAAAAAGCAAGAGTATTATTTCATTCTGGGCTCCAAAGGGTCAGCCCCTTAAAAAGAGTGCCAGCTCAGAGGAGGAGACAGTGGAAGAGGTAATGACAAAACAGGGAAGAAGAAAGCATTAAGTGGAGCAGCCACCTATAGGTGTACTTTTAAAAGTGAGTGGTCAACCACATGGCCATTCATCGCCATAGGCACCACCAGCTACAGCAGACAGGAGAGCTCATGTGCCCATCAAGGTGTGACAGATATGAACAGGCATGTGAAAAGTAAAGGGCATCCGGCCAAAGAACAGGCACTTCAGTCAACGAGCGGCTTCTTCTACTTGTGCTGGTCATTTATGAACAATAGGTAAAATTGGGGCGGAGGGGCCGCTGCTGCAAATATTTGAGTGGCTCCTCCCCTAACAGATACAAACTAAGTCCAAACTTTTGATAAAAATTGAGCCCTGGAAAGGTATGTTTTTTTTGTCTCTCCCCCTGCAATTACTCACCATTATATATTTGTCTAAGATGTGCACTGGTCGACTAAGATGGTAATCATTGTTTCTTAGTTGGGTTAGCCTTTCTTGTTTCACAAAATGTAAGTTACGTTAACACTAGCCTATCTGTACTGTTAAGTTTGCTATCCAATCGTCTCATAATGAAATATTCTCTCATATTAAGTAATGTATTCCTTATTTTCTCAGCTTTACCTTCTAGAAAAATGTCAGAACAGGGTCTTCACAGGTCAGCATCTTATCAAGTAACTTATGCACCCAAAGACGACCATGTGTACCATGTTTTTCTTTTCTTTTTTGGTGGATGATAACATAATAGAAATACCATAGTAAAGTAAAGTAAAGGGATATTATTTGCCCAGTAGGCCTAATTGGAAGCTGCAGTGAGTCATAGAGCAGGTTAATTAACATTTTATAAAGCCTATATGGTATTTCTTTAAATGTTATCATCCACCAAAAACAAACAAACCAAACCAAAAAAGAAAAGAAAAACATGGTACACATGGTAGTCTTACAATGGGTGCATAAGTTACTTGATATGATACTGACCTGTGAAGACCCACCCTGTTCTGTCATTTTTCTAGAAGGTAAAGCTGAAGAGAATATAAGCAATACATCGTTTAATATGAGAGTATCTTTAATTATGAGACGACTGGATGGAAAACTTAACAGTAGATTACATTTCGTGAAACAAGAAAGGCTAGCTCAAGAAACAATGATCACCAACTTAGCCGACCAGTGCACATATTAAAACTACTAAACAAATGCATAACGGTGAGTGATTGCACGGGGAGAGAGAGAGAAAAAAACCATACCGTTACTTGACTTCGCCTGCTAGGGAGAGATTGCTCATGTATTTTTCCCGTTCTCGGTCGCGCGCCACCGGTTTAAAAGAGCTCTTCTGATTGGCCGAAATTCTCTGCTCACTGAACCGCTGCCTCACAGATGCACAAATCTCTTTTTCTCCACATTTCGCGTAGTATATGGTGCAAAAGTGAGAGCGTGTGGAACTTGTCATTTGAAGACGAAAAAACTGTGTTTGAGACTCGTAGCAGCAGATTCAAGCAGTTGTAGTGATTGGACTTGTGATTGTGTTAGAAAAATATCCAAGAAAAGAAATACAGTTGTGACCAAATATTCTACAAGTGTGCAACTCTGTGACTTCAAATTTATTGGTAGCCTACACATGTGTGGATATGATCTACAGCTACAAATTCCACTCTCAGGCCTGTTCAGTTGTTTTGCACCAAAAATACCTTCATACTATGAGCTCTGTTTACACCTAGCCTGACATCCTACGTACTTCCGCTCAATTTTCAGTACTCCGTCTGGGATTGCAGTATATTCTCTGGTTTTCTCCAGCCAAATTTTTACCGGTCCAATCAGCGAACAGAGGGAGTGGCTGAGAACGATGACGTTGATGTCGTGCGCTAGTTTGAGTTGTAGTTCAGTAATGACAGCGGAGAAAGATTCGAGTGAAGCCATTCGATCCATTGTGGCAACACTGCCGGATATCCAGAAGTTAAAGCCGGAGCAAGAACAATCTTTGCTGAGTTTTGTTGGTGTCCATAATGTTGTGGCCCTCCTCCCCACAGGGTTCGGGAAAAGTTTGATTTTCCAGCTCACTCCGTTCGCTAGCGATGCTAAGCCGATATTTGATGACATGCGTCACGACCAAACGTTAGCGATTGGTTATGGCAGATCCAGAGTGGCTCTGGGCAGATCCAATAGTTTTAAACTTCAACAGAGTTCCCGCCTTCAAGGAAGTGAACGCTTGTCAATGGAGAGTGGCCAGACTCTCTGTACAAATGAAACGTACGAGAGTCTGGTAGGACCAGGCTAGTTTACACCTGGTATTAAGATGCATTTTGGTCGATCGGATCACAAGTAGATGAGGGAGACACATTCCCGTCTCTTTTGTCCACTTTCAATCACTTCTGTCCTGATTTCTTCGAGGGGTGGGGCTATGGCCGGGTAAAATAAACTCTCACAATTTACATCTGAACATGGAGACAATAGAAAAAATCAGGAATGGCGAGAGAACATTGTGCTTGGTACACCACGCTTGGGTCTTCAGCCGACACAGTTTAAAGGGGTCCTAATGCCCTTTTCACAAGATGTAATATAAGTCTCCGGTGTCCCCAGAATGTGTCTGTGAAGTTTCAGCATGGATTATTTATTATAGGATGCTTTGAAAGCCCCTATTTGGGTGGCAGCAAAAACACGCTGTTTTCATGTGTGTCCCTTTAAATGCAAATTAGCTGCTGCTCCCCCGCCCCTTTTCAGAATAGGCCTTTGCAGCTCACACTAGTTTGGATAAACAACAACAACAACTGGAGTGTGGAGAACCTCACACGGCAAGGAGAATTCACAAAGATCAATACCAACTGTTTGACCAAATTCAAATTCATCAATCTCAGTTTGTGTAAATCCACTTGGGGTTCAGAGAATTTATTTTTTCCCACATTCATTTCACACATGTCTAGTACAATTATGTGATTTTGTTTCATTAATACAGTGTATGCTTTTTTCTTGATTTACCCCGAAAGAAGGGAAGTGAAATGTGACAACATGCCCCATAGGTGGGGTTCATTCTAACATGTGACGGGCACAATATAACATGACCAAATGACAGCTTAATGTTACCTGATATAATCAAAAAAATATCCAAGACAAACTAAAATATTTTGTCAATAAAATACAATTACTAACTGTTTAAAATAAAAGAATGGCATTTTTTAATCATTAAAAATATACACATTTTTGAGTTTGACACATCGCTAAATACATCTATACAGCAAAGTTCAAAACATAATAATAATGAATAATTTATAATTAGTTTTATTTTTAAGAAGTAATAAAAGTGCACTTTTGAATTGTACAGGCGATGAGCAAATAAAATAACAAGCTCTGGTCTCTGTGAATCCAGTAAGAGACAATGGTAGCTTTAGCCACATTAGCACATTCAGAAAGGCCATTTGCATACACACACATTATAAAGTGCAGTAGTTGCGTGTGCTGGATATGAAGTTGGATCACGAAGAGTTGGATTTCATCCATCTTTGAGAAGCAACTTTTGTGCAAATCCTGTGTTTACTGACCCTCGTTTGCAAAACAGTGTACAAAGTCCAGTGTACAATGATTCACACAAACATATTTGAATTTAGCTCATGTCATGGGCACATTTCATTCACAAATTAAATGCATCCTCAGTGGCTCAGATGCCCGGGAGTTTATTATTACAGCCAAAAACAGAACAGTTATAATGTTTAAATAGATAAGACATTTTATGACTGGCTGCGCTAGTCTACTTTTGCCATGGCATCAGAACTGGTAAACCGTTGTCACTTGTGAAAACAAAATGGCGGCGCCGTGGGTGAAAAAGTACAGATTAAGGGGTGGGAATATTATAATAAGATCCCCTTCCTACATCACTAGGGGAGATGAAATCTGAGCGGCTCGTTTTTCAAGTGCTTGCAGAGAAAGGCTTACCAAAACAAAGTTACTGGGTTGTCCTTTTTCACGTTTTCAGTAGGCGGAGAGAAGTGGGTGTTTTAGTAGCTGTTCGAACACATTTGACCACATGATGAGCGTCTACACTTCGAAAGCAATCCGGTCGAATGCGTTTTCTAATACTGCTGGTAGTGGTCGAAAGTGGACAAGCTCAAAACGTTTAGACCCCGTTTACACCTGTATTTAGCGTCGTCCAACTGTGATCCGAATCCTATCAACCAAAACGCTTCTTATACCAGGTGTAAACAGGGCCAGAGTTCCTCAAAAACCACATAGCAGCACCCTATCAATGTGGTGGCAGCTTTATCATATGATTGAAGTAAATGTCATAAAGAACAACTCCTTTAATGTACTCGAGTCTCAGTGCGGCACTAATAAACACAGTAGAGCCCTTCACAGCAGGCCATTCTTCTGAACTAATAAACTCTCTCTCTCTCTCTCTCTCTCTCTCTCTCTCTCTCGCTCTCTCTCTGTCTGTGGTGGTTCTGTGAGTGGTTAGTGGAGTGTGTGCTAGTCCTCTTTCCCCTCACACGCAGGTTGCTCCTCTCTGAGAGCCCCAGTTGTGCTCCTCTTGTCCGTGGAATGTGGAAATCATTTCCCCCTTAATTTTATAATGGAAGTGGGGGGGCGGAGGCCTCCCTTTGGTTCAATTTTCACCAACACCATAAAAAACAGCGGTCGTAAGAACAGCGCGGACATCTGTTTTTTCCATCGCCAGGACTTTAATGATCAGGTAATAAAAGTTTCATTTGACAGAAATTACAACAGATGTTTCAGCCGATAAAGTTCAGATAGAAGCGATCTCTGTGGAGACCCCGCTGACCCGACGGGCCCACCTCCACTACATACCGCCACAACAAAACCCCTTAAAATCACCGCCAGTTCCACTGTCTGCAAATTAATATAGAGGGGATATTCTCCTTTTTTTCTTGACTTGACTTGAGATTCCACACTGAATATTTCTAAACCCTGGGTTAATATTCATATTTGCATATTTATAATATTAAAGGGGTCATGAACTGCATCGTTTCAATGTTTTATAATGTTTCCTGGGGTGCACTTATAATGTTAGTATAATTTTTACATAAAAAATGGTAATAATTTAGAAATAAAAGGCATTTTTCCAATCCTGATTTTAGCCTCTGGTTTGAAAGCTCTGTTTGAAGGGGCGTGTCTGTGAGACTTCAGTGTAAACGCCCACTGCTGTGATTGGCTGCTTTGAGACTTCAGTGTAAACGCTCACTGCTGTGATTGGCTGCTGTGAGACTTCAGTTTAAACACCCACTGCTGTGATTGGCTGCTGTGAGACTTCAGTTTAAACACCCACTGCTGTGATTGGCTGCTGTGAGACTTCAGTGTAAACGCCCACTGCTGTGATTGGCTGCTTTGAGACTTCAGTGTAAACGCCCACTGCTGTGATTGGCTGCTGTGAGACTTCAATGTAAACGCCCACTGCTGTGATTGGCTACTGTGAGACTTCAGTGTAAACGCCCACTGCTGTGATTGGCTGCTTTGAGACTTCAGTGTAAACACCCACTGCTGTGATTGGCTACTGTGAGACTTCAGTGTAAACGCCCACTGCTGTGATTGGCTACTGTGAGACTTCAGTGTAAACACCCACTGCTGTGATTGGCTACTGTGAGACTTCAGTGTCAACGCCCACTGCTGTGATTGGCTGCTTTGAGACTTCAGTGTAAACGCCCACTGCTGTGATTGGCTGCTGTGAGACTTCAATGTAAACGCCCACTGCTGTGATTGGCTACTGTGAGACTTCAGTGTAAACGCCCACTGCTGTGATTGGCTACTGTGAGACTTCAGTGTAAACGCCCACTGCTGTGATTGGCTACTGTGAGACTTCAGTGTAAACGCCCACTGCTGTAATTGGCTGCATATCGTAAAAAATCTGTTTGCAAAGCCAGCGCCAAAATTGTGACTGATTTACCAAAGAATCCACAGTGAAATGTACCGAACACAAATAAATAATGCTCAACTGAGACATTCACATATTTGAAAATAAATAAAATAAGCACTTTCCTAGCATTAGGATCCTTTGGAAGGTATATGTTCGCTCTGTATCAGTCCTGTATCGCTCTTCTCTCCTCGTCATCTCACTACCACTCCAGTGGGCGGGACCAAAGTTGCAATGATGAAGTGGGCATTGATTTTCTTCTACAGAGGCGGTCTTTCACCAATCTATTATAGGCACATTCCACAATGAGTTGTTTGCTAGGCTTGGTAACAATAAAGCTGATTTTGGACTAACAAGGACATTTTCAGTTCTGAAACTTACAGGATATTCTTATAGTATGATGATGACCTCTTATATGTCAAAAGCTCAAGGAAAATTTGATTTCACAGTTCATGACCCCTTTAACAAACCATGTTTGACCATTTTTCTATTTTCTTCAAATGCATGCTAAAATAACTGTACAAAGTGCACGAATGTTTAATGAGGTTATAATTAATGAGGTATATAGAATTATGAAGAAGGGCTTGAGAAATAGCTATGGCTAACACTTTATTTCGACGGTCCACTTTAGACATTCTACTAGCTATAAGCAGTGATGCCAGTAACGCGTTACTCTAATCTGACTACTTTTTCCCAGTAACAAGTAATCTAACGCGTTACTGTTTCCAAACCAGTAATCAGATTAAAGTAATTTATCCGAGTCACTGAGAGTTACTATTTTAGTCATTTTCCTTAGTAAAAATATATATTGTTGCTTTCTTCTTGCGTCTCGGGGAGAGTATTTATGTTAAGTGAAGTCAAGAAAGACTGTCTTTATTACATTTTTTATTGCAACATGTTTTTTTTTTTCAGGAAATATTTTTTTAATTTCAATTTAAAATGTCAGGAGATACATTGTTGACGTTACTGTTAAAAATGCACTTCCCATAAAGTGAGTGTTGGCAAAATGGTTGTCATTTTTATGTTGAGGCGGCAGGGGTGTTGTCGGCAACTGCTGAATGTAACTAATAAAGTAACTTGTAATCTAATTTAGTTAATTTTAAAATCAAGTAATCTGTAAAGTAACTAAGTTACTTTTTACAGGAGTAATCAGTAATCAGATTACTTTTTCAAAGTAACTGTGGCAAGACTGGCTATCAGTAACTCTGCACCTACATGTCAACTAGCAGTCACTAGAGTATTAGTAGACTGTCTGCTTAATATCTGCTTACACTTTATTTTGATGCTCCACCAACAGATATTCTACTAACTGTAAGCAATGTTGCAACTACTGTATCAACTTATTCTACTAACAGCAAACAAGTGTACAGCAAACAAGCTAAAAAACACAGAAACAAGTTTTTATAAGCTGTCGACCCTCCCAAAAAACGAGCGTTTAAGGAGACAAAAGTGGATACAGGCAATAAGACGTGAAGCTTCAGCAGGTACAATGGGTACATTTTGGGATGCTGACACTCAGTATGCCTCAGTGTAATGTAACATTTTTTTTTAGTCTCAATTGCCTGTATCCACTTTTTTGTCCTTAAAAGCTAGTTTTTTGGGTCAACAGCTTATAAAAACTTCTGGGTTTTTCGTTTTGGGTTGTTTAGCTTGTTTGCTACACACCTTGTCACATATCAGCTTTTATACATTGTTCTGTTTTTTGTTATAAGTCAAAAATTACAAGGAGGCAGCCTCACGCAATGCAAAGTCAATGGAGATGGTTTGATTGTTTTCCCCCCGGTGGGCGTGGTCTTCAGATTATGACGTGTGTCGCTCAAGCGGCAACCTCCCGCAGTTTCTCTTGAAGCCAATACGGAAGTGACATAAACTGCAATTCATCGACTGGCCGCTAGAGACAGACTCCAGAAGGAGCAGAATCTCATTTAGCTCATGCTACTTTACAGCAGATTAAAACATGTTTACAGTCTGGTACAAATTGTGGTTTTGGTCTATATGGCTAATTTTGCCCTTGATGACGACTGTGAGGGGGGTGATTTTTTTATATAACTCATTCGTTTACATTATATAGAGCATTAAAGTTCTGCATAATTAAGGGCGTGGCCACTTTGTGAGTGACAGGTGGATAGCCATTTATCTGCTGTCTGTTAGTCATCCCGTCACTTCAGCTCCGCCCACGTCCCGCCTTTTTGCCCATTTTCTGTTATCCGGGAGTGACGCGCGATGACGCGCTGCCAAGATGGCAATGGCCAGCTCGACCCTACTTTACACTTCAGAACGGCTCATTAGAATCCTATAGGTGACGTCACGGACACTACGTCCATATTTTTTTACAGTCTATGGTGTCGCTCTGTCTCTATGCAACACAGGCACCTCCCCCTTAATGATTGTATACGCCCCTTACTGCTGATTGGCTACTAGTGTGTTTTGGTGCTCGATCTGATCCACTTATCAGAAATCGCTTACTGCACCTTTAAAGCAGCACTAGGTAACTTTTCAACCTTCATAATATATTTTCAAGACTCTTGTGATGATACATCGACTTACAATAGGTTGAATGGCACGTCTACCATAGCCTGACGGGGTCTGTATCGTTTTTAATCGTACTTTTAAACTTCGGGTTTCGGGTAGTAACCCGAGAAAAAAAAGAACTACAAAATTCGACTGCTTTACGGCATATACGTCCCTTCCACCATCACCCCCACTTCCTTAAAGGGTTAGTTCACCCAAAAATGAAAATTATGTCATTAATTACTCACCCTCATGTCGTTCGACACCCGTAAGACCTCCGTTCATCTTCGGAACACAAATGAAGATATTTTTGTTGAAAGCTGATGGCTGAGAAAGGCCTCAGCAAGCCCTCCATAGGGATTCAGTACATTTACACTCACAAGACCCATAAAAGGCACTAAAAACGTCATTACTAAGTCCATCTCACTACAGTGGCTCTACAATAATTTTACAAAGCGACGACAATAGTTTTTGTGCGCAAAAACAATCAAAATAACGACTTTATTCAACACGAACTTTGGCCTCTGCCGTGAACTCATGAAGCACCATGACGCATGCGTGAGAATATTACGTAGATCCGACGTTCAGACACATGACCCAGAAGCGAGGAGGAGATTTGTTTACAAGCAGAGGAAGACGCGCCGTATCTAAGCTGTTGAATTCTACATTGATCGTGCTTTAGGTCTCGGCGTAGTGCTCAAAATGGGACTAAAGTGTGCATTTCATGGATTCCCGAACGCCGGCGCTACGTCATATTCTCGCGCATGCGTCATGTCAACAAATGCACGTGCGATGCATCCCCTGATGCAGGATGACAGAGTTTACGACAGTAGTAGAGGACAATACTGTTTCCCAACTGTAGAGGGACCCCGAGAGCAAAACCTACCTAGTGCTGCTTTAAGTGGAACATGGAATTAAAGGTCCCGTTCTTCGTGTTCTTTTGAAGCTTTGATTGTGTTTACAGTGTGCAATATAACATGTGTTCATGTTTCGCGTGTAAAAAAACACAGTATTTTTAACACAATTTACTCATCTGTATACCGCTGTTTTCACTGTCCTAAAAACGGCTGATGAGTTCCTTTATTCTATGAAGTCCCTCCTTCAGAAATACGTAACGAGTTCTGATTGTGCCAGCGGTTCCCGTGTTGTGATTTGACCGCATCTTAGCAAACGTGGCACGGTTCCTGTGTTGTGATTCGACAGCAGCTTAGCGCACGTGGAAAGGTCACGCCTCTTAACTGGAGATATATGCGCTTAATGATCTCTACAGTGTCCCTGGGAAAGCCAAACAAAGGTGATTTGACTCCGGGATGAAAATAACAGCGTCTCGACGACATGGTGACAAACACACTCAAACGCAGCACTTCCTTTTCTCCACGCGACCGTCCTCTTCTCCACGTGGGACAGCAACACGACCACGCCCCCTTTTTTCGCGTATTCTTGTGGGCGGAGGTTAGTCTGTTCTACTGACATAATTAATGAAGGAAGTACCAGGATGTAGTCCAAGCCGGCCGTTCGCTGTAGGCTTTGAAAGTGAACTTCTGTTAAATAAAATATCTCGCTTGGCATTGAACTTTGAGCTTTATAATTTTACAGGTATTATTTATGCTCTAACAGCAACATTACACACTAACTAAAGTTTGAACAATGGGATCACGAAGAACGGAACCTTTAATTTCTTAAGCCAGAGATTAAAATAGACCTATAATGGGCTTAAGAAATGTATTTTTTCTCAGAAATCTGTGTGAAAAAGGTGTGTACAAATCTTTGTCCCGGTATGTAGGCTTAAAAACAAATGAAGAAACGTTTCCAAGTATGTTCTGTCAAATATGCACTGATTCAAGAGTGCCTTGCAGGAAGGTATTTGATACAAACACAGCTCTATTATCCCATGAACTCGTATTCAGTCTCGTCTTGTCGACTGATGTGAAAAATGCCATTCTGGAATCAGTGAAACATCACAAAAACAAGCACACGCACAACAGATATTGAATAGACGCCAGTGACGCAGACATGAAGAATTGATGAAAATTAAAACCTTAATCAGCGTCAGAAGTCAGTCTTTACTTTTGTTGTTTGTCAAAGTCAAATCCGTTGGCATTTTTGGCATGATAAAATGCTTTACACTGCCAAAATATGAGGAACATTGCATATATTTTACAGTAGTAAAATATAAACTTTAATTTAACTGGCACTATTTCTTTGAGAATTCACTTAATGTTTTTAAATGGTCCTGCAGTGCGAGAAACCAATCCTTTTAAATCACAAATGGTCAACATCTCTCTCAATAGGTTGAGTGTTATAATACCGTTTTAGAGAGAGTATACCTTCATCACACCTTTGGACGTGACAACTTTCTAGAAGTGTTTTGTTTTAGCTATCTATCAATAAACATACCGATAATTTGTTCTGCTGTTTCAGTGATATTCCCATGGTTTTCTTGGCCATAGCGTTTGATTGGCACCTGTTCTGGTCTGTTGAAATTAACAGCCCCCAGATGATTTATAATAAACTCAGGCCACGAGCAGTCTGAACGCTTTACAACAGATCAGGACTGTGTGAAAGTGCGAGTGTGTGTCTTTCACAGCGCGTCTCATCTCTTTTCCCCGGCCCAGCCCCAGAGGTGAGACAGATACGTTCACACATTTCATTTTGTGGTTCCCACGGCAGTCAAAAATGCACCTGACCCCGAGGCTCATGTACGGGGGGATTTTTTTATATCCTGCTCTTAAAGGAGCAGCCATGACTAATGCGTGTTTTACTGTCTCCATTATGCTGCTGGCTATTATGAAGTTTCATGCAATGTGACTGGATGTGTGTGTGTGTGTGTGTGGATTCAGCAAAACACATCCTCTGTCATGTTTGTTCCCGTTTGATATCTATGTACGTCTTTGAATGTATGTGCATCATGGTATATACACCGTTTTGTTTGTTAGTTCACATAAAAATTTACATTTCTGTTATCATTTTTCATCATGATGTCAATTTATCATGAAGTGCTTTTGTATAACTTCTCCTTTTGCGTCCCGTGAAGAACACAGACCCAACTATCAGGGAACATTATCTGAACTCTTTACTTCAAAACGTTAACATTATACATTGTTAGTGGAACGTTTTAGTTGGACGTTCATCTAACATGTTTCATAATGAACAGAGAACATTCAAAAGCTATGAACAAACTTTCATCTAGATGCGTTAATAGAACATTTATCTGGTTTTTATTCTCAAAACGTTAGCGCAAAAATGAAGGAACAAAAAAGGAATCGTCTAAAGGTTTTTTTTCATTTATTTTTATGTTACTGCTTGTTTCAGAGAACTTTCAAAAGTAACATCCTCATAATGAACTGTTCTCATAACATTAGTGCGACTAAAAATACTGGACATTTTGAACATTGAGAGAACATTCAGAATTAAAGGGTTAGTTCACCCAAAAATAATTATTCCAAAATACAATTTACTCATCCTCATGTAGTCCCAAGATTTTCGTTCATCTTTGGAACCCAAATTAAGATCTTTTTGAAGAAATCTGAGAGCTTTCTGTCTCTACATTGACAGCTACGCCACTACCACTTGACACTTCAAAAAGTTCATAAAGAGATCATAAAACTAATCCATATGAATTGAGAGGTTTAGTCCAAATATTCAAGAATGAGGTTCATTCTCGTGTTACGCAGCACGTATGAGCTCCTCAAGAACCAATGAGGTTCATTCTCATGTTACGCATCACGTTTGAGCTTCTTCAAAAACCAATGAGGTTCATTCTCGTGTTACGCATCACGTTTGAGCTTCAGCAAGAACCAATGAGGTTCATTCTCATGTTATGCATCACGTTTGAGCTTCAGCCAGAACCAATGAGGTTCATTCTCATGTTACGTAGCACGTTTGAGCTCCTCAAGAACCAATGAGGTTCATTCTAATGTTACGCATCACGTTTGAGCTTCAGCCAGAACCAATGAGGTTCATTCTCATGTTATGCATCACGTTTGAGCTTCAGCCAGAACCAATGAGGTTCATTCTCATGTTACGCATCACGTTTGAGCTCCTCAAGAACCAATGAGTTTCATTCTAATGTTACGCAGCACGTTTGAGCTTCCTCAAGAACCAATGAGGTTCATTCTCATGTTACGCAACACATTTGAGCTCCTCAAGAACCAATGAGGTTCATTCTCATGTTACGCAACACATTTGAGCTCCTCAAGAACCAATGAGGTTCATTCTCATGTTACGCAACACATTTGAGCTCCTCAAGAACCAATGAGGTTCATTCTCGTGTTACGCAGCACGTTTGAGCTCCTCAAGAACCAATGAGGTTCATTCTCATGTTACGCAACACATTTGAGCTCCTCAAGAACCAATGAGGTTCATTCTAATGTTACGCAGCACGTTTGAGCTTCCTCAAGAACCAATGAGGTTCATTCTAATGTTACACAGCACGTTTGAGCTCCTCAAGAACCAATGAGTTTCATTCTAATGTTACGCAGCACGTTTGAGCTTCCTCAAGAACCAATGAGGTTCATTCTCGTGTTAGGCAGCACGTTTGAGCTCCTCAAGAACCAATGAGGTTCATTCTCGTGTTACGCAACACATTTGAGCTCCTCAAGAACCAATGAGGTTCATTCTCGTGTTACGCAACACATTTGAGCTCCTCAAGAACCAATGAGGTTCATTCTCGTGTTACGCAGCACGTTTGAGCTCCTCAAGAACCAATGAGGTTCATTCTCGTGTTACGCAGCACGTTTGAGCTTCCTCAAGAACCAATGAGGTTCATTCTCGTGTTACGCAGCACGTTTGAGCTTCAGCAAGAACCAATGAGGTTCATTCTCGTGTTACGCAGCACGTTTGAGCTCCTCAAGAACCAATGAGGTTCATTCTCGTGTTACGCAGCACGTTTGAGCTTCCTCAAGAACCAATGAGGTTCATTCTCATGTTACGCAGCACGTTTGAGCTTCTCAAGAACCAATGAGGTTCATTCTTGTGTTACGCAGCACGTTTGAGCTTCCTCAAGAACCAATGAGGTTCATTCTCGTGTTACGCAGCACGTTTGAGCTTCAGCAAGAACCAATGAGGTTCATTCTCATGTTACGCAGCACGTTTGAGCTTCCTCAAGAACCAATGAGGTTCATTCTCATGTTACGCAGCACGTTTGATCTTCTCAAGAACCAATGAGGTTCATTCTCGTGTTACGCAGCACGTTTGAGCTTCCTCAAGAACCAATGAGGTTCATTCTCGTGTTACGCAGCACGTTTGAGCTTCAGCAAGAACCAATGAGGTTCATTCTCTTGTTATGCAGCACGTTTGAGCTTCCTCAAGAACCAATGAGGTTCATTCTCGTGTTACGCGGCACATTTGAGCTCCAGCAAGAACCAATGAGGTTCATTCTCGTGTTACGCATCATGTTTGAGCTTCTCAAGAACCAATGAGGTTCATTCTCGTGTTACGCAGCACGTTTGAGCTTCCTCAAGAACCAATGAGGTTCATTCTCGTGTTACGCATCACGTTTGAGCTTCTCAAGAACCAATGAGGTTCATTCTCGTGTTACGCAGCACGTTTGAGCTTCCTCAAGAACCAATGAGGTTCATTCTCGTGTTACGCAACACATTTGAGCTCCTCAAGAACCAATGAGGTTCATTCTAATGTTACGCAGCACGTTTGAGCTTCCTCAAGAACCAATGAGGTTCATTCTAATGTTACACAGCACGTTTGAGCTCCTCAAGAACCAATGAGTTTCATTCTAATGTTACGCAGCACGTTTGAGCTTCCTCAAGAACCAATGAGGTTCATTCTCGTGTTACGCAGCACGTTTGAGCTTCCTCAAGAACCAATGAGGTTCATTCTAATGTTACACAGCACGTTTGAGCTCCTCAAGAACCAATGAGTTTCATTCTAATGTTACGCAGCACGTTTGAGCTCCTCAAGAACCAATGAGGTTCATTCTCGTGTTACGCAACACATTTGAGCTCCTCAAGAACCAATGAGGTTCATTCTCGTGTTACGCAACACATTTGAGCTCCTCAAGAACCAATGAGGTTCATTCTCGTGTTACGCAGCACGTTTGAGCTCCTCAAGAACCAATGAGGTTCATTCTCATGTTACGCAACACATTTGAGCTCCTCAAGAACCAATGAGGTTCATTCTCGTGTTACGCAGCACGTTTGAGCTTCCTCAAGAACCAATGAGGTTCATTCTCGTGTTACGCAGCACGTTTGAGCTTCAGCAAGAACCAATGAGTTTCATTCTAATGTTACGCAGCACGTTTGAGCTTCTTCAAGAACCAATGAGGTTCATTCTCGTGTTACGCAGCACGTTTGAGCTCCTCAAGAACCAATGAGGTTCATTCTCGTGTTACGCAACACATTTGAGCTCCTCAAGAACCAATGAGGTTCATTCTCGTGTTACGCAACACATTTGAGCTCCTCAAGAACCAATGAGGTTCATTCTCGTGTTACGCAGCACGTTTGAGCTCCTCAAGAACCAATGAGGTTCATTCTCATGTTACGCAACACATTTGAGCTCCTCAAGAACCAATGAGGTTCATTCTCGTGTTACGCAGCACGTTTGAGCTTCCTCAAGAACCAATGAGGTTCATTCTCGTGTTACGCAGCACGTTTGAGCTTCAGCAAGAACCAATGAGGTTCATTCTCGTGTTACGCAGCACGTTTGAGCTCCTCAAGAACCAATGAGGTTCATTCTCGTGTTACGCAACACATTTGAGCTCCTCAAGAACCAATGAGGTTCATTCTAATGTTACGCAGCACGTTTGAGCTTCCTCAAGAACCAATGAGGTTCATTCTAATGTTACACAGCACGTTTGAGCTCCTCAAGAACCAATGAGTTTCATTCTAATGTTACGCAGCACGTTTGAGCTTCCTCAAGAACCAATGAGGTTCATTCTCGTGTTACGCAGCACGTTTGAGCTCCTCAAGAACCAATGAGGTTCATTCTCGTGTTACGCAACACATTTGAGCTCCTCAAGAACCAATGAGGTTCATTCTCGTGTTACGCAACACATTTGAGCTCCTCAAGAACCAATGAGGTTCATTCTCGTGTTACGCAGCACGTTTGAGCTCCTCAAGAACCAATGAGGTTCATTCTCATGTTACGCAACACATTTGAGCTCCTCAAGAACCAATGAGGTTCATTCTCGTGTTACGCAGCACGTTTGAGCTTCCTCAAGAACCAATGAGGTTCATTCTCGTGTTACGCAGCACGTTTGAGCTTCAGCAAGAACCAATGAGGTTCATTCTCGTGTTACGCAGCACGTTTGAGCTCCTCAAGAACCAATGAGGTTCATTCTCGTGTTACGCAGCACGTTTGAGCTTCCTCAAGAACCAATGAGGTTCATTCTCATGTTACGCAGCACGTTTGAGCTTCTCAAGAACCAATGAGGTTCATTCTTGTGTTACGCAGCACGTTTGAGCTTCCTCAAGAACCAATGAGGTTCATTCTCGTGTTACGCAGCACGTTTGAGCTTCAGCAAGAACCAATGAGGTTCATTCTCATGTTACGCAGCACGTTTGAGCTTCCTCAAGAACCAATGAGGTTCATTCTCATGTTACGCAGCACGTTTGATCTTCTCAAGAACCAATGAGGTTCATTCTCGTGTTACGCAGCACGTTTGAGCTTCCTCAAGAACCAATGAGGTTCATTCTCGTGTTACGCAGCACGTTTGAGCTTCAGCAAGAACCAATGAGGTTCATTCTCTTGTTATGCAGCACGTTTGAGCTTCCTCAAGAACCAATGAGGTTCATTCTCGTGTTACGCGGCACATTTGAGCTCCAGGAAGAACCAATGAGGTTCATTCTCGTGTTACGCATCATGTTTGAGCTTCTCAAGAACCAATGAGGTTCATTCTCGTGTTACGCAGCACGTTTGAGCTTCCTCAAGAACCAATGAGGTTCATTCTCGTGTTACGCATCACGTTTGAGCTTCTCAAGAACCAATGAGGTTCATTCTCGTGTTACGCAGCACGTTTGAGCTTCCTCAAGAACCAATGAGGTTCATTCTCGTGTTACGCATCACGTTTGAGCTTCTCAAGAACCAATGAGGTTCATTCTCGTGTTACGCAGCACATTTGAGCTTCTCAAGAACCAATGAGGTTCATTCTCGTGTTACGCAGCACATTTGAGCTTCTCAAGAACCAATGAGGTTCATTCTCGTGTTACGCAGCACGTTTGAGCTCCTCAAGAACCAATGAGGTTCATTCTCATGTTACGCAGCACATTTGAGCTTCTCAAGAACCAATGAGGTTCATTCTCGTGTTACGCAGCACGTTTGAGCTTCCTCAAGAACCAATGAGGTTCATTCTCGTGTTACGCAGCACGTTTGAGCTTCTCAAGAACCAATGACGTTCATTCTCTTGTTATGCAGCACGTTTGAGCTCCTCAAGAACCAATGAGGTTCATTCTCTTGTTATGCAGCACGTTTGAGCTTCTCAAGAACCAATGACGTTCATTCTCATGTTAAGCATCACGTTTGAGCTTCTCAAGAACCAATGAGGTTCATTCTCGTGTTACGCGGCACGTTTGAGCTTCTCAAGAACCAATGAGGTTCATTCTTGTGTTACGCGGCACGTTTGAGCTTCTCAAGAACCAATGAGGTTCATTCTCGTGTTACGCGGCACGTTTGAGCTTCTCAAGAACCAATGAGGTTCATTCTCGTGTTACGCGGCACGTTTGAGCTTCTCAAGAACCAATGAGGTTCATTCTTGTGTTACGCATCACGTTTGAGCTTCCTCAAGAACCAATGAGGTTCATTCTCATGTTAAGCATCACGTTTGAGCTTCTCAAGAACCAATGAGGTTCATTCTCGTGTTATGCATCACGTTTGAGCTTCCTCAAGAACCAATGATGTTCATTCTCATGTTACGCAACACATTTGAGCTTCAGCAAGAACCAATGAGGTTCATTCTAGTGTTATGCATCACGTTTGAGCTTCTCAAGAACCAATGAGGTTCATTCTTGTGTTACGCATCACGTTTGAGCTCCTCAAGAACCAATGAGGTTCATTCTTGTGTTACGCATCACGTTTGAGCTTCCTCAAGAACCAATGAGGTTCATTCTCATGTTAAGCATCACGTTTGAGCTTCTCAAGAACCAATGAGGTTCATTCTCATGTTAAGCATCACGTTTGAGCTTCTCAAGAACCAATGAGGTTCATTCTCGTGTTATGCATCACGTTTGAGCTTCCTCAAGAAGCAATGATGTTCATTCTCATGTTACGCAACACATTTGAGCTTCAGCAAGAACCAATGAGGTTCATTCTCGTGTTATGCATCACGTTTGAGCTTCTCAAGAACCAATGAGGTTCATTCTCATGTTAAGCATCACGTTTGAGCTTCTCAAGAACCAATGAGGTTCATTCTTGTGTTACGCATCACGTTTGAGCTTCCTCAAGAACCAATGAGGTTCATTCTCATGTTAAGCATCACGTTTGAGCTTCTCAAGAACCAATGAGGTTCATTCTTGTGTTACGCATCACGTTTGAGCTTCCTCAAGAACCAATGAGGTTCATTCTCGTGTTACGCAACACATTTGAGCTTCAGCAAGAACCAATGAGGTTCATTCTCGTGTTATGCATCACGTTTGAGCTTCCTCAAGAACCAATGAGGTTCATTCTCATGTTACGCAACACGTTTGAGCTTCAGCAATAACCAATGAGGTTCATTCTCGTGTTACGCATCACGTTTGAGCTTCTCAAGAACCAATGAGGTTCATTCTCGTGTTACGCAGCACGTTTGAGCTCCTCAAGAACCAATGAGGTTCATTCTCATGTTACGCAGCACATTTGAGCTTCTCAAGAACCAATGAGGTTCATTCTCGTGTTACGCAGCACGTTTGAGCTTCCTCAAGAACCAATGAGGTTCATTCTCGTGTTACGCAGCACGTTTGAGCTTCTCAAGAACCAATGACGTTCATTCTCTTGTTATGCAGCACGTTTGAGCTCCTCAAGAACCAATGAGGTTCATTCTCTTGTTATGCAGCACGTTTGAGCTTCTCAAGAACCAATGAGGTTCATTCTCTTGTTATGCAGCACGTTTGAGCTTCAGCAAGAACCATTGAGGTTCATTCTCATGTTACGCATCACGTTTGAGCTTCTCAAGATCCAATGAGGTTCATTCTCGTGTTACGCAGCACGTTTGAGCTTCAGCAAGAACCAATGAGGTTCATTCTCTTGTTACACAACACGTTTGAGCTTCAGCAAGAACCATTGAGGTTCATTCTCATGTTACGCATCACGTTTGAGCTCCTCAAGAACCAATGAGGTTCATTCTCATGTTACGCAACACGTTTGAGCTCCTCAAGATCCAATGAGGTTCATTCTCATGTTACGCATCACGTTTGAGCTCCTCAAGATCCAATGAGGTTCATTCTCTTGTTACACAACACGTTTGAGCTTCAGCAAGAACCATTGAGGTTCATTCTCATGTTACGCATCACGTTTGAGCTCCTCAAGAACCAATGAGGTTCATTCTCATGTTACGCAGCACGTTTGAGCTTCCTCAAGAACCAATGAGGTTCATTCTCGTGTTACGCAACACATTTGAGCTCCTCAAGAACCAATGAGGTTCATTCTCGTGTTACGCAACACATTTGAGCTCCTCAAGAACCAATGAGGTTCATTCTCGTGTTACGCAGCACGTTTGAGCTCCTCAAGAACCAATGAGGTTCATTCTCATGTTACGCAACACATTTGAGCTCCTCAAGAACCAATGAGGTTCATTCTCGTGTTACGCAGCACGTTTGAGCTTCCTCAAGAACCAATGAGGTTCATTCTCGTGTTACGCAGCACGTTTGAGCTTCAGCAAGAACCAATGAGTTTCATTCTAATGTTACGCAGCACGTTTGAGCTTCTTCAAGAACCAATGAGGTTCATTCTCGTGTTACGCAGCACGTTTGAGCTCCTCAAGAACCAATGAGGTTCATTCTCGTGTTACGCAACACATTTGAGCTCCTCAAGAACCAATGAGGTTCATTCTCGTGTTACGCAACACATTTGAGCTCCTCAAGAACCAATGAGGTTCATTCTCGTGTTACGCAGCACGTTTGAGCTCCTCAAGAACCAATGAGGTTCATTCTCATGTTACGCAACACATTTGAGCTCCTCAAGAACCAATGAGGTTCATTCTCGTGTTACGCAGCACGTTTGAGCTTCCTCAAGAACCAATGAGGTTCATTCTCGTGTTACGCAGCACGTTTGAGCTTCAGCAAGAACCAATGAGGTTCATTCTCGTGTTACGCAGCACGTTTGAGCTCCTCAAGAACCAATGAGGTTCATTCTCGTGTTACGCAACACATTTGAGCTCCTCAAGAACCAATGAGGTTCATTCTAATGTTACGCAGCACGTTTGAGCTTCCTCAAGAACCAATGAGGTTCATTCTAATGTTACACAGCACGTTTGAGCTCCTCAAGAACCAATGAGTTTCATTCTAATGTTACGCAGCACGTTTGAGCTTCCTCAAGAACCAATGAGGTTCATTCTCGTGTTACGCAGCACGTTTGAGCTCCTCAAGAACCAATGAGGTTCATTCTCGTGTTACGCAACACATTTGAGCTCCTCAAGAACCAATGAGGTTCATTCTCGTGTTACGCAACACATTTGAGCTCCTCAAGAACCAATGAGGTTCATTCTCGTGTTACGCAGCACGTTTGAGCTCCTCAAGAACCAATGAGGTTCATTCTCATGTTACGCAACACATTTGAGCTCCTCAAGAACCAATGAGGTTCATTCTCGTGTTACGCAGCACGTTTGAGCTTCCTCAAGAACCAATGAGGTTCATTCTCGTGTTACGCAGCACGTTTGAGCTTCAGCAAGAACCAATGAGGTTCATTCTCGTGTTACGCAGCACGTTTGAGCTCCTCAAGAACCAATGAGGTTCATTCTCGTGTTACGCAGCACGTTTGAGCTTCCTCAAGAACCAATGAGGTTCATTCTCATGTTACGCAGCACGTTTGAGCTTCTCAAGAACCAATGAGGTTCATTCTTGTGTTACGCAGCACGTTTGAGCTTCCTCAAGAACCAATGAGGTTCATTCTCGTGTTACGCAGCACGTTTGAGCTTCAGCAAGAACCAATGAGGTTCATTCTCATGTTACGCAGCACGTTTGAGCTTCCTCAAGAACCAATGAGGTTCATTCTCATGTTACGCAGCACGTTTGATCTTCTCAAGAACCAATGAGGTTCATTCTCGTGTTACGCAGCACGTTTGAGCTTCCTCAAGAACCAATGAGGTTCATTCTCGTGTTACGCAGCACGTTTGAGCTTCAGCAAGAACCAATGAGGTTCATTCTCTTGTTATGCAGCACGTTTGAGCTTCCTCAAGAACCAATGAGGTTCATTCTCGTGTTACGCGGCACATTTGAGCTCCAGGAAGAACCAATGAGGTTCATTCTCGTGTTACGCATCATGTTTGAGCTTCTCAAGAACCAATGAGGTTCATTCTCGTGTTACGCAGCACGTTTGAGCTTCCTCAAGAACCAATGAGGTTCATTCTCGTGTTACGCATCACGTTTGAGCTTCTCAAGAACCAATGAGGTTCATTCTCGTGTTACGCAGCACGTTTGAGCTTCCTCAAGAACCAATGAGGTTCATTCTCGTGTTACGCATCACGTTTGAGCTTCTCAAGAACCAATGAGGTTCATTCTCGTGTTACGCAGCACATTTGAGCTTCTCAAGAACCAATGAGGTTCATTCTCGTGTTACGCAGCACATTTGAGCTTCTCAAGAACCAATGAGGTTCATTCTCGTGTTACGCAGCACGTTTGAGCTCCTCAAGAACCAATGAGGTTCATTCTCATGTTACGCAGCACATTTGAGCTTCTCAAGAACCAATGAGGTTCATTCTCGTGTTACGCAGCACGTTTGAGCTTCCTCAAGAACCAATGAGGTTCATTCTCGTGTTACGCAGCACGTTTGAGCTTCTCAAGAACCAATGACGTTCATTCTCTTGTTATGCAGCACGTTTGAGCTCCTCAAGAACCAATGAGGTTCATTCTCTTGTTATGCAGCACGTTTGAGCTTCTCAAGAACCAATGACGTTCATTCTCATGTTAAGCATCACGTTTGAGCTTCTCAAGAACCAATGAGGTTCATTCTCGTGTTACGCGGCACGTTTGAGCTTCTCAAGAACCAATGAGGTTCATTCTTGTGTTACGCGGCACGTTTGAGCTTCTCAAGAACCAATGAGGTTCATTCTCGTGTTACGCGGCACGTTTGAGCTTCTCAAGAACCAATGAGGTTCATTCTCGTGTTACGCGGCACGTTTGAGCTTCTCAAGAACCAATGAGGTTCATTCTTGTGTTACGCATCACGTTTGAGCTTCCTCAAGAACCAATGAGGTTCATTCTCATGTTAAGCATCACGTTTGAGCTTCTCAAGAACCAATGAGGTTCATTCTCGTGTTATGCATCACGTTTGAGCTTCCTCAAGAACCAATGATGTTCATTCTCATGTTACGCAACACATTTGAGCTTCAGCAAGAACCAATGAGGTTCATTCTAGTGTTATGCATCACGTTTGAGCTTCTCAAGAACCAATGAGGTTCATTCTTGTGTTACGCATCACGTTTGAGCTCCTCAAGAACCAATGAGGTTCATTCTTGTGTTACGCATCACGTTTGAGCTTCCTCAAGAACCAATGAGGTTCATTCTCATGTTAAGCATCACGTTTGAGCTTCTCAAGAACCAATGAGGTTCATTCTCATGTTAAGCATCACGTTTGAGCTTCTCAAGAACCAATGAGGTTCATTCTCGTGTTATGCATCACGTTTGAGCTTCCTCAAGAAGCAATGATGTTCATTCTCATGTTACGCAACACATTTGAGCTTCAGCAAGAACCAATGAGGTTCATTCTCGTGTTATGCATCACGTTTGAGCTTCTCAAGAACCAATGAGGTTCATTCTCATGTTAAGCATCACGTTTGAGCTTCTCAAGAACCAATGAGGTTCATTCTTGTGTTACGCATCACGTTTGAGCTTCCTCAAGAACCAATGAGGTTCATTCTCATGTTAAGCATCACGTTTGAGCTTCTCAAGAACCAATGAGGTTCATTCTTGTGTTACGCATCACGTTTGAGCTTCCTCAAGAACCAATGAGGTTCATTCTCGTGTTACGCAACACATTTGAGCTTCAGCAAGAACCAATGAGGTTCATTCTCGTGTTATGCATCACGTTTGAGCTTCCTCAAGAACCAATGAGGTTCATTCTCATGTTACGCAACACGTTTGAGCTTCAGCAATAACCAATGAGGTTCATTCTCGTGTTACGCATCACGTTTGAGCTTCTCAAGAACCAATGAGGTTCATTCTCGTGTTACGCAGCACGTTTGAGCTCCTCAAGAACCAATGAGGTTCATTCTCATGTTACGCAGCACATTTGAGCTTCTCAAGAACCAATGAGGTTCATTCTCGTGTTACGCAGCACGTTTGAGCTTCCTCAAGAACCAATGAGGTTCATTCTCGTGTTACGCAGCACGTTTGAGCTTCTCAAGAACCAATGACGTTCATTCTCTTGTTATGCAGCACGTTTGAGCTCCTCAAGAACCAATGAGGTTCATTCTCTTGTTATGCAGCACGTTTGAGCTTCTCAAGAACCAATGAGGTTCATTCTCTTGTTATGCAGCACGTTTGAGCTTCAGCAAGAACCATTGAGGTTCATTCTCATGTTACGCATCACGTTTGAGCTTCTCAAGATCCAATGAGGTTCATTCTCGTGTTACGCAGCACGTTTGAGCTTCAGCAAGAACCAATGAGGTTCATTCTCTTGTTACACAACACGTTTGAGCTTCAGCAAGAACCATTGAGGTTCATTCTCATGTTACGCATCACGTTTGAGCTCCTCAAGAACCAATGAGGTTCATTCTCATGTTACGCAACACGTTTGAGCTCCTCAAGATCCAATGAGGTTCATTCTCATGTTACGCATCACGTTTGAGCTCCTCAAGATCCAATGAGGTTCATTCTCTTGTTACACAACACGTTTGAGCTTCAGCAAGAACCATTGAGGTTCATTCTCATGTTACGCATCACGTTTGAGCTCCTCAAGAACCAATGAGGTTCATTCTCATGTTACGCAGCACGTTTGAGCTTCCTCAAGAACCAATGAGGTTCATTCTCGTGTTACGCAACACGTTTGAGCTTCAGCAAGAACCAATGTGGTTCATTCTCGTGTTACGCAGCACGTTTGAGCTTCAGCAAGAACCAATGAGGTTCATTCTCGTGTTACGCATCACGTTTTAGCTTCAGCAAGAACCAATGAGGTTCATTCTCGTGTTACGCATCACGTTTGAGCTTCAGCAAGAACCAATGAGGTTCATTCTCATGTTACGCATCACATTTGAGCTTCTCAAGAACCAATGAAGTTCATTCTCGTGTTACGCATCACGTTTGAGCTTCAGCAAGAACCAATGAGGTTCATTCTCGTGTTACGCATCACATTAGAGCTTCTCAAGAACCAATGAGGTTCATTCTCGTGTTACGCAACACGTTTGAGCTTCTCAAGAACCAATGAGGTTCATTCTCGTGTTACACAGCACGTTTGAGCTTCAGCAAGAACCAATGAGGTTCATTCTCGTGTTACGCAGCACGTTTGAGCTTCAGCAAGAACCAATGAGGTTTATTCTCGTGTTACGCATCACGTTTGAGCTTCAGCAAGAACCAATGAGGTTCATTCTCATGTTACGCATCACGTTTGAGCTTCAGCAAGAACCAATGAGGTTCATTCTCGTGTTACGCAGCACGTTTGAGCTTCAGAAAGAACCAATGAGGTTCGTTCTCATGTTACGCAGCACGTTTGAGCTTCAGCAAGAACCAATGAGGTTCATTCTCGTGTTACGCATCACGTTTGAGCTTCAGCAAGAACCAATGAGGTTCATTCTCGTGTTACGCAGCACGTTTGAGCTTCAGCAAGAACCAATGAGGTTCATTCTCATGTTACGCATCACGTTTGAGCTTCAGCAAGAACCAATGAGGTTCATTCTCGTGTTACGCAGCACGTTTGAGCTTCAGAAAGAACCAATGAGGTTCGTTCTCATGTTACGCAGCACGTTTGAGCTTCAGCAAGAACCAATGAGGTTCATTCTCGTGTTACGCATCACGTTTGAGCTTCAGCAAGAACCAATGAGGTTCATTCTCGTGTTACGCAGCACGTTTGAGCTTCAGCAAGAACCAATGAGGTTCATTCTCTTGTTACACAACACGTTTGAGCTTCAGCAAGAACCAATCAGGTTCATTCTCATGTTACGCAACACGTTTGAGCTTCAGCAAGAACCAATGAGGTTCATTCTCGTGTTACGCAACACGTTTGAGCTCCTCAAGAACCAATGAGGTTCATTCTCGTGTTACGCAGCACGTTTGAGCTTCAGCAAGAACCAATCAGGTTCATTCTCGTGTTACGCAACACGTTTGAGCTTCTCAAGAACCAATGAGGTTCATTCTCATGTTACGCATCACGTTTGAGCTCCTCAAGAACCAATGAGGTTCATTCTCATGTTACGCAGCACGTTTGAGCTTCAGCAAGAACCAATGAGGTTCATTCTCGTGTTACGCATCACGTTTGAGCTTCAGAAAGAACCAATGAGGTTCATTCTCGTGTTACGCATCTGTTACGTCCGGAACTCAAGAAATGGTCGGATTCAATTGCAAGTAAAAGATGTTTATTTTGAGTGTGACAAGAAGGTCTGGACACAGCGAAGATCCTCCAAGAAGAGACACTTGGCGGCACAGGGACTCTGTGGACAGCAGCGATCTCCCGTGAGGTGAAGTGGTGAAGACGGTGATGGTTACACATCCACAGGAATCGGTGAAACACGAAGATCAAGGAGCACGGAGAACAACGGGGTGAGGAACAGGAGGGCAGGCAGGAAACAAACCGGACAACATCCAACAACGCTCTGACAATGACATGACAAACAGAGAGACAATAAATAGGGTGCGCTGATCAACCGCAGCTGGAACGCTGATCATCGCAGCAGGTGTAATCAATAATCAGCACACCCAACTTACGCACGCACAACTCATTCAATCAACCCACACACACACATATACTCATGCGCCCACGTAAAACGTACGAGAGTGAGATAGTGAATTCATGAACCGTGACAGTACCCCTCCCCCTAGGAGCGCCTCCTGGCGCTCCCAGAAGAAATGGAAGCTTCAGCTTAAGTTCTGCCAGGAAGACTTAATCACTTCGTCACTTGTTAATTTCATCTCTATCCAATCACGTCTTCATATTTTCTGTATAAAGGTTGTACTTACACATGTTTGAGTTCGCAGATGCCGATGCGACAACAGGCAGATGCCGATGCGACAACAAGGCAGATACTGAAGCGACGATTACGCAGATCTGAAGCGACGATTACGCAGATCTGAAGCGACGATTCAGTTAACGTTCTGGATGTTCCGTAGCGGTCGATCGCTGGTCCTATTATAAAGTTAATAATATGCACACAGTGGCGTCCTAAGTCCACGTCAGCTATCCTTCTAATCACCGGGCCGTCGCGGCAACAGACACGAGTACCTTCACTAACGAGAGCAATCTCGCGTTCAGATTCAGAACAATCACTTCCACGGAGGACTATTGGGCATGTTATCAAAGACACGGCTGTGATCTTCATCACCATTCTGGCGTCATCTCTACATCAGCATTTACCACAGTGATATGTATATGATTATACATTCCGACGGCAATTGGGTGTAGTATTGTACTCTTTCTCAATTTCGTCGCAAGCAGGTCCGTACAGTGAGTGCAGACACAAGCATCATATGAGACGCGCACAGGTGTCTGCCGGTCTGCTCGTGCAACGTGATCGCTCGTTGTGGCTCACTTGTGTCGTATCCATAGTGCTGTAAATGATTCGCATGACAACGGCCTGTATTGATGGCAAATTGTTTAGAAAAGCTGGAACAAATCAGATGGCACAGCATATTAGCCTCTATCACTCTCCCTATGAACGCAAGGAATCAACATGAGTTTAAGCAACATGCACCCAGTTAATCGGGGCTCATGATTAACAGAGTTAAGCTGGAATCGCAATGGGTTCTGTGTTATTAATCAATACAATTGAATTAAATATGCTAATTTGCTCAGCATAGTTTTTAAGTAGGCTACAGCACCGACATCAGTGCTTTGATCCGTTCTCATTCAATGGTGTTATTCTTTTGCAGCACTGTGTGTTTGTCACATACAACATGCAATTCAAACTGACACAACATAGTTTTAAGTTTAAAAGCGTTTTGGGCTGTCATTCAGCAGAGTACATTATCTGCTCAATCATACGGGGCACCCAGTGCTGAAATGGTTTCCCTTCGTGATTTGACATGGCTTCCTTTCTGATGAGGAAGTACTGTAGCGTTCTGTGTTCCATAAAGGTGTCTTATTGCATTATAAATATGCGCTATATTATATATTAGTCAATTGAAATGACATGTTATGTATAGTAATTGATGCTTTGTTTTCGCTTAACTCCAGTAATTACTCGTGTTTTATTCAGCTGATATCTGTATACCTCTTCTATTTTAGTAACTTTAGAATTTAGTATTACGGTTCACTTGGTCTTCCGTGCTAGGACGCTATGGCTGCAACTAGCATAAAACAAACGTGTATCTCGTTTGTACTCACAGTACCATAGGTCAGGTAAGGTTTGCATACTAAACAAGTTTTGATATTCGACTGCAGCACTAATATATTTCCGTACTCAATCGACCCGTATTACATAAAGATTGCATCTAAATCGCAGCACGGGAACACTTATTCAAATCTTATGAAAACAGTAAGTGAGCAGAGTGTGCTCCCTTTATTTATGCACGAATCCGTCGGAAGTGCTTTAGTTCAGATAAACTCCTACACTAGTGGAAACTGCTGCGGTCAATCTACACCGAATCATGATCTATTGCATGCTCTATTCTTCGTTGGTCAAATGTATGTACTAGAAGGCAGAATTGGCCAGCGGATAAGCGCTGAATCATTCAAACGTGATCGCGTGCATCGTCATGTTAACTCCTCCAATTCGTCACTGCATCCAAGCGCTCAACAGACCTTACATTGCATTGTGCATTTGGCAGACGCTTTGTCCGGGCGACTTGCATTGAGTTCGGGGTGCACGTTTGGTGTTCTGTCCGGTCTTGCTTTTCCTGGGGGCCGGGCCCGGGGCTCGGCGTTGCTGGGGCCGTGCTCTACTGTTCGAGCCACAGGAAGACATGTCTGTAATCGGCTACACTGCACTATTAACGCCAACATTTTCAGTTATTCAGTCTAACACAATATACAGGGGAGTAAATATAGCGTTGACTGTTGACTCAGTCTGCACATGAGTGTTGATTTTCGGGTGCACCGCAAATGACGAGCTCTCTCGCAGTGAGCTTTTCTCTTCGCTAAGCTGGCACACAGTGCGCTCATAATCTTTGTGATTCGTTGCTTTTCAGACTGTGATCTGATGTCACACTGTGGGATTTCAGTGCTTAATGCCAGGTACGTTAATCAGATCCACGAGGACTTGTCCGGAGTTTTACATCAACCATTCACCTTCGTGAAATTATTCAGGCCAAAATTTTATCATGGCGTTGGTGAGTACGTCAAACTAACTATTATAGACTTCTGATGTTATTCCAGGGTCAAAAGAATTTTTAGGATTGTGATATCGTCTCATACTGCCAAATGTGGCCACAAACACACAGTATTATCCTGGCTTAGGTTATCAAATGATGAATTTTTTCATAGGTTCAGTAGCCGTGCCGGGTCCTATATAGCTAGCTATGGTTTTATTAGTTAGTAAAGCTTAAACATATAAAACATTCTTATCCTTTTGCAAGGGCCTCGTCAGATGTTCTCAATCACATGCCCATGTTATGTCTGTCATGCGGTCTGGTTTATTTTCTTTAGGGGCTCTCTTAGCAGGTTGACGGTTAGATGGTGTTCTATCAAGACGTGAGCGGGAGTTACGCAAGGGTTTAGAATCCCCCTAATTGCAGATGGAAAGAAATATGTGCTCCAACTCACATGTGCATGGGACATTTTTTATTATTATTTTTTTTTTCAGGTCAGTGTTGCTACGAACATAGTTCAATGCGTGGAGTTGGCATCCTCTACCAAGGTCTCCTCTATTAAGTATGCGGGATGCCATGATGGTCAAGATGGGCTTCGCTAAATCCTCTAGTAAACAATAGATAAACGTCTGCTCATTACTCTCCCGTAGCGGCATAGGTTCATCAGTTCCGTCCGCAACGGTCTCTTTCCTTTTACATCAATATTTTGCTAGAAGCAGTGTTTCTAGTTGCTTTCTACGGTTTATGCGTCCAGGCGGATTATCCTCAGATACTAATTCTATGGTTCATCTATGGTCAAATTCTTAAAAAAAAAAAAAAAAAAAAAAAAAAAAAAAAAAAAAAAAACACCCTAAACCTTCTTATTATGCCCCTCTCTATATCTTGCCTAACGGTGCACCTCTTTCAAAAGGCTGGTTCAGAACTCAGTTAAACTGCCGGTTAAAGCTGCAGTCTATCCCCTTTTCTCTACACCGGCCACTCATTCAGAATCGGGGCAGCTACTACAGCAGCTGAACGAGGAATCCCCATGCCGGCCATCAAAGTTTGGGTAGATGGTCCTCGGCCTTTGAATCATACAAAAGACCCGATTCTAAAAACCATTCTTCAAGCCCAGCAAGCTCTACAGTAACCATAAGGTAAATTCCTATGCAACTACTGGTGGTGGTGTCTATGTCTGGCCTAACGTGGCTATATCTGTCGGCCTATCGAGGCCTGTCTACGTCTGGCCTAACGTGGCTATATCTGTTGGCCTATCGAGGCCTGTCTATGTCTGGCCTAACGTGGCTATATCTGTCGGTCTATCGAGGCCTGTCTACGTCTGGCCTAACGTGGCTATATCTGTCGGCCTATCGAGGCCTGTCTATGTCTGGCCTAACGTGGCTATATCTGTCGGCCTATCGAGGCCTGTCTACGTCTGGCCTAACGTGGCTATATCTGTTGGCCTATCGAGGCCTGTCTATGTCTGGCCTAACGTGGCTATATCTGTCGGTCTATCGAGGCCTGTCTACGTCTGGCCTAACGTGGCTATATCTGTCGGCCTATCGAGGCCTGTCTGTGTCTGGCCTAACGTGGCTATATCTGTCGGTCTATCGAGGCCTGTCTACGTCTGGCCTAACGTGGCTATATCTGTCGGTCTATCGAGGCCTGTCTGTGTCTGGCCTAACGTGGCTATATCTGTCGGTCTATCGAGGCCTGTCTACGTCTGGCCTAACGTGGCTATATCTGTCGGTCTATCGAGGCCTGTCTGTGTCTGGCCTAACGTGGCTATATCTGTCGGTCTATCGAGGCCTGTCTGTGTCTGGCCTAACGTGGCTATATCTGTCGGTCTATCGAGGCCTGTCTGTGTCTGGCCTAACGTGGCTATATCTGTTGGTCTATCGAGGCCTGTCTGTGTCTGGCCTAACGTGGCTATATCTGTCGGTCTATCGAGGCCTGTCTACGTCTGGCCTAACGTGGCTATATCTGTCGGTCTATCGAGGCCTGTCTGTGTCTGGCCTAACGTGGCTATATCTGTCGGCCTATCGAGGCCTGTCTGTGTCTGGCCTAACGTGGCTATATCTGTCGGTCTATCGAGGCCTGTCTGTGTCTGGCCTAACGTGGCTATATCTGTCGGTCTATCGAGGCCTGTCTGTGTCTGGCCTAACGTGGCTATATCTGTCGGTCTATCGAGGCCTGTCTGTGTCTGGCCTAACGTGGCTATATCTGTCGGTCTATCGAGGCCTGTCTGTGTCTGGCCTAACGTGGCTATATCTGTCGGTCTATCGAGGCCTGTCTGTGTCTGGCCTAACGTGGCTATATCTGTCGGTCTATCGAGGCCTGTCTGTGTCTGGCCTAACGTGGCTATATCTGTCGGTCTATCGAGGCCTGTCTGTGTCTGGCCTAACGTGGCTATATCTGTCGGTCTATCGAGGCCTGTCTGTGTCTGGCCTAACGTGGCTATATCTGTCCGGTCTATCGAGGCCTGTCTGTGTCTGGCCTAACGTGGCTATATCTGTCGGTCTATCGAGGCCTGTCTGTGTCTGGCCTAACGTGGCTATATCTGTCGGTCTATCGAGGCCTGTCTGTGTCTGGCCTAACGTGGCTATATCTGTCGGTCTATCGAGGCCTGTCTGTGTCTGGCCTAACGTGGCTATATCTGTCGGTCTATCGAGGCCTGTCTGTGTCTGGCCTAACGTGGCTATATCTGTCCGGTCTATCGAGGCCTGTCTGTGTCTGGCCTAACGTGGCTATATCTGTCGGTCTATCGAGGCCTGTCTGTGTCTGGCCTAACGTGGCTATATCTGTCCGGTCTATCGAGGCCTGTCTGTGTCTGGCCTAACGTGGCTATATCTGTCGGTCTATCGAGGCCTGTCTGTGTCTGGCCTAACGTGGCTATATCTGTCGGTCTATCGAGGCCTGTCTGTGTCTGGCCTAACGTGGCTATATCTGTCGGTCTATCGAGGCCTGTCTGTGTCTGGCCTAACGTGGCTATATCTGTCCGGTCTATCGAGGCCTGTCTGTGTCTGGCCTAACGTGGCTATATCTGTCGGCCTATCGAGGCCTGTCTATGTCTGGCCTAACGTGGCTTATCTGTCAGCCTATCGAGGCTTGTCTATGTCGGCCTTATGTGGCTATATCTGCTGGCCTATCAAGGATCAGTCTATATCTGGCTATATAAGACCAATTTCATTAAACAGTCATGGTAACCCCTATTTTTCCTATCTTTCAGGAACCTCAGGATCACGTCCGGCACTCATTCTTCTCATCTACCATTTTGGGGGAAGGCTGGCCCCGTCCGGTGGATCTACAATCCACCTACTTTTGGGGGTCGGCTGCGCCCCTGCCTTCATCTTCAGGCAGGGATATGCTGATCCGCTACCCTCGGATTACTAACTATGGACGGGGCCTATGCCAAAACTTTATTATGCTTGCTGGGCTGTTAATAAATGTATGCTTCATTCATCATCCTATCTCTGAGTCTTTCTGGTAGAAATGGAAGCTTCAGCTTAAGTTCTGCCAGGAAGACTTAATCACTTCGTCACTTGTTAATTTCATCTCTATCCAATCACGTCTTCATATTTTCTGTATAAAGGTTGTACTTACACATGTTTGAGTTCGCAGATGCCGATGCGACAACAACCTCCACCCTCCCCACCACCACCAGGATGGTTCCGTCCATACCTCTAAAGGGGGGTCGGCTGCGCCCCTGCCTTCATCTTCAGGCAGGGATATGCTGATCCGCTACCCTCGGATTACTAACTATGGACGGGGCCTATGCCAAAACTTTATTATGCTTGCTGGGCTGTTAATAAATGTATGCTTCATTCATCATCCTATCTCTGAGTCTTTCTGGTAGAACTTACCTGTTGCTTGTAATCGTCAATAAGGGAGTGATCCAGAATGTCCCTAGCAGGAACCCAACTTCTCTCCTCTGGACCGTAACCCTCCCAGTCCACCAGGTACTGGAATCCGCGTCCCCTCCGTCTCGAGTCCAGAATACGGTTGACCGAATACGTAGGTTCCCCATCTACGAGACGCGGCGGTGGGGGAACCGGGACCGGCAGATTAAGGTGAGAATGAAAAACAGGCTTTAATTTGGATACGTGAAAGGCGGGGTGAATTCTCCTGTACGCTGGAGGAAGTTTGAGGCGGACTGCCACCGGACTAATGATCTTGGTGACAGTGAAAGGGCCAATAAATTTAGGAGCAAGTTTATTAGATACGGAGCGGAGCGGAATATTTCTGGTAGAAAGCCACACTTTTTGACCCACGACGTATACGGGAGGCTTAGACCGGTGGCGATCGGCTTTAGCCTTGGTGCGCGCCCCCACTTGGAGCAGAGTCTCCCGGGCTCTGGTCCATGTGCGGTGACACCTCTGGACAAAGGCGTGGGCGGAGGGGACCGCGACTTCGGAATCCAGACTCGGAAAAATAGGTGGCTGGTACCCTATACTACACTGGAACGGAGAGAGGCCCGTAGATGACACTGGTAGTGAATTATGAGCGTACTCAACCATAGACAGCTGTTGGCTCCAGGAAGAAGGATTCTTGGATACCAAACATCGTAACACTCTCTCCAAATCTTGATTGGCACGTTCAGTCTGACCATTACTCTGGGGGTGATAACCCGAAGACAAACTAACCGTAGCTCCTAGTAATTTACAGAATTCTCGCCAAAATTTGGACACGAATTGGGGACCCCTGTCAGAAACCACGTCCATCGGGAGGCCATGTAACCGAAAGACGTGGTCAATGACAGACACCGCTGTCTCCTTGGCTGAGGGCAATTTGGGCAAGGGAATGAAATGTGCTGCCTTCGAGAATCGGTCCACTACGGTTAAAACAACCGTCATGCCATTAGAGGGCGGTGACAAAATCTAGCGCGATGTGGGACCAAGGTCTCGAAGGCACCGGCAGCGGATGGAGTAACCCGTCAGGAGATCGGTTAGACGTCTTACCAATCGCACAAACTGAACATGCCAATACAAAACTGCGGACGTCACGAGCCATTAATGGCCACCAGAATCGTTGCTTTATCAAACCCCTAGTCCGGTTTACTCCTGGATGGCAAGCAATGTTGGAGCAGTGACCCCATTGAATAACTTCGGACCGTAACTCCTCCGGCACAAACAATCGGCTCGGTGGACCGCCGGGCGGAGGCGTTACCCCTTCTAAGGCCGATCTGACCTTCGATTCGACCTCCCATGTGAGTGTGGAGACCACTAGTCTCTCCGGCAAAATACACTCGGGAGTAATCGGGCGTTCGGATGGATCAAAAATGCGAGATAAAGAATCGGGTTTGATGTTTTTGGACCCGGGGCGGTACGAGAGTAAAAAGTCAAAACGACCGAAAAAAAGAGCCCACCGAGCCTGCCTGGAATTGAGTCTTTTCGCAGTTCTAATATACTCCAAGTTCTTGTGATCAGTCCAAACGATAAAAGGTACCCCCGACCCTTCTAACCAATGACGCCACTCCTCCAACGCTAACTTGACGGCCAGCAACTCTCTATTACCAATGTCATAATTACATTCGGCAGAAGATAAACGGTGGGACAAAAACGCGCAAGGGTGCATCTTGTCATCTGAGAGAGAGCGTTGCGATAGAACTGCACCTACCCCCACCTCTGATGCGTCGACCTCTACCACGAACTGACGTGATGGATCAGGGGCGATAAGGATGGGGGCCGAAACAAAGCGGCCTTTCAGTTTGGTAAATACAGCTTCTGCTGCATCAGACCACCTGAACGTAGTTCTGGGAGAGGTCAAGGCGGTCAGAGGCGCGGCTAGTTGGCTGTAGTTGCGAATGAAACGCCGATAGAAGTTGGCGAACCCCAGAAACCTCTGCAGGGCCTTACGGGAATCTGGACTTGGCCACTCTACCACAGCCTTAACCTTGTCAGGGTCCATACGCATTCCCTCAGACGAGACGATGTATCCTAGGAAAGGAACAGACTGTGCATGAAAAACGCATTTCTCCGCCTTGACAAAAAGCCCATTCTCTAGCAACCTCTGAAGCACTCGTCTGACGTGCTGAACGTGTTCCTGGAGAGATGAAGAAAAAATCAATATGTCGTCCAGGTAGACATATATGAACTGGTCGACCATATCTCTCAGCACGTCATTGACGAGTGCCTGGAAGACCGCTGGGGAGTTGGATAGCCCGAACGGCATCACCAAATATTCAAAGTGCCCCCTGGGGGTGTTAAAAGCGGTCTTCCACTCATCCCCCTTCCTGATGCGAACCAAATGATAAGCGTTACGTAAGTCCAGTTTTGTGAAAACAGATGCTCCCTGCAACCTCTCAAAGGCTGAAGACATCAGCGGCAAAGGATAAGTATTCTTTACCGTGATGTTATTCAGCCCTCGGTAATCAATGCAAGGTCGCAGTGAACCATCCTTCTTTCCCACAAAAAAGAACCCCGCCCCAGCTGGAGAAGAGGAAGGTCGGATGAATCTGGAGGCTAGAGAATCAGAAATGTATTTCTCCATGACCTCCCTCTCAGGAATAGAAAGAGAGTAAAGCTTGCCCTTAGGCGGAGACTTACCTGGGAGTAAATCTATAGCACAGTCATAGGGACGATGCGGAGGAAGAGAAGCAGCGCGGGACTTACTGAACACCTCCTTCAGGTCCTGGTACTGGGGGGGCACGTTAGACAAATTCATCACCTCACTCTGAAAAACAGGACGAGACACAGACGAAACGGCAGACACCAGACAACACTCATAACACTTATTACTCCAGGTGGAAACTGAATTATGTCCCCAGTCGATCCTAGGGCTGTGCTGGACCAGCCAAGGATGACCGAGGACAACGGGAGCCAGGGGTGAGTCCAAGAGAAGAAATGAAATGAGTTCCGTGTGGTTGCCAGATGTAATGAGTGTCAATGGTTGTGTGGTGAATGTAATACTGGGAAGTTCTTGTCCGTTAAGTGCGTTGACCTTGATACTGTCCTGAAGTGTAGTGATGGGTATACCCAGAGTGCGTGCCAGTGAAAAATCCATAAAATTACCCTCTGCTCCGGAATCCAAAAGTGCCTGACAGACGTGTGACTGGGCTGCCCACAGCAGTCTTACCGGAAGGCGAGTAGAGGATGAGGTCTTCTCCACGGAGATCCCGCCCGACAGTAGCCTCTGGTTTACCGCCGGGCATGGTCTTTTACCGGGCATCTCTCCAGGTAATGTCCTGTACCACCGCAGTAGAGGCAAAGACCATGGGATCTCCGTCTCTCTCTCTCCTCCCGGGAAAGCCGAGCCCGACCCACCTGCATGGGCTCCAGATCAGCACTGGAACTGACCGCACCCCATCTGTTGGTTTGAGAGCACTCGACATTGGCGGCTTGAGCCCTTCCTCTCGACGACTGCTCCAGGCGACTGAGGCGACTATCCACCCTCAATGTCAGCTCGATAAGACCGTTGAGTCTCTCAGGAAGGTCCAGGGTGTAGATCTCTCTTTGGATGCGGTCAGCCAGCCCATGCAGGAACATGTCCCGCTGTGCCTCCTCATTCCAATGGCACTCAGCGGCGAGGGTGCGGAACTCAATAGAATAGTCTGAGACCGAGCGGTTGTCCTGACGAAGATCGGCCAGCTGACGTGCTGCCTCTCTCCCCGCCACCGCTCGGTCAAACACTCGCTTCATCTCTTCTGAGAGTGCCAGGAACGAGGAACAGCAGGGTTGACGATTCTCCCACACCGCCGCTCCCCACAGCGCCGCCCGTCCGGAAAGCAGAGTTAACACGAAAGCCACCTTCGCCTCCTCTGTGTGAAAAGTCTGTGGTTGGAGCGAAAAAATCATAGAACACTTGGTCAGGAAAGGTCTACAGAAATTCGGCTCACCGCTGTAGCACTCAGGACTGGGTAGGCGTGGCTCGGGATGCCGGATCGGCTCTGCAGGTGTGGGGGGAAACGGCGGTGGGTTGGGCACAGCAGGACTGGCGAGTTGTTCGATCCTTTGGGTCAGCTCGGACACCTGTGCCACCAAGGTTTTAACCGCGTGTCCCGTGATGTTCAGATTCTCTTCCTGTTGATCCATCCTCGCAACACTTTGCGTCAGAAACTCACTCAGGTCCGATGAACTTGCTGAATCCATGTTAGGGTCAGAGCGTTCTGTTACGTCCGGAACTCAAGAAATGGTCGGATTCAATTGCAAGTAAAAGATGTTTATTTTGAGTGTGACAAGAAGGTCTGGACACAGCGAAGATCCTCCAAGAAGAGACACTTGGCGGCACAGGGACTCTGTGGACAGCAGCGATCTCCCGTGAGGTGAAGTGGTGAAGACGGTGATGGTGACACATCCACAGGAATCTGTGAAACACGAAGATCAAGGAGCACGGAGAACAACGGGGTGAGGAACAGGAGGGCAGGCAGGAAACAAACCGGACAACATCCAACAACGCTCTGACAATGACATGACAAACAGAGAGACAATAAATAGGGTGCGCTGATCAACCGCAGCTGGAACGCTGATCATCGCAGCAGGTGTAATCAATAATCAGCACACCCAACTTACGCACGCACAACTCATTCAATCAACCCACACACACACATATACTCATGCGCCCACGTAAAACGTACGAGAGTGAGAGTGAATTCATGAACCGTGACAGCATCACGTTTGAGCTTCAGCAAGAACCAATGAGGTTCATTCTCGTGTTACGCATCACATTTGAGCTTCAGCAAGAACCAATGAGGTTCATTCTCGTGTTACGCATCACATTTGAGCTTCTCAAGAACCAATGAAGTTCATTCTGTTCATTCTCGTGTTACGCAGCACGTTTGAGCTTCAGCAAGAACCAATGAGGTTCATTCTCGTGTTACGCATCACATTAGAGCTTCTCAAGAACCAATGAGGTTCATTCTCGTGTTACGCAACACGTTTGAGCTTCTCAAGAACCAATGAAGTTCATTCTCGTGTTACGCATCACGTTTGAGCTTCAGCAAGAACCAATGAGGTTCATTCTCGTGTTACGCAGCACGTTTGAGCTTCAGCAAGAACCAATGAGGTTCATTCTCATGTTACGCATCACGTTTGAGCTTCAGAAAGAACCAATGAGGTTCATTCTCATGTTACGCATCACGTTTGAGCTTCAGCAAGAACCAATGAGGTTCATTCTCGTGTTACGCAGCACGTTTGAGCTTCAGAAAGAACCAATGAGGTTCATTCTCGTGTTACGCAGCACGTTTGAGCTTCAGCAAGAACCAATGAGGTTCATTCTCATGTTACGCATCACGTTTGAGCTTCAGCAAGAACCAATGAGGTTCATTCTCGTTTTACGCATCACGTTTGAGCTTCAGCAAGAACCAATGAGGTTCGTTCTCATGTTACGCAGCACGTTTGAGCTTCAGCAAGAACCAATGAGGTTCATTCTCATGTTACGCATCACGTTTGAGCTTCAGCAAGAACCAATGAGGTTCATTCTCGTGTTACGCAGCACGTTTGAGCTTCAGAAAGAACCAATGATGTTCGTTCTCATGTTACGCAGCACGTTTGAGCTTCAGCAAGAACCAATGAGGTTCATTCTCGTGTTACGCAGCACGTTTGAGCTTCAGAAAGAACCAATGAGGTTCATTCTCGTGTTACGCATCACGTTTTAGCTTCAGCAAGAACCAATGAGGTTCATTCTCGTGTTACGCATCACGTTTGAGCTTCAGCAAGAACCAATGAGGTTAATTCTCGTGTTACGCATCACGTTTGAGCTTCAGCAAGAACCAATGAGGTTCATTCTCGTGTTACGCATCACATTAGAGCTTCTCAAGAACCAATGAGGTTCATTCTTGTGTTACACAGCACGTTTGAGCTTCAGCAAGAACCAATGAGGTTCATTCTCGTGTTACGCAGCACGTTTGAGCTTCTCGAGAACCAATGAGGTTCATTCTCGTGTTACGCATCACGTTTGAGCTTCAGCAAGAACCAATGAGGTTCATTCTTGTGTTACCCATCACGTTTGAGCTTCTCAAGAACCAATGAGGTTCATTCTCGTGTTACGCAGCACGTTTGAGCTTCAGCAAGAACCAATGAGGTTCATTCTTGTGTTACGCAGCACGTTTGAGCTTCAGAAAGAACCAATGAGGTTCATTCTCGTGTTACGCAGCACGTTTGAGCTTCTCGAGAACCAATGAGGTTCATTCTCGTGTTACGCATCACGTTTGAGCTTCAGCAAGAACCAATGAGGTTCATTCTCGTGTTACGCATCACGTTTGAGCTTCAGAAAGAACCAATGAGGTTCGTTCTCATGTTACGCAGCACAGAAAGAACCAATGAGGTTCGTTCTCATGTTACGCAGTACGTTTGAGCTTCAGCAAGAACCAATGAGGTTCATTCTCATGTTACGCAGCACAGAAAGAACCAATGAGGTTCGTTCTCATGTTACGCAGCACGTTTGAGCTTCAGCAAGAACCAATGAGGTTCATTCTCATGTTACGCAGCACAGAAAGAACCAATGAGGTTCGTTCTCATGTTACGCAGCACGTTTGAGCTTCAGCAAGAACCAATGAGGTTCGTTCTCATGTTACGCAGCACGTTTGAGCTTCAGCAAGAACCAATGAGGTTCATTCTCGTGTTACGCAGCACGTTTGAGCTTCTCGAGAACCAATGAGGTTCATTCTTGTGTTACGCATCACGTTTGAGCTTCTCAAGAGCCAATGAGATTCATTCTCGTGTTACGCATCACGTTTGAGCTTCTCAAGAACCAATGAGGTTCATTCTTGTGTTACGCATCACGTTTGAGCTTCTCAAGAACCAATGAGGTTCATTCTTGTGTTACGCATCACGTTTGAGCTTCTCAAGAGCCAATGAGGTTCATTCTTGTGTTACGCATCACATTTGAGCTTCTCAAGAACCAATGAGGTTCATTCTTGTGTTACGCATCACGTTTGAGCTTCTCAAGAACCAATGAGGTTCATTCTTGTGTTACGCAGCACATTTGAGCTTCTCAAGAACCAATGAGGTTCATTCTTGTGTTACGCATCACGTTTGAGCTTCTCAAGAACCAATGAGGTTCATTCTCGTGTTACGCATCACGTTTGAGCTTCTCAAGAACCAATGAGGTTCATTCTCATGTTATGCATCAAGCAGGTTCGGTTGAGCTTCTGTTTATGTTCCCTGATAAATGATTAAATGTGAATAAAAGACTAAATTCAATCTGTTCATCATATAAAGCGATCAAGTCTCTTCAGAAAATTTGGACTAAACCGCTCAATTCGTATGGATCAGTTTTATAAACTCTGTATGAAATTTTGAAGTGTCAAAGTGGTAGTTGTAGTTGAGTAATTAATTCATTAACTTGTCTAATGGGAACATTGTTCTGAGAAAATTTTTTTGTCAGTTGGGGAAACCAAACAATAAGAGGGCGAGTAAAAGATGACGGTATTTTAATTTAGCTTGTTCTCGTGTGTGTATGTGTGTGTGTGTGTGTGCGCGCATGTATCTGTATCCTCCCCTCGGGCATAGGCGACTGTTAGGAAATGAATAGAGGCTGTTCTCAATAGCTTTGTGTTTCTGTTTGTTTGTGCCCTCTGTAAGCTGGGTGTTGGTAGGAGGGGCTCTGAGAAAGATGGCGTTTCACATGGCCACAGGGGCTGAAGCATTGTTAACCAAACAATACAGCAGGTCCTGGCTTTAGCACGTCTCTGTTTAAGAGCTGCCAAACAACAGTTGCCTTCCCAACAGCATCGCAGGCCTGCAACTGAAACGTGCGGGTAAACCTTAAGAGCTTGCAATCAATTGGCAGGAATTCTGTTATACAATACATCGAAAAATAGGCGTGAAAGCAGTAAACATGTAATGCTACTCCATTTTAATATTGGATAAATGATGAAGTGGGTGCGTATTCACACATCATTTTCATCACATAGGAAATGTATGTATATATATCTTTCATAGCTCATAGTTCTCAGTTAAGTTATTTGATTATCAACTTAATTTATCATGATAGATTATCAATTCAATTTGTGATGATCAGATCTGAGATATTGCTTGAGTTACTAAAATCTCAGACCTTTGATTTCAGGGTTTCTTGGCAAATCTGAGCACAGATTGAAATCACACAGAATTCTTCTGAAAGGTGAGATTACCTGGGTCTTTTTTTAGGAGAATCATCTGAGAAGCTTGGGATAAAATGTCATTTCGGTCTGAGAATCAGTTGAGATATCAAAGGAGATCTCTTTATTCTGTCGTGCAGGCTCTCGTATTCTCTTATTCAGAACTGAATGCTGTTTTAATGCACATTAGCAGGCCTTTCAGTGGGAAGACTTGAAAAGGTAAAGAAACACTATCCTAACTGAATAGAAACCAAAGAGACGAAATGGTGGAGAATGAACTTTGGACTCAAACCGAGTTTCAGCGCTGCTCAGCGGCCGGATTTTTCACTCAGATGTCACAGTCCTTTCAGTCTCCATCAATACCAGCGCGACTAACGGTGATCTCTGGCACACCGTCCTTATGGCGTATCAATAACCTGACTGCACTAATAGAAAGACCTGGACACTTAAAACCTTTTAACTAGTCCTGTAATTAAGTTAGCCTCATCAAAGTGGCATGAATTATTGATATGTTATTGGATTCCTATCAGATTTGAGGAATTATTAATAATAGATTACCCATCTGGTGGCTGGAAACGGATGTAAACCTGGACTCCCATTTGTTAACATCCTCTCAATCCTTCAATATGAATCAAATCTTCAAAGAAGGAGAAGGAAAAAAAAAATTTAATCTGTGCTTTGAAACATTTCAATATAGGCTATATAAAATATATATGAAAAGTGTAAAAATATTTTCTTCTAACAGAAAAATATCTATTTTTCTGAAATTATATTTATTTAATTTTTAAAATTATTTTACAGTTTAATGTTATAACTATTTACATTTATTTTGTATTAATAAATATTGTGTATATACTTAGATGTGCATATACACTCAAAAAAAAAAAAGGTTCTATATGGCACCAAAAATGGTTCTTTGTCGTAATCATAGAGGAACCACTTTTGGTGCTATATAGCACCATATCTTAACATGTTCTGTATATGGTAGCGGTGCTATATAGCACCTTAGTCAAAGAACCGGTGAAGAACCGCTGAAGAACCACTGAAGCACCAAAATTGGTGCTATATAGCACTAAAAAAGGTTCCCCTATGATTACGAGCCAAGAACCATTTTTGGTGCCATATAGAACCTTTTTTTTTTTGAGTGTATAATACATTATATATATATATATACTTAATAAATATCATTTAGTAGAAACTAATGTGAAATGTCAATGTGAAATGTTTAAGTCTGTCAATGAATGTTAACATTACCCTCTGTCTTTGTAAATGAAAATGATATGTTTGGCTGCTCTTAGATTAAACCTTCTTGATGGCATTTATGAAATGTGTGGTGAACTAAAGAACAAAGGACAAATCTTAAAATAAGATACGTTGACTTTAAAGAAATCATAAATTGCGTTGAAGTTGTGTCGTTCATGGCAGTCTTGTTCTAATTACATGTGGTTTGACAGGCGTTCCAGGATCTTCCCCACAGACAGACAGACACACACACACACACACACACACACACACACACACACACACACACACACACACACACACACACACACACACACACACACACACACACACACACACACACACACACACACACAGCGCATAAACTCACAGAGCGTGACCGCAGCTCCACTGGAGACACATGTCCTGTTAAAGCTCAAAGGACAAACACTGTTTGAACATGGAGGTCAGAAACCGTTTATTCGTGACAATGAATGTCTGACTGTACATATTTGAACTATTTTACCCAATAGTTGCATTTGCTATATATGTTTATGCATCCCAGAATATGGTGTTGCTATTTGACCACTCGCTTTTCATCAGCATTGGTTATGGAAGCATTTTTTCTCCATTCATTTTGGGATTTATAAAATATTCTGCAATAAAAAGACTTGACTTGAAACAAACCATCCAGCTGAATTTGCAAAACCAGACAACTTTCATTTGAATCAAGAAGTATATGAAAATCAGAAAAAAAGTCAAAGATGCAATTTATTTTACAATGATATTTTTTTACAGCTATTCCTCACATCATGCATTTTGAATTACATAAATCAAAAACCATGGCACGATATAAAACTATGAAACTATAAAACTGTTGACTTCGTTATTTACCATGAAAACAATATTTGAAGTTGAAGTACTGGATCTGACAGGCATGGGACAATACTGATAAAAAGCTGCCTTTATAGATCTATAAGAAAATATAAAGCTTATGGTGTGCAATATGAAAGACTAGAAAACATTTACTAATAAAGGTGATTAAGAGCTCTAACCTACAACTACTATCATTAAAAGCAACTTTATCCACATACACTTACATAAAGTCATATCTACTTCATAGCAAATCTTAGCTACGTGATTGTATTATGTCACAAATTCTAAACAATATTTGATTTACAAGTACAGGTGCTGGTCATATAATAAGAATATCATCAAAAGTTGATTTATTTCACTAATTCCATTCAAAAAGTGAAACTTTTATATTCATTCATTACACACAGACTGATATATTTCAAATGTTTATTTCTTTTAATTTTGATGAATATAACTGACAACTAAGGAAAATCCCAAATTCAGTATCTCAGAAAATTAGAATATTACTTAAGACCAATACAAAGAAAGGATTTTTAGAAATCTTGGCCAACTGAAAAGTATGAACATGAAAAGTATGAGCATGTCCAGCACTCAATACTTAGTTGGGGCTCCTTTTGCCTGATACTGCAGCAATGCGGCGTGGCATGGAGTCGATCAGTCTGTGGCACTGCTCAGGTGTTATGAGAGCCCAGGTTGCTCTGATAGTGGCCTTCAGCTCTTCTGCATTGTTGGGTTTGGCATATCGCATCTTCCTCTTCACAATACCCCATAGATTTTCTATGGGTTTAAGGTCAGGCGAGTTTGCTGACCAATTAAGAACAGGGATACCATGGTTCTTAAAAACCAGGTACTGGTTGCTTTGGCACTGTGTGCAGGTGCCAAGTCCTGTTAGAAAATGAAATCTGCATCTCCATAAAGTTGGTCAGCAGCAAGAAGCATGAAGTGCTCTAAAACTTCCTGGTATACGGCTGCGTTGAACTTGGACCTCAGAAAACACAGTGGACCAACACCAGCAGATGACATGGCACCCCAAACCATCACTGACTGTGGAAACTTTACACTGGACCTCAAGCAACGTGGATTGTGTGCCTCTCCTCTCTTCCTCCAGACTCTGGGACCCTGATTTCCAAAGGAAATGCAAAATTTACTTTCATCAGAGAACATAACTTTGGACCACTTTTTTTGCTTTTTGTCTTTAGCCCAGGCGAGACGCTTCTGATGCTGTCTGTTGTTCAAGAGTGTCTTGACACAAGGAATGCGACAGCTGAAACCCATGTCTTGCATGCGTCTGTGCGTAGTGGTTCTTGAAGCACTGACTCCAGCTGCAGTCCACTCTTTGTGAATCTCCCCCACATTTTTGAACGGGTTTTGTTTCACAATCCTCTCCAGGGTGCGGTTATCCCTATTGCTTGTACACTTTTTTCTACCACATCTTATCCTTCCCTTCACCTCTCTATTAATGTGCTTGGACACAGAGCTCTGTGAACAGCCAGCCTCTTTTGCAATGACCTCTTGTGTCTTGCCCCCCTTGTGCAAGGTGTCAGTGGTCGTCTTTTGGACAACTGTCAAGTCAGCAGTCTTCCCCATGATTGTGTAGCCTACAGAACTCGACTGAGAGACCATTAAAGGCCTTTGCATGTGTTTTGAGTTAATTAGCTGATTAGAGTGTGGTACCAGGTGTCTTCAATATTGATCCTTTTCACAATATTCTAATTTTCTGAGATACTGAATTTGGGATTTTCCTTAGTTGTCAGTTATAATCATCAAAATTAAAAGAAATAAACATTTGAAATATATCAGTCTGTGTGTAATAAATGAATATAATATACAAGTTTCACTTTTTGAATGGAATTAGTGAAATAAATCAACTTTTTGATGATATTCTAACTATATGACCAGCACCTGTATATCATAGTCAGTATAGTCATGAAAAGCGATATATACTATGTAGCAAATCTTAACTGCCTAATTTCTTTTATCACCACAAAATGTGTGTTATGACCCTGCTAAATGCAACTATAAGGCATGAAGATATTAAGATATTAATATCTTACATTAACATTAACATCATGATTTTCTGTAAATGTGCATTGTTTCAAAGCAGCTTTTTCAAAAGTGCTATACAAATAAAAGGAAATTATTGCATAAGATTTATTAAAGTATGAATATATAAGTAGTTTGATTATGTCATGTGCAATGCTTCATGGGAGTTTTGGTCTTCTGAAGTTTACTTAATTAAGTTGAAATACACTGACTTGTGTCTTCTGCAAAAGCATTTTATTGCTAAATATCAGTTCTTTGTGCAGTAAATTAATGTGAATTGTACTGTTGTGCTCTGAGTACAGACAGAAGAATGTTTCCTTCAGACGGCAGGTGAAAGTGACGAGAGAGAAAGTACCTGTCCCGAGCTGATGCAGGTTCTCATGGTGTCGAGGCGCTGATGAGCCTCAGTGGGAGGAGTTTTCACATAGGTTTGAGTGACAAGGGAAGGCCAGAGAGAGAGAGACAGAGTTTGGGAAATCTTCAGCCTAGAGCCAGTTGGCGAACAGGAGAGGAAATGTACAGAATGCCTTTTTATTTGTTCTCACACCTCTGTATTCTCTCGTCACCCGGGGCGGTGAGAAGCGCCGAACACCCCCGCTCACCTGCCCTGCCCTGCCCTCCCTTGTGTGTGAGAACAAAAATAGTCTAAGGTCTCTGTCTTCCCCCCTTCCCTCAGTTTCTTTCACGCTCGCGCCAAAACCACCTGAGGCGCACTTCTTTATAAGACACTGTCTGAAATGAACTTTCTCTCTGACCTCTCTCCAACCCGCTTTTAAGATCAATATTAATGCTTTAAGCAAATGACCTCTGCATGGCCTTTCACCCCAACCGACCCACACATATTCACTAGTACATCATCAGACCTGTTCCAATATGAGCTGCCTAGAGACAGTATGAGGCATATAGGCACTAACATGAAAGCACTCAGAAAGTGTGACACAAAATTTTCAACTAAATATCTAAATTAACTATATAAACTAAATTACTGATCTGACCACATTGTCACTGTATGATAATTGAAATCAGCTGATGATATCACCGTATTCTCCAGAGCGGCTTTACGGCCGAATCAAATTCTGTTGCATTATTTTCCTGTTAACACTGTGAAGCTGCTTTGAAACAATCTGCATTGTAAAAAGCGCTATATAAATAAAGTTGATTTGACTTGACAAAGGCACATTGCATATATATATATATATATATATACACTCACCTAAAGGATTATTAGGAACACCTGTTCAATTTCTCATTAATGCAATTATCTAATCAACCAATCACATGGCAGTTGCTTCAATGCATTTAGGGGTGTGGTCCTGGTCAAGACAATCTCCTGAACTCCAAACTGAATGTCAGAATGGGAAAGAAAGGTGATTTAAGCGATTTTGAGCGTGGCATGGTTGTTGGTGCCAGACGGGCTGGTCTGAGTATTTCACAATCTGCTCAGTTACTGGGATTTTCACGCACAACCATTTCTAGGGTTTACAAAGAATGGTGTGAAAAGGGAAACACATCCAGTATGCGGCAGTCCTGTGGGCGAAAATGCCTTGTTGATGCTAGAGGTCAGAGGAGAATGGGCCGACTGATTCAAGCTGATAGAAGAGCAACTTTGACTGAAATAACCACTCGTTACAACCGAGGTATGCAGCAAAGCATTTGTGAAGCCACAACACGCACAACCTTGAGGCGGATGGGCTACAACAGCAGAAGACCCCACCGGGTACCACTCATCTCCACTACAAATAGGAAAAAGAGGCTACAATTTGCACAAGCTCACCAAAATTGGACAGTTGAAGACTGGAAAAATGTTGCCTGGTCTGATGAGTCTCGATTTCTGTTGATCATTCAGATGGTAGAGTCAGAATTTGGCGTAAACAGAATGAGAACATGGATCCATCATGCCTTGTTACCACTGTGCAGGCTGGTGGTGGTGGTGTAATGGTGTGGGGGATGTTTTCTTGTCACACTTTAGGCCCCTTAGTGCCAATTGGGCATCGTTTAAATGCCACGGCCTACCTGAGCATTGTTTCTGACCATGTCCATCCCTTTATGACCACCATGTACCCATCCTCTGATGGCTACTTCCAGCAGGATAATGCACCATGTCACAAAGCTCGAATCATTTCAAATTGGTTTCTTGAACATGACAATGAGTTCACTGTACTAAAATGGCCCCCACAGTCACCAGATCTCAACCCAATAGAGCATCTTTGGGATGTTGTGGAACGGGAGCTTCGTGCCCTGGATGTGCATCCCACAAATCTCCATCAACTGCAAGATGCTATCCTATCAATATGGGCCAACATTTCTAAAGAATGCTTTCAGCACCTTGTTGAATCAATGCCACGTAGAATTAAGGCAGTTCTGAAGGCGAAAGGGGGTCAAACACAGTATTAGTATGGTGTTCCTAATAATCCTTTAGGTGAGTTATATATTTGTGAGATACAAATAGGTGAGATATATTTATACATATAATTATTTTTTTTGTTTTTTAATACACACACACTGATCAGGCATAAAATTATGACAATGTCCTAATAGTGTGTTGGTCCCCCTTTTGCTGCCAAAACTTTTGGACTCCACCCCTGAAGGTGTGCTGTGGTATCTGGCACCAAGATGTGAGCGGCAGATCCTTTAAGTCCTGTAAGTTGCGAGATGGGGCCTCCATGGATTGGACTTGTTTCTTCAGCACATCCCACAGATCCCGCGGCTGACTGGTCTGCGGTTATGCAGCCACATACACAACAAACTGCAATGCACTGTGTATTCTGACACCTTTCTATCAGAACCAGCATGAACTTCTTCAGCAGTTTGAGCTCCAGTAGCTCGTCTGTTTGATCGCACCACACATGCCTGCCTTCACTCCCCACGTGCATCAATGAGCCTTGGCCGCCCATGACCCTGTCGCCGGTTCACCACTGTTCCTTCCTTGGGCCACTTTTGATAGAGACTGACCACTGCAGACCGGGAACACCCCACAAGAGCTGCAGTTTTGGAGATGCTCTGACCCAGTCGTCTAGCCATCACAATTTAGCCCTTGACAAACTCACTCAAAGCCTTACACTTTCGTATTTTTCCTGCTTCTAACACATCAACTTTGAGGACAAAATGTTCACTTGCTGTCTAATATATCCCACCCACTAACAGGTACCGTGATGAAGAGATAATTAGTGTTATTCACTTCACCAGTCATAATGTTATGCCTGATTGGTGTATATATATATATATATATATATATATATATATATATATATATATATATATATACATCGATCATGCATAACATTGTGACCACCTTCCTAATATTGTGTTGGTCCCTTTTGCTGCCAAAACATCATGACCCGTCGAGGCTAGACCCCTGAAGGTGTGCTGTGGTATCTGGCAAGATGTTAGCAGCAGATCCTTAAAGTCCTGTAAGTTTGGAGGTGGGACCTCCATGGATCGGACTTGTTTATTCAGCACATCCCACAGATCCCGCGGCTGACTGGTCTGCGGTTATGCAGCCCCATACGCAACAAACTGAGATGCACTGTGTATTCTGACACCTTCCTTTTATAAAATAAACCATAGAGACGAAGCGTATTTAGGCCACTCCCACACCAGGGGGGGAAAACAATCCAATGCTCTCCATTGACTTTGCATTGCGTGAGGCTGCCTCATTGTCATTTCGGACTTATAACAAAAAACAGAACAATGTCTAAAAGCTGATATGTGACAAGGTGTACAGCAAACAAGCTAAAAAACACAGAAATACGTTTTTATAAGCTGTCAACCCAAAAAAAACGAACGTTTAAGAAGATAAAAGTGGATACAGGCAATACAAAGTGAAGCTTCAGCAGGAAGAATGGGTAAATTTTGGGATCCTTAAACACTCAGTATGCCTCAATATGTCTATGTGTGCAGTAAACATTTTGCCACTGTTAAGTCAAATATCCAAATGTCCGTTTTCTATATTATATTTACTGTCGCTGATTACGTTCCCGCCAGAATTTTTTCTCTACCGGTGCTAAGGGGGGGCTAGACCAATATGTGGGGGGGCTAAGAAAATAATCAGTATTCATGACGTCAGAGTTACTTCATAAAGAAATTGTTGTTTTCTTTTTCTTTAAAAAAATAAATAAAAGCAGCTATGGTACACACCACATTCATCAGAAGTGTAGTTTAAAATGTTATATGGTCAAAGAATAGGCATATTCAACAAAATAGATTTTTTATTTAGGTGACCACAAGACAACGACAAAAACCTTTTACATGCAAAGGTGAAAGACCACTGGAAGATAATTTAGCTTGTTTTAAGCAAAAACTAAATTTTGAAAACAAGAAAAAAATATATTTTGTAGTTTTACTTATCTAGTAAATGCATCTTGATTTAAGAATGTTTAGATATTTAGACCAGAAACAAGACAAAAATACTAAGTAAGAAGAAATTTTTTTGCAGTGCGATTGCGTTTAGATGAATAGCCTGTGTGAATATGTGCTGCGCACTTATTAAAAAAAAACACACAACAAATATGATCTATAAGAAATGTAGGCTATTAAAAACAGAAAGACGTAGCCTATAGTTTCAGTCTTAAAGGCTGCGGAAACAGGCAGGTTTCGTTACGCACGTCAATCCATTCCTGACGTTCTTGGTTGGTTTGCTTCTTTATTGATTAAAGTAAAGATACAATTTAAACAAAACGAAATTCACTTTAAAGAAAGGCTTTCTGCAAAGCAAAATGTAATGAAGTCAAAATCATGTCTGATCCATGTCCCCCGACATATTGGGCATCTTATGATATGTCTTATTATGTAGTGATCTTGCTCAAGCTGTTCACTTTTTAACATAGATTAAATAAAATAAAAAAAATATAATATATAGGCTACTATTTAAACATAAATATGAAACTAAATAGGCTATACGTTTTCTTTAACCCTGTTAAAGAACTGCACTGTGTGTAGCTACATGTCTTTAGCCTAATGGCCTTCGATAAGGGCATTTCTCTCTCTGACTCCTCTTTCTTTTCTCCTTTTGGACCCCATCAGAGACAGAGTTTCCTACCTGCACTCTGTATTCTTTATCAAAAAACGGTCCATCTGATTCTCAACTGCTTGGGGGGGCTAGCGCCGTCACTGGTCGCCGTAGTTCTCAGTGTCGCGCTCGTTCTCAATGGCCTGAATCCACTTTTTTGTCCTTAAACGCTCGTTTTTTGGGTCAAAAGCTTATAAAAAGGTTTCTGGGTTTTTGGTTTTGTTTAGCTTGTTTGCTGTACACTTTGTCACATATCAGCTTTTATATATTGTTCAGTTTTTTGTTATAAGTCCGAAATGACAAGGAGGCAGCCTCACGGAATACAAAGTCAATGGAGACGGTTTGATCCCCCCCCCCCCCCCCCCCCGGTGGGCGTGGTCTTCAGATTATGACACGTGTCACTCTGTCTCTATATTAATAGGCTATGCCACATGAGACTCAAATGCACTTTAAAGAATATGGTATTACCACAGTACATCTAAAACATGATTTAGGTCTAAAGAAGTGTGGAATTACCATGGTACACCTCCAAAAATCATGGTATCACTGCACGCACAAGCCTTGTTAAGCTTAAAACTAAATAAAATTGATCTTAAGTCAAATATTTAGTAAAAAAAAATGAACTTAAAGGGACAGTTCACCACAAAATAAAAAATCTTTACTCTGCAGAACACGTTTTTTCAAGTGTTTTGCATATACACTGAAACAACATTACTGAAGCGCCACAGATATGAGAAAATCAGACAGATTTTATGACAGAACTGTTATTTTTGAGTGAACTGGCCCTTTAAATTGCATTCTCAACAGTCTCTGAAAGTTCTAGATATGCAGTTGTACATCTGAAGTAAACTGATCTTGTTTTAAGGGTGTTTAAATACTGTTTCTGGAAAAACAAGACAGATAAGAGTTTTGATTTTGCTGTTGGTCTTCTCTGACAATAAGTCGTTTTGACAGTAACATGTAGAAATGATCGTTTCAGGTGACCTACAAGTGCTGTGATTGACACCAACATTTAAACGTTGGAAACACTGTAACAGAATATGACAAACCTGAATCAGACTGAGCTCTGATGTTTCTCACGATGAGCCACAATTCTTTTGTTATTGATGCGATGAGGTAATCCTGTTTCTCAGATGAGATAAGAGGAGATCTGAAGGAGAAGAGAGAGGTAGATTTCTTACTGCTTTTTCATAGCTAAATGATGCTTCATTTAAATATCTCAGGTGTTTTTTTCGAATCACGACAGACCCAAATAAGTCAATATACAGTAAGATTATGAATGTGGAGAGCTGCTCAAATCATGAGATGTATATCGAGATCTCCATCTTCGATATTGACAATCTGAGCACATTTCTGCTGAAACTCTAAAAAGACACGATTGAGATTACTGAGGTCTTTTTCTCAGGAGAAACATCTGAGAAGCAAGTCTCCATTTGTGCTCCGTTTAATCGTGTCTCTATCTCGACGAGACAGCAGCCTGCCATATTAAAGATCTCATTCGATCCAGAGTCGTGATTGTTCTTTCCTGTGGGTATTTTCCCAGTCACTCGTGTCGTAAAACATCTTTTGTGTGTTTTGTGTTGGCCTGTGATTTGTGTATGACAGCACAACAATGGGGAAATTCCCCGAAGTTTTCTTCTGGACATAATAACCGTCACCCGAGTAGGAGAACAGCAGAACTAGTTAACATCAGCCACAAGCAAAACAAAGATGCTTTTTGAGGGCAAATAGACAGGAAAAAGTGAAAAGGGAACAAAGTATTCCGTAAAAGCCCAGCTATACTGGGTATGCTAAAGACCAGATATCTGGAAGAACGCTGGGAAATCTCTAAGAAAGTAAATACGAGATATAGGCGGTTATGAAAAGTAAAGCAATGTTTTGTTGAATAACCACCCAGAATTCAGGTCTTCGTCCATCTCAGGGCTTGAACTGCACAGGGGTTGTAGGTGAACAAACATCTCCACTGAGATCATAACACTCCACCCTTAAACCTCCTCTGTTTTTCTCTTTTAAATCCACATCATCACTGCACCGTCTGACATTTTTGCTTGCTGCTCTATGTTCATTTTGGAGGAGGAAAAAAAACACTGCTTGCTTTCTTTGCCCGGGTCCATCAAACCCTACAAACACTCTGGAAAACGAAGCAAATCTCTTTTAGCTTTAATAAGCATGAGTTGCGGTCGAGAGGACGTTCAGACTGCGTCCACTTCGTCTGGCAAACAATTAAAAGTTATTTTGATGGTTTGGGCTTTATTGAACTCATACAGTAACGACTTATTGTTATGTCTGGAGCAAAATATGAAAATGCAGCGCCTTTATTGAGGAAATTAAATTCACTGTGTTATGTGAAGCCAGAAGGGAAGGACACTCCCTTTGTGAGCTCATCAAAATGGAAACGTGCTGATAGTCGAGCGTCTGCTGTGGTAATGTCAGTCAGACATGAGACACTGCAAAAAAAACATTTTTTAATCAGTATTTATGTCCACAAACATCCAAGATACGTTTATTTGAGAAGCAAAACTGATTGATAGTTAAGAAAATTATTTGAACTACCTATAGGCAACTCAAGTATGCAACTCATCAGCTCTGGCAAGCACACTATGTGGACATAGTATATAGTATATACACCAATCAGGCATAAATTATTCCCCATATCAGGAACTTATTCCCCATATCCCTAAGAATTAGATAAGTCCATACAAACCATTCTCATCTCTGTGCGTCTGACGCACCCACTGCTAGCCTAGCTTAGCACAAAGACTGGAGGTAAATGGCTCCAGCTAGCCTACTGCTCAATAATTGTCAAAATAACGCCAACATTTTCCTATTTACATGTTGTGATGTGTATAGTTACATCGTGTACGAAGAGCGACGGAAAATTAAAAGTTGTGATTTTCTAGAATGATATGACTAGGAACTATTCTCTCATTCCTGCGTAATGATCAAGGAATTTTGTTGCAGTACCATGAGTGCAGCGGCGCAATGATATTACGCAGCACCTGAAAATAGGCTAACTTCCATCAACATAACCAAAGTGTAACAGACTTCATTGTGATTTATCTTATCATTTGTTTTTTTGTGTACATTTTTGACATTTCAGTGTGTTTAAATAGGTTTAAGCTCTGCATTATCTGTCTTAAAGGTCCCGTTCTTTGCGATCCCACTGTTCAAACTTTAGTTAGTGTGTAATGTTGCTGTTAGAGCATAAATAATACCTGTAAAATTATAAAGCTCAAAGTTCAATGCCAAGCGAGATATTTTATTTAACAGAAGTTCCCTTTCAAAGCCTACAGCGAACGGCCGGCTTGGACTACATCCTGGTACTTCCTTCATTAATTACGTCAGTAGAACAGACTAACCTCCGCCCACAAGAATACGCGAAAAAGAGGGCGTGGTCTTGTTGCTGTCCCACGTGGAGAAGAGGAAGTGTTGCGTGGAGAAAAGGAATTGTTGCGTTTCAGTGTGTTTGTCGCCATGTCGTCGAGACGCTGTTATTTTCATCCCGGAGTCAAATCACCTTTGTTTGGCTTTCCCAGGGACGCTGTAGAGATCATTGAGCGCATACATCTCCCGTTAAGAGGCGTGACCTTTCCGTGCAAGTTACGTGCGCTAAGCTGCTGTCGAATCACAACACAGGAACCGTGCAACGTGCGCTAAGCTGCGGTCAAATCACAACACAGGAACCGCTGGCACAATCAGAACTCGTTACATATTTCTGAAGGAGGGACTTCATAGAACAAGGAACTCATCAGCCGTTTTTAGGACAGTGAAAACAGCGGTGTACAGATGAGTAAATTGTGTGAAAAATACTGTGTTTTTTTACACGCGAAACATGAACACGTTATATTGCACATTGTAAACACAATCAAAGCTTAAAAAAAAACACGAAGAACGGGACCTTTAATAAGTAGGGACTTTTATTTTGACGGATGTTGTAGTCTACGGAAAGATGGTGAGAGCTCATCGGAGTGGTTAGGCAGATTTAAAGTTTGCAGTTTGTTAAGCACCCCCCGAAAAAGCATAAGGTGTGTATGTTCTTGTTTACTGTCATCTGTAATGAGTATTTTTGTATATTTCGCTGTATGTTAATGATAATGCTATGAAGAGAGAGAGTTTGTGTATGAGGTGTTAATGCGCACTTCTTTGCTTTATGTGTTCAGCTGTTACAGTGATTTTTTTGAGATCAAACGGTTTCAATAAACTCCATGAAACATCAGTAAAGTCTGGCCATCATTCGGACAGGGTCCGCTACACAATGTGACAATCTGCTTGCACAGATAGCGCTGGGGACTATTATCAGCTGAATAATATCATTGAGTACTACGCAGGAATGAGAGAATAGTTCCTAGCCATGTCAGTCTTAGTAAACGATGTAACTATAAACATCACAACATGTAAATAGGAAAATGTTGGTGTTATTTTGTCACTTATTGAGCAGTAGGCTAGCTGGAGCCATTTACCTCCAGTCTTTGTGCTAAGCTAGGCTAGTAGTGAGTGTGTCAGACAGAGTTATGGCACGCACAGAGATGAGAATGGTTTGTATGGACTTACCGGTATTTAACTCTGGGGGATACAGTGAATAAGCTAAAGTCCCAAAAAGTTGGCGTGTTCCTTTAAGTGAATAACACTGATTATCTCTTGATCACAGCACTTGATTAAGGATTTGAGCGAGTTCGATGTAGCTTGAGTGCCATCCATGTGGATGTTACTTTGACATGTACCACCTACTTAAGCATTGTTGCAGACCATCCTTTCAGCAGATAATGCGCCTGCCACAAAGCAAAAATGGTTCAGGAATGGTTTGAGGGGCACAACAATGAGTTTGAGGTGTTGACTTGGCCTCCAAATTCCCCAGATCTTAATCCAATCGAGCATCTGTGGGATGTGCTGAACAAACAAATCTAATCCATGGAGGCCCCACCACACAATTTACAGGATTTAAAGGGTTAGTTCACCCAAAAATGAAAATTAGCCCATGCATAATTTACTCACCCTCAAGTCATCCTAGGTGTATATGACATTCTTCTTTCAGACGAATAAAATCTGAGTTATATTACAAAAGTCCAGGCTAATCCAAGCATTATAATGGCAATAATAGTTGCTCTGTTTTTGTCCATAAAGTCCATAAAAAGTGCATCTGTCCGTCAAATAACGTGCTCCCCGCGACTCTGGGGTTAATAAAGGCCTTCTGAAGCGAATTGACGCGTTTGTGTAAGAAAAATATCCACATTTAAAACTTTATCAAAAAAAAAAAAGTGTTGAATGTTGAAAGTGAAACTCAAGATGTGTACATGACGCCATGACGAGCGGACCTGGTCGCGTTAGTCTTTCGATCGGCAGGGGAACTTTCAACACTTTTTCCATAAATTGAACAGGGAAGGCGGTCGGCCAAAAGTTTACTTGATAAAGTTTTAAAAATGGATATTTTTCTTACACAAACGCATCGATTCACTTCAGAAGGCCTTTATTAACCCCCCAGAGCCGCATGGAGCATGTTATTTGACGGACAGATGCACTTTTTATGGACTTCAAAAACAGAGCAACTATGAATCAAATTCTAATGCTTGGATTAGCCTGGACTTTTGTAATATAACTCCGATTTTATTCGTCTGAAAGAAAAATGTCATATACAATTAGGATGACTTGAGGGTGAGACAATTATGGGCTAATTTTCATTTTTGGGTGAAGTATCCCTTTAAAGGATCTGCTGCTAACATCTTGGTGCCACAGCACACCTTCAGGGGTCTAGTGGAGTCCATACCTGGACGGGGTCAGGGCTGTTTTAATTGGCAGCAAAAGTCATAATGCTATGACTGATACAGTATATAATTTGTAATAATATTTTGATTCATTACTTAGAATCTTATTTTAATCCTATTTTATTGTTTTGACCTATTGTGTTAATATGTTTTTTTATTTTCACTTCTTGTTTTGTATGTAAACACAATCATGCCAATAAAGTACTTTTTGTAATTGTAAATCAATATAATGATTTATATCAAAGTATTATCATGTGATTGTAGTGTTTGGTACCATGAACATTATCCTACTTTATCAATTTACCTGAAAATAAGTGCTTATATCAAATACAGTTTTGCTCTTCATATAAACTGATCTTGTTTTAAAGATATACATTTAGTTTCACGGGAAAGACCACCTGTCACACTAAAGACCCAGCTGTAATTGTGGCTCTAATGATCTATTACTCTACTTCCTGTTGAAAATTGTAAATCTAATAAACAGAAAAGGCAAACACAAGCGTGCTAAAAGGCATCACTTCCACAAACACAAAAACAAAGACTGACAGGATGAGGAAGCGACCAGAGGGGACGGTGAAGAAAAATTTCAGAGCGGTATTTGGCAAAGAAGCTCTTAAGTAAAGCAAACACGGCCTGTCTGAGCAGAACCATCTGTGGAGAGCGAGGGCTGGCATCTGGGAGGAGAATAAAACGCTGCTAATAGAAATAATAACCGGCAGGGTCTTCCATAAAGCCTCTGGTTAGGAGCTCCAGCCTTGTGAGAGTCTGCTAGACGGCCCATGTCACCACCCTGACACAAGGGCTGATGGGATGAACGGATCCCGGTTCTGCCAAACGCACAGCTCAGGGTAAAGTTGCCATGTTGTTTTTGGCGTCGTGCCCACTGAAGTCAGCGGCTCAACGCGCCACAATCTGGGCACAGGATTCCTGCATGACACGGAAAAGCTCTATCGCTCCATCGCGGTGAGTGCCAGACCACGGCTGCTTTTCTGGCTTTTGATTCAGGGCTGTTATTTCTCCTGTATCATCTTCACTCCATCTATTTTCTCTCTCATATGTACAAACACGCAGGTAATTCACTGCAATTGGGGCTCTTATAAAAGTTTGCCATGGTAATCCAAGACAACATGAGCTGTGGAAAGTTATAAGTGATCTAGGAGCTTTATCCAGCTTTTAAAGGTCCACTGAAACATGCAGCATAATTCAATGTGTTGACATAATTTCCAGGGCGGGGCATATCGAACAGCTCCTCCCCTTTTTTTAAATAGCCAATAGCATTTAGTTTATATCACAGCTCAGCCAGAGCCGTTGAGCTCGGTAAAGCCACGGTTTCCTCCTAATCACTAAAGGCCCTGATATACTCATGGCCAAGTTGTTTTTCATTCTTCGCTTATGCCGAGTTCACACTGCCCGATTTTAGACTCGATTTTGACTCGCCGACATGTTTTGGGAAATCGCAGACAAATGCCAGAAATCACAGGCAAATCGGTGCTCGTGCACGTGACAATCACGCAGTGTGAATGATCAAAGACGCGATCAGAGAGAATCGCCGATGCCTGTGAGATATTTGGCATGCTAAATATCTGGACCTGTCGGCAATTCAAACTCCTGCTGTGTGAAATGTGTTTTGACTGAAAATGACATCGATGACCTACAGCCAACGAGAGAGCGAGATACAGGGCAGCGGGAGGTTCAGGGAGGAGTTATAGATCAGAATATCAGTATTTTAATAGATATATTTACAATTCTATCAAATAGAAACAAAGCACAAACATTTGCTTGACCAGCCGCAACAGTAGCACATTGCGAAATTATTGATTTACCTCCAACTCTCTTTGCAGAACACAGTCCTTGCTCCTTGTGTCTCCAACCATTTCCTCCGGCATAATTTTTTTTCTTTTTCTCCTTTTCTCTGCAAATCAGCGCACAGACAATCGCAAGATATCTGCAGTTTATCATTTTTAATAACAATTCCAGTCTCGCGAGAGAACTCCGGTCTGACGCAGGTGTGATCTCGTGTTGTTTGCTTGTCACGTCTCACATGTGTTTGGTTGTGAAGTAGAGCCCTGTATGGGCCTCAAATCTGGGCCCTAGCCCGGCCCGTGTCCGAGAGCTTATCAAAATTCTCGGCCCGAGTCCGTCTGGAGCCTGTGTTTTTTTATTTTTTTTATCTCCCTATTACACATCGTTGCAGCCATTAAAATAGTTTGGTTTTGTTTTTAATGTCAAAGTAGTTATATTTTGTTTTGTTTCTTTATTAAGTTAATTCAGAAAAATGTTTGAAGCATTTTTTTGTTTGTTAAATTAAGGTTTTTTTGTTTTTTAAAGTGACGACCAAGCAGTGGGTTAACCACACGTTTGATCAATTTAGCCTTTCAAATCAATAGTTGAATTGTTTTGCTTATAATAAAATCTACAGATATAAAACACTTGAGATGTTAGTTTAAACATTTAGCCTACCACCACCACCACAGTAAAAAGGCATTTTTGACAAGCTGAGGCAGGCTGATGCTGCTCGCAAACGAAACGGGCTACACAATCTAAACAAAAAAAAACATGCAGGTTGTCTTACCTTACACCTCTCCGCAAAATTAATATAAATCCGACCTTCAATTCCCGCGCTATAGCTATGCACATTTAACGGAGTTCAAGTCAACGAAAGCAACAGATAGGCTATGAGCTGCATTTGATTCATCAGCTCATTTCAAGACCGCAATATGAGAACGAGCGACCTAAAGCACTAGTAAGAGCATTTAGTCTCATTAGTTTTAATGAAGATGATTGTGTTTTTGAGCATCTAAGACTTAGCCTATTTTCACTTTCACTTGCGGCAGTTTGCGTGTTAGCTTGCTTTACTCATTTGCGGCGATGCGAGTTGCATAGGAATTAATTCCGTACAAGGAATTAATTGCTAACTACTAATTACATCTTCAACAATGTAATTAGATCACTTATTACTAATTACTTTCTACATCCCATATTAACCTTGACCAGTTGAACAGTACAAGGATAGACACAAAACTGCTCTTTTAATAATATAATAAAAAATATGGAATTGTCTGAATTATTCTTGAACTGATCAAAGTATTTAAATGAAATAAATAAATAATAAATATGCATTTTAACATTTTACTCCAGCATTGTTTTATATAGAATTGAACCAATGAGGTTCATTCTTGTGTTACGCAACACGTTTGAGCTTCCTCAAGAACCAATGAGGTTCATTCTCGTGTTACGCAGCACGTTTGAGCTCCTCAAGAACCAATGAGATTCATTTTTGTGTTACGCAGCACGTTTGAGCTTCCTCAAGAACCAATGAGATTCATTCCCGTGTTACGCATCACGTTTGAGCTCCTCAAGAACCAATGAGATTAATTTTTGTGTTACGCAGCACGTTTGAGCTCCTCAAGAACCAATGAGATTCATTCTTGTGTTACGCAGCACGTTTGAGCTCCTCAAGAACCAATGAGATTCATTCTTGTGTTATGCAGCACGTTTTAGCATCTCCAAAACCAATGAGATTCATTCCCGTGTTACGCAGCACGTTTGAGCTTCTCAAGAACCAATGAGATTCATTCTTGTGTTACGCAGCACGTTTGAGCTCCTCAAAAACCAATGAGATTCATTCTTGTGTTACGCAGCACGTTTGAGCTCCTCAAGAACCAATGAGATTCATTCTCGTGTTACGCATCACGTTTGAGCTCCTCAAGAACCAATGAGATTCATTCCCGTGTTACGCATCACGTTTGAGCTCCTCAAGAACCAATGAGGTTCATTCTTGTGTTACGCAGCACGTTTTAGCATCTCCAAAACCAATGAGATTCATTCCCGTGTTACGCATCACGTTTGAGCTTCTCAAGAACCAATGAGATTCATTCTTGTGTTACGCATCACGTTTGAGCTCCTCAAGAACCAATGAGGTTCATTCTAGTGTTATGCAGCACGTTTGAGCTCCTCAAGAACCAATGAGGTTCATTCTAGTGTTATGCAGCACGTTTGAGCTCCTCAAGAACCAATGAGGTTCATTCTTGTGTTACGCAGCACGTTTTAGCATCTCCAAAACCAATGAGATTCATTCCCGTGTTACGCATCACGTTTGAGCTTCTCAAGAACCAATGAGATTCATTCTCGTGTTACGCATCACGTTTGAGCTCCTCAAGAACCAATGAGGTTCATTCTAGTGTTACGCATCACGTTTGAGCTCCTCAAGAACCAATGAGGTTCATTCTTGTGTTACGCAGCACGTTTTAGCATCTCCAAAACCAATGAGATTCATTCCCGTGTTACGCATCACGTTTGAGCTTCTCAAGAACCAATGAGATTCATTCTTGTGTTACGCATCACGTTTGAGCTCCTCAAGAACCAATGAGGTTCATTCTTGTGTTACGCAGCACGTTTTAGCATCTCCAAAACCAATGAGATTCATTCCCGTGTTACGCATCACGTTTGAGCTTCTCAAGAACCAATGAGATTAATTTTTGTGTTACGCAGCACGTTTGAGCTCCTCAAGAACCAATGAGGTTCATTCTTGTGTTACGCAGCACGTTTTAGCATCTCCAAAACCAATGAGATTCATTCCCGTGTTACGCATCACGTTTGAGCTTTCTCAAGAACCAATGAGATTCATTCTCGTGTAACGCATCACGTTTGAGCTCCTCAAAAACCAATGAGATTCATTCTTGTGTTACGCAGCACGTTTGAGCTCCTCAAGAACCAATGAGATTCATTCTCGTGTTACGCATCACGTTTGAGCTTCAGCAAGAACCAATGAGGTTCATTCTCGCGTTACGCATCACGTTTGAGCTCCTCAAGAACCAATGAGATTCATTCTCGTGTTACGCATCACGTTTGAGCTTCTCAAGACCCAATGAGATTCATTCTCGTGTTACGCATCACGTTTGAGCTCCTCAAGAACCAATGAGATTCATTCTCGTGTTACGCATCACGTTTGAGCTCCTCAAGAACCAATGAGATTCATTCTCGTGTTACGCATCACGTTTGAGCTCCTCAAGAACCAATGAGATTCATTCTTGTGTTATGCAACACGTTTTAGCATCTCAAGAACCAATGAGATTAATTCTCGTGTTACGCATCACGTTTGAGCTCCTCAAGAACCAATGAGGTTCATCGTCACGCATCAAGCAAGTACAGTTGAGCTTCTGTTATGCTCATTGATGAATGTTAATATGTGAATAAAAGCCTCAATCTGTTCATCATATAAAGCAATCGAGGCTCTTCAGAAAATTTGGACTAAACCGCTCAATTCATATGGATTCGTTTTATGATCTCTTTATGAACTTTTTGAACTGTCAAAGTGGTAGTTTCGTAGCTGTCAATGGAGAGACAGAAAGCTTTGGGTTTGGAACGACATGAGGGTGAGTATTTTTGGGTGAACCCTTTAAGTTGCTTGTCAGAATCATTGAATAACTTTTATTTTAAAGAGAAAGTAGACTGTCCGACCAGAACAAACATGTTTTGTTCAAACCTAATGTTTACTCAGGTCAAAGAACATGTATGATTTGGTCAATAATGAAGTGGGCAATGATGGTGTAATGGATCTACCTCGTTCTGCTCTGCTTATAATAAATCTTTCTCTGGGGACAGAAATAATGTCCTCAGACACTTCAGATTTGCGTTCGCTCCTAAAGCTCACAGCTCCGTTTGCTCTCAAGGATTGTTTGAAAGTTTTAAGTAGGGAACAGATTTGTAAACACTTCCTTAGGAAGAGATGGTGTTGCTGGTTAACACCCATTTCACAGCCCCGAGGTAACTAGAGGCACAGGGTGCATAATGTATATTTATATAACAACAGGTTTGCTTGAGGTTACAAGCACTGAGGTTACAGCAAAAGAATTCCTGGACCTCTTTCCAAACAGTAAATGCAAACACCTTTAGGATGAATTTAATCAAAAACAGTTCACCCCAAAGGAACATACTATATTATCCATTAGCACATATTGTGATAAATCTCTCTCAATGCACATCATCATGTGTGGCATGTGCCATACTCACATGTGCTCGTAATAAGGCCCATAAATGCCTTGATTTTAAAACCCAGAGCAGTGGGTCATGATGTAAGTGTTTCTAATGCTGCTGAAGTGCCTCATTCGGCTGGAAACACATTCATGTGGAGTTGATTAAACTTGTGCTCCTCTTTGCCCTCAACTGGGCTTGAGTATGATTCAGGCTCTGAAATTCACCTTGATCCACACACACACACACACACACACACACACACACACACACACACACACACACACACACACACACACACACACACTCGCTAGGCCCCTGCCCCGAGGCTGTGTGATTGACAGGTTGGGGTTGTGTGGTGGGATTAAGCCGAGCCAGGGGTGGGCGGGTCAAGAAGGGGGAGGAGGGATTAGGAGCGGTGAGCTTCATTAACCCGATTGTTTACACAAGCAGATCCCAAGCAATGAGAGCTTTTCCTTCCCACAGGATTCCCCTTCAAACCCCTGCCATTGTGGCCGTCCGGGACTCGTCTGTGGTCCCGCGCACTGTGGTCTGGATGAGTATTTAATACAGGGAGCAATGCAATATCACTCATTCATTAGATTTCATGTCGATGTGATACTGTATACACTCTAAAAAAAAAAAAGGTTCTATATGGCACCAAAAATGGTTCTTGGCTCGTAATCATAGGGGAACCTTTTTAAGTGCTATATAGCACCAATATTGGTGCTTCAGTGGTTCTTCAGCGGTTCTTCAGAGGTTCTTCACCGGTTCTTTGACTAAGGTGCTATATAGCACTGCTACTATATACAGAACATGTTAAGATATGGTGCTATATAGCACCAAAAGTGGTTCCTCTATGATTACGACGAAGAACCATTTTTGGTGCCATATAGAACCTTTTTTTTTAGAGTGTATGGTATCATTAGCTTTAATGAAGTGTGAATTCAACTGTTGGGACACTCAACGGCCACACCCTGCAAGATTAAAAATGATTTTCTTTGGGTGGTTACATTTTAATTGTGACTAATATTATGATGTTGTGTAGTATAGCATCATACATCTAACATTCACATGAATTTTGAATGTAGAGACTTTGACATTAAGATGAAAAGCCAAAATGTTGCCCGATATACTTGAACTCACCCAATATACGGTATCATATTCATATATAATGATATAATAATAATAATAATCATTTATTTATTTAAAGGTATTTACAAGGTAACTTGAAGAATACCATACACCAATCAGGCATAACATTATGACCTAATATTGTGTTGGTTCCCCTTTTGCCCTGACCCGTCGAGGCATGGACTCCACTAGACCTCTGAAGGTGCGCTGTGGCACCGGTCAGCGGCTATGCCGCCCCTTACACAAAACAAACTACGATGCACTGTGTATTGACACCTTTCTATCAGAACCAGCATGAACTTCTTGAGCAATTTGAGCTCCAGCAGCTCGTCTATTTGATCGGACCACACGGGCCAGCCTTCGCTCCACACATGCATCAATGAGCCTCGGCCGCCCATGACCCTGTCGCCGGTTCACCACTGTTCCTTCATTGGGCCACTTTTGAGAGACACTGACCACTGCAGACCGGGAACACCCCACCAGAGCTGCAGTTTTGGAGATGCTCTTACCCAGTCGTCTAGCATCACAATCTGGCCAAACTCGCTCAAATCTTTACGCTTGCCCATTTTTCCTGCTTCTAACGCATCAACTTTGAGGACAAAATGTTCACTTGCTGCCTAATATATCCCACCCACTAACAGGTGCCGTGATGAAGAGATAATCAGAATTATTCACTTCATAATGTTATGCCTGATCGGTGTATATTACCATCTTTGTATCCATATAGTACCACTTTTGTGTCCAAAACCAAGGTATTTCAGAATTTATGGTAATATCATGGTATTTTTTATGATTTAGCTTTGAATTTTGTTTATGCTAACAGATTATTCTCAGTGAATTCAGATTAATTCAGTATTCTATGACATCTCTGAGCTCCACCATAACTTCCGCTAAGTGAGGTCACAATACGAGCCTGGTCATAGATGTATACGTAGATGACTCATTAGCGCCTGCACGGATCAGTAGAATGAGGCATCTACGATTGATACATATATGGCCACGCTCGTATTTTGACCTCACTTAGCAGAAGTTATGGCGGAGCTCAGAGATGATCACGTTCGTCTGATAAGAGGTCAAATAATAGCAGAAATACTGCTCGGTTTCTCACAGAAACTGATCGTTTCTCTAGATAAGACCCGTATTCATCATCTGGTATCGTTTAAAGCCCTTTGAAGCTGCACTGAAACTGTCATTTGGACCATGAACCGTTTGGAGCTCATTGAAGTCCATTATATGGAGAAAAATCCTGGAATGTTTTCATCAAAATCCTTCATTTCTTTTCGACTGCAGAAAGAAAGACATGGACATCTTGGATGACATGGGGTTGAGGAAATTATCAGCAAAAGTTGATTTAAAAGTGAACTAATCCTTTAATGCCATAAGTTTCATTTATGTATTACTTTTAAATCTTTTTACCTAGATTCTGCTGTAAAAAGAAAGAAAAAAAAGCCATAGAAATGAGATGCAGGATAGAGGCTGGTTTGAATGACAGCATGAACCGCAATGATTCTCTGGCAAAGATAAAGTGCTACAATCATGTATGCAAGCAAAAAAGTGTCTAGGTGTTAAAAGGTCCTGAAAGTGTACATTACAGGCAGCTTTATTAACCCGACAGAACATCAGAACCTATCCGCACCTCCTCAAAGACATCTCCGGCCTCTTTATATGTCAGTGAAAGGGGTTAGGAGAGATGGAGACAGCCATAAATCGAGTCTCAGACTTCAAATGCTCTGATTCACTCTCTAAGCGGGTCCGACGCAGAGCCCTAAAAACAACACTGGGAGCTATTTACACTCCGTCATACAGAGAGCGAGAGACAGTGCGTGTGTGCGTTTACTCTCTCGCTAAATAGGCTTTATCTGAGAGCGGGGAAGCTTCCAGAGGTGCTGCTATCACCTCTCAAGTGGCTCTTTTGTTTAGGCACTGCAGGGCTGTTGTTTTCCTATTGCAGTGAAGTGGAAAAGTAAATTAGTCTTCCCTCCTGGCTGAAGGAGCCGTGTGAATGGTGTGTGTCGACAGGCAGGGTGTTGGACGGCTTTGGGTGGGCTAATGGGCCGATTTGCTGTCTCTTTGGCAGGATCTGATGCATACTGTCAGCCCTTATTGAGACATGCTCAGCTTCAAAGAGATGCATGGCACTGATGCATGGAGGCTCTAAATGTTTAATGCGTCCTCCTACGGGTGCTTTTTGCGCTAGTGTGTGTGTGTATGCACCGTATTGAATGGTATATTTGAAATGCATCAGTTTGCATGCATGCTTAAATGTTTGCATATACATGCAACAGCACGTTTAAATGCTTGCATATGTGTTATTGCATGCTTAAACGTTTGTGCATGTGTAAATAAAGCAACACATGTTAGGCTACTCTCACTATGTAACCGGTTTTAACGATCAGACCAAATCTCGGAGATCCCGGCAGATTCCCGTCCTCTCGGAATGTTGAATTCCAGACAGGAAAGAGGGATGGTGGAAGAGGAAAAAAACAGCGCAGGGACATCTGGTGCTGATTTGGCCGGGGTGCTGCGGACACGGCCGGCCTGGCGTGTTTTGACTGGAATACCAGGGGGAAGTTGCCATTGTTTGTTTTTGAATAAGTGAGGTCATTAATCGATGAACGTGAGGGAAGGAGCCTCGGTGCCAACTGACAGAACGTGGCAGCTCAAACTTGGGTCGAGACAAGCGGAGGGTGGAGTGCAAACAGCAGGGAACCCTTATCCCCCCTTCCCTTCGGATGAAAAATAAAACCCCTGGAGCTCGGCTAGTGAGCGCACATCCCAGGCCGTGAGGATGATGGTCTGCTGGCAAATGCTCTTCACGCAACACTGAAAACAGGCTCGCTGCCATGATGAAGCTCACAGGCATTTAAAGGGAATGTGAAAGCAACATTGATCTCATTTACTTTCTTAATAAAATGCACATTATTGCAAAGAATAAAAGAAATTGAAATCTTTCAAATTAACTTTCTCCACCTAAATTGTTTAATATATTAAGCAATAATATCACAGCCAATAGGTTTTTGTGATCCTGATGGATGAATTCAAACTCCTTGCTTAATATTGTTACGATTGGTGTCGCAAACACTCTTTTGTTCTAATTCTGTGCAATAGAAAAGTATTTAATCAGTTCAACTGAAATATTTAATTTCTTTCTCAACTGCTTAATCTTGGATTTATATTTCATTTCTTTATTTTAGGCTGACTTTATTAGTGATAGTTTCTTCATGAGTGAATTCAGGAAGGTCCTACAATTTTTATTATTATTATTATTTTGAAATGTGTCTGGTTTAACACCACAATGTGTTTACTTTTATTCTAAACCTCATTAGTTTATTTGATTTGATTTAGTTTTATTTCAGTGTAATGCCACTTTTGTTCTAATTCTGTGAAATAGAAAAGTATATAATAATTTCAACTGAAATATTTAATTTGTTCTAAAAAAAGTGAACTTTCTCAACCAATTAATGCATATAAATTATATTATCATTTAAAAAAAAAAGACAAATAAAAATACAGTATTACAATATAGAATGTAATTGTGTTGTGAATGCTGCTTTATGTTATTATTAAAATAAATATTTAAAGAATCAATATGTAATCATAAAAATGGTCCTTTGTTAAGATTTGTGGTTTTGGAGGGAAATAAACGGTTTGTTTGCACATGCTGTCTGTGTTGTTTTAGCACCCCATTGACTAAAGTAATTATGCAAATCGGGTAACAGCGCAAACACGCCCTCAAAATTAGTGCTGAATGCCATTTAAATGACACAATTTCCCATCTTGCAGGCTGGTTTAGAGTGGAGGACACATGAATGGTCTTCTCCGGTTTGATCTTCATTGGATGAACTGCTGCTGCATTGACCAGTAGAAACAGAAAACAGAGCCAGACTTGTGTGTTGTTTTATGCATGAGGGCAGTCTATAATAATGAGTTCCTTTCTTCTGTTGAAAACGAAAGAAGATATTTTAAAGAATGTTGCTCACCAAACAGTGATGGACCCTTCCAAAATACTATGAAAGTCAATGAGAGCCGTCAACTGTCTGGTACATTCTTTAAAATATCTTCTTTTGTGTTCAGCAGAAACTCATTCAGGTTTGAAACAACATGAGGGTGAGGAAATGATGAATTTTCTGAATTTTGGTTGATCTATCCCTTTAAGAGCGTATTTTGAACTCACTTTAAGTTGCTTCTTCATCTCAGAAGCTTCTTAATCATGAGTATATAAACTTGTTTGTCCATGTTTGGTTTAATTTTCTTGCCCCATGCACTGGCATAAACCACTAAATGCTGTTAGATCTTTCTGAAAAAGGCATCGTATGTCAAGACAAAATCATCAGTAGAAGTAGCAAACTGAAGGCTTTTGTGCTATAATAAGCCTCGTTTAAATAGAACGCATTGGATAAAAGCATCTGCCTCACAAATAAATGTAAATAATGCATCACCATTAAGGGTAAAAAGACATAAATACTCAAAGTGGAGTGCTATACCATCATGAATGCATTTTTTGGGGGGTAATTAGTAAATACAATGCATGTCTTTGCACTAAAACAGCAAAGTTTAGTGAGTTTGCAACTTTGAGTTTGATTAGATGCAGATTGCATCTTCCTCTCAGAAGCGTTCCCGTTGCAAGCATGGCACAGCCGTGGTGCCCTGAGAGCCTGAATATAAACCACAAACCCGAGACGACTGCCAAAGCAAATGAACTGCAAAGCCTGTTTGGAGAGAGAGATGGATGGCGAATACGCTCACTGAAATGAAGGCCATCAAACCTTTCAAAATAGTAATTTTGCACGCTGTCTAGTTCCGCAAACCTCTTCATTGTTCCACCATGACATCTTCTCCGTTGAAGGGCCGGGGAGCCGTGATGGTGGGTATGAAACCCCATATGTTGGCGTCGCTCCATCGGGGCACATGGAGAGAGTTGAGGGTAATTGGTAAAGACAGATGTTTGATTCAGTGAGGTGTCAGGCTGTGCTGTGTGCTCGCTGCAGTATAACGTGTTTGCTTGCTGTGTGTTTCTTGTGTTTGGCTGTAGTTTATGGTTACTGTGTGTTCGAGTAAACGGAGAATGTGTGCTGGCGAAGAGGACGAGAGGAAGAGGCAAAGGGTGGTTCCTTACTGGCCCAAGTCAAAAGAGCCCACCTTCAGCTCTCCATATCCAGGTTCTTCCTTCAATGTCTTCAATATAAAGGTTCTTTAAAGGTGCAGTGTGTAGGATTTATGCAATATAATATGCATAACTATGTTTTCAGTGGAGTATAAAGACAATTTCTAAACACCGCGGGTTACAGTGAAGTCACCATTTTGCGTTTCTACCGACAAACTTCTCAACAGAGCACTCGTCACTCTCTGCTCTCTCCGACGACGACATTTTTGTCCTGTGTCGGCCACCGTAGCTTCTCTATGTGCTTCGAAAGGGAGGGGTGAGCGGTGGGCGATTGCAATTCACAACCTCACCGCTAAAATTCACGCACTGCACCTTTAATGGCATGAAGAACGGTTAACATCCATGGAACCTTTGTAGAGCAAAAATGGTTCTTAAATGCACCGTAAACCCTAACGCTCAAAATAATGAATTGGTTTGAGTAGAGCTAACTCAAATTAAACAAATGAGTTCAATCAAATGAACTTACTTTTTCTTTTGAGTTCTCAAAACTGACACATTTGAAGTAATCAATGTTTTGAGTTGTATGAACTTTTTCTTTTAATTTAGACTAACTTAAATTGAACTGAAACTGGGCTGAGATTTCTATTTCCCAGCATACTTTGCCATGACACTTGAAAGGGAGAGTAAATGCTAATTAAGTGTTATATTATGTTTTTTGTACAAGATTAATGCTAAGGTGGAGATTAGGTGTTCAATGTTTTAGTTAGTTTAGTTTCTTTCATGTTGGGTTATTTAAGTTGATCATTTGAATTGAAATGTATGAATTATATTTGAAGTTAAGAGCAATTCAAATGTACAAAAATAAAAATCTCTAAGTTCTGCTTACTTAAACTTTCAATTTTCCCTCAATTTTTTTGAAGTTTTGCCAACTTATTTGGGTTTGCAGTGTGTTCAGTGAAAGGTTCTTTGGGGAACCAAAAATGGAACATCTATGGCATCGCTGTGAAAACCCTGCCCCTTTGGAACATTTATTTTTAGAAGAAGAATGTCATATAAATGATGGGCTAATTTTCATTTTTGGGTGAACTATCCCTTTAACCCATCTAACAGGGTACGTTCTCAGGACTTAATTACATTAACAGAATGTTCATTTAAAGTTTATCTGGTCTTTGATAGTGTTCTTACAAACAGTCCCTCCAGAAAAACGCGATTATGCGATCGCATGATTTAACGCATAATCAGCCAAAGTCCGCATATTTAAGCGGGGGCCGCATTTTTTCAAATACGCCGCACTTTCGCCGCATAAATTGCCTATTTCCGCGTGCAAAATATGCGGGGCTAGCATGATTTCATAATCCCCGCATTTTCGTTGCAAAAAAAGTCACATATATATTAGCAGAAAGTTGAAAAATGTTTGTTTACTTTTTTTTACTTTAATAGAGCCGTCTATTGCCATGGGAACGTTTTGAAGTGACGTAATTACCCGACGTGAACGTCATCGAAAAGCTGCAAACCCCAGTGGTGAAACCATAGATATCGGTGAAACCATGATGAAGCGCAAACTCCCATTTGCCAACAAAAATAACAGCAAAAGACCGCCCAAAGCAGTTTCCCGGTGTGTTGACCGATTTCAAAACACAGCATCATGAAGCTTTGAAGCGTTATGTATCAATGAGTCGATCCAGCGGTTCGGATCGCCAAAGTCACGTATTTCAGCAGTTTGACATGCGATCCGAATCATGAATCGACTCGCTGATTCATAGCATCATTATGCTGTGTTTTGAAATCCGTCATCACTCTATAAGTCGTTATTTAGAGATGAACGGAGGTCTGACGGGTGTCCAACGGCATGAGGGGACGTCATTAATGACAGAATTTAAATTTTTGGATGAACTAACCCTTTAAGAGATTGCACTTTGTGCATTGGAAGCACTCAAATGTCTGTTTTGTAAAGCTACCTCTGTAAAACATGAAGTTATTTATTCATTTTTCAAGTTGTAGCATATTCCTTTTGTAAAGCTACAGAACTTGTTTGACTCAATGTTTTGTAAATTTGAGCCGTGTGTTTATTAAGGTCTTCAATAAAACAAGATGAGAACTTAAATATTCCCAGCACTTTCTGTGATGTAGTGCTTTTTTCTCTTTTTCATCAAACCGCAGTTTTTGCAAGTTCCCGCAATTTAATCGCATAAAATTGCATAAATATCCCGCATTTTCCCGCATTTTTAATCGCATTTTTTAAGAAAACATGCCGCATAATCAAGGATTTTTGTCCGCAACAATCACAAAAAAAAGCCGCATTTTTCTGGAAGGACTGTACAAAGGTACAAAAGCAGTCACTGAGGCGGTTCCTTTTCAAAAGGTACACTTTTGTTTGGTACTAATATGCACTCTTTAGGTACATATCTTTAGATGTACCTTTTGAAAAGGTAGCGCCTAGGGCTGCAACGACGCGTCGAGCCGTCGACGTCATCGATGACGTTTTCACCGGGCATAGTGAAAATGATCATTTGTCATATAAAGCCAGACCTCGGCATTCAAAAGTGTGTGAGTACTTTAAACAGAAGCCGAATAAAACTGTGCTTTGTTCGCTCTGTAACGCCGTTTTCACACTGCACGCGGTGGCAGAGCAGGAGCTGTGCGCGTGGAGAGCGGGAGCCGCGTGCGCCTGTTGGGCTTTCACACTGCCAGTTCGTCCCGCGCAGCTTAACCGTGGCGTGTGTATTGCAAATACAGACGAATATTGTCCATTAGGTCACATTTTCCGGTGTTCTTCTCCGACCCCAGTACGTCTCGTGCTTTTATTTATTATGGGCAGCATATATCTGCTTCAAATGCGACCGGGTTCCCCTCTGTCCCAAACACATATGCATAATAACATGCTGTAGATAGTTTACATGATTAAAGTAACATTAAAGTTAAGATATGCCTCTAGTTTTAATCATTTAATGTGTCTTTGAAGTTTTGGCAAAAACTTCTGGCAGCTTTAATCGTTGTTTATGCACATCTTCAAAATAGACGACTAGTTATACATTAACACTGAAAGCTCATGTATGTGAACATTTTGCAGATAAATACAAGTGCATTTTCGTTTACTATTGACACAAATCAAAAAGTAAATCAACTATTATAGTAAACAACTTTTCCTAATTAGGCCTATGTTTTATGATGAATAGTATCATTAGTTATACATAAGTTTAAAGGTCCCGTTCTTCGTGTTTTTTTGAAGCTTTGATTGTGTTTACAGTGTGCAATATAACATGTGTTCATGTTTCGCGTGTAAAAAAACATAGTATTTTTCACACAATTTACTTATCTGTATACCACTGTTCTCACTGTCCTAAAAACGGCTGATGAGTTCCTTGTTCTATGAAGTCCCTCCTTCAGAAATACGTAACGAGTTCTGATTGTGCCAGCGGTTCCCGTGTTGTGATTCGACAGCAGCTTAGCGAACGTAACTTGCACGGAAAGGTCACGCCTCTTAACGGGAGATATATGCGCTTAATGATCTCTACAGCGTCCCTGGGAAAGCCAAACAAAGGTGATTTGACTCCGGGATGAAAATAACAGCGTCTCGACGACATGGCGACAAACACAGTCAAACGCAACAATTCCTTTTCTCCACGCGACACGTCCTCTTCTCCACGTGGGACAGCAACAAGACCACGCCCCCTTTTTTGCGTATTCTTGTGGGCGGAGGTTAGTCTGTTCTACTGTTCTACTGACGTCATTAATGAAGGAAGTACCAGGATGTAGTCCAAGCCGGCCGTTCGCTGTAGGCTTTGAAAGGGAACTTCTGTTAAATAAAATATCTCGCTTGGCATTGAACTTTGAGCTTTATAATTTTACAGGTATTATTTATGCTCTAACAGCAACATTACACACTAACTAAAGTTTGAACAATGGGATCATTGTTCAAACAATGGGATCATTGAACAACGGGACCTTTAAAATGCTTCTTGTGTTCATATATTTCATTATAAAATGGCTGAAGTACACTTACCTTCCTGAAATACAATTAACATTGTCATCATTCATTGATTTCATGTTAAAATAATATACAAATTCACTACCCTCTTTGAAATACAGTAATCAGTAAAAAAGAATCATCAGATGAAGCTTGAAAAAAAATCGTTAGATTAGTCGACTAACCCAAAAAAACAAAAAACAAAAAAAAAATCGCTAGATTAGTTGACTAACACAAAAATATATATATATATATATCGTTAGATTAGTTGACTAGCCCAAAAAAAAACCCAATATCGCTAGATTAGTCGGCTAACCAAAAAAATAAATAAATAAATAAAAATCGTTAGATTATTCGACTAACAAAAAAAAAAAAAAAAATTGTTAGATTAGTCGACTAACCCCCCCAAAAATAAAATAAAAAAAATCGTTAGATTAGTCGACTAACCCCAAAAAAAAAAAAAGGTTAGATTAGTCGACAAAAAAAAAAAAAAAAAGGTTAGATTAGTCGACAAAAAAAAAAAAAAAAAATGTTAGATTAGTCGACTAACAAAAAAAAAAAAAAAAAAAAAATCACTAGATTAGTCGACTAACAGGGGGAAAAAATCGTTAAGATTAGCCGACTAACCCCAAAAAAAAAAATTTGTTAGATTAGTCGACTAACCCAAAAAAAAAAAAAAAAAATTCGTTAGATTAGTCGACTAACAAAAAAAAAAAATAACGCTAGATTAGTCGACTAACCCAAAAAAATTTAAATAAATAAAAATCGCTAGATTAGTCGACTAACCCAAAAAAATACAAATAAATACAAATCGTTAGATTAGTCGACTAACAAAAAATAAATAAAAAATCACTAGATTAGTCGACTAACAGGGGGAAAAAATCGTTAGATTAGCCGACTAACCAAAAAAAAAAAAAATTTGTTAGATTAGTCGACTAACCCCCCCCCCAAAAATAAAAAAATAAATAAAAAATATCGCTAGATTAGGCGACTAACCCCAAAAAATTTAAATAAATAAAAATCGTTAGATTAGTCGACAAAAAAAAAAAAAAAAAAAACGCTAGATTAGGCGACTAACCCAAAAAATTTTAAATAAATACAAATCGCTAGATTAGTCGACTAACCCAAAAAAATACAAATAAATACAAATCGTTAGATTAGTCGACTAACCCCCCCACCCAAAAAAAATCGCTAGATTAGTCGACTAACCCCAAAAAACAAAAACAAAAAAAAAATCGTTAGATTAGTCGACTAACCAAAAAAAACAAAAAAAATCGTTAGATTAGTCGAAAAAAAAAATATATATATATTTTGTTAGATTAGTCGACTAACCCCCCCCCCAAAAGAGCGTTAGATTAGTCGAAAAAGAAAAAAAAAACCCCGTTAGATTAGTCGACTAACCAAAAAAGAAATATTTTTTTTTTGCTAGATTAGTCGACAGAAAAAAATAATCGTTAGTTGCAGCTCTAGTACCGACCCAGTGACAGCTCTTGTACCTTTTTTTCTGAGACTGTTCGGAATGTTCAGAGGACATTCAAAAGTAACATTCCCATAATGTTTGCCCAATGATTAAATGGAATGTTCCCTGATAATGTTCTCTCATAACCATGGAAAAACATTTGAAAAAAGAACATTCAGTGATAACATTTTCATAACGTTAAAACAATGCTTGAAACAATCTGTGTTGTAGATAAAGCACTATATGCATAAATGTGACGACTTAATTGACAAGCTCGATTTGAGGCATCATTTATGCCTGCAGCACAATAAAGTTTAACGGTACACTAGTGCAGGTAGAAAAGCGGCAAGGAAACAGTAGAAATTCAATAAAAGTGTAACAAATATTGGCAAGAAATGTTGGCTTGTCTTGCAGGTTTGGCTGATGAATGAGGAGCTCCAGGAGAAGATCCAGCTGGAGAGGCGAGCGACTAAAGAGGCTTTTTAGCACACAGGGAGGACGGGAGCACAGATGAATTGGCCTTCATCATCTTCATCACAGTCTGCCAGAGGATCTTTCTGCTGGAGTTCAGCTCATGTCCTGTGCTTCCTCACGGGCCTCAGACCTCAAGATAATCCTGCACAGTTGTTTAAAGTTTCTTTCAAACTGGACGTGACTTGTCTTAAAGGGACTTTGATTGAATGCGGTGGCAAAATCATGAGGAATTGTGTTGCATTAGCAAACATGCATCATGGATCAGACTCATTATGACTGGTTGTTGTTATTGGCTAGCACATGACACGTCTGTGATTGGTTATGATGCTGCAAACAACAAACAACACTCTCACAGCTAGTTAACTGGCAGTCGTAATCTTTGTCCTTATTTGATGAACTGTGCAGCACAGCCTCACTGACTCAATAAAGTGTGATATTTTTACTTCACACGTCACAGTGACGGATCACCGAGGAGGAGCGTCAGACATGGAAAGATCTGGAGTGTGTGTGTGTGTGAGAGAGAGTGAATAATGAGGTGTGTGCTAGCACGACATTCATGATTTGCAGATCACTTCACACATACGGACCATTAAAGTTCTGAAATATCTCAGTGTGTTGGACTGCTGTGTGTTTGACTGGCAGGGCTAACCCACAAACAACAGACATTATAACACTTTCGGACAAACACTGCTTGGGATTGCTTTTAATTATTTTATTATTATTTATTTTATTTTTTACACTTTCTGACAACCAAGCGGTGACTGGTTGGGAATATTTTTTATTATTTATGTATTTATTTTTTACTTTATTAATTTACACGTTCTGACAACCCAACAATCACTGGTTGGGATTATTATTATTATTTTTTATTTTTTATTTTTTTACACTTTCTGACAACCCAGCGGTCATTTGTTGGGATTGTTTACATTTACATTTATGCATTTGGCAGACGCTTTTATCCAAAGCGACTTACAGTGCCCTTATTACAGGGACAATCCCCCTGGAGCAACATCAAGGACACACTGGTGGTGACGCTGGGATCGAACCAGCAACCTTCTGCATATCAGTTCCATGGTTTAACCCACTGGACTTGTTACTTTTATTATTATTATTTTTTACACTTTCTGACAACCCAGTGGTCACGGTTGGGATTGTTTTTGATTTTTTTTTTTTATTATACATTTTTTAAATAATTAAAAAAAAATCTTTTTACAATTTCTGACAACCCAGTGGTCATGGTTGGGATTGTTTTTTATTATTATTTATTATTATTATTATTTTTTTTTACACTTTCTGACAACCCAGCGGTCAAGGTTGGGATTGTTTTTTATTATTATTTATTATTATTATTATTATTTTGTTTTGTTTTTTTACACTTTCTGACAACCCAGTGGTCACGGTTGGGATTGTTTTTGATTTATTTTTTTTATTATACATTTTTAAAATAATTTTTTTAAAATCTTTTTACAATTTCTGACAACCCAGCAATCATTTGATAGGATTGTTTTTTATTATTTATTTTTTATTTTTATTATTATTTATTTTTACAATTTCTGACAACCCAGCGGTCACTGTTGGGATTGTTTTTTATTATTATTTATTATTATTATTTTTATTTATTTTTACACTTTCTGACAACCCAGCAGTCACGGTTGGGATTGTTTTTGATTTTTTTTATTATTATTATTAATTATTTTAATATTTTTTTATTATCTTTTTACACTTTCTGACAACCCAACGGTCAATGGTTGGGATATTTTTTTATTTTATTTGATCATTTATTATTATTATTATTATTATTATTATTATTATTATTATTATTTTATTTAATTTTAATTTTTTTTAACACTTTCTGACCACCCGGCGGTCATTGGTTGGGATAAAAAAAATTTTTTCTTTTTTTTTTTAGGCTGACTTTATTAGTGATATTTTCTTCATGCGTGAATTCAGGGAGGTCGTAAAATTGAATTTTCTACCATTTTTATTATTATTATTTTGAAATATGTCTGGTTAACACCCGATGCAGTAATATGTTTACTTTTCTTCTAAACCTCATTAGGTAATTTGATTTTGTTTTATTGTAATGCCATACTTTAGGCTGACTTTCTGTGATGAATTCACATTTTAATAGGAAATATTTTGTTTTTCAAGCGTGAATCTTGGGAGGTCCCGAAATTGAATTTGCTGCCGTCCATTTTTGTTCGTTTTTTTTAAAGTCAACACCCAGTGCAGTGATATGATTCTTTTGCTGTTGCTGTGTAAAAAGACAACCTTAAATAAATAAATAAATGTAAGTTGAATAAGTTGACTCTTAAAACTGTAGGAAATGTGTGTGTTTTATCTGCATGTGACAGACAGCAGCTCGTCCATCCCCTCCGCGGGGCGAGTGTGCACAGGTCTGACCCCGAGCGATCCCTCCTCGCCTCATCAAGCTCTCACTCATCTCGGGAAACAAACGCCCCCTGGCCAGCGCAGGTGAACTGCTTAAATCAGCTCTAACAGACTGATGACTAACCAGCCCAGATGAATGGTGTGGGAAAGTGAGAGGACGTGACATTTATAGGCTCAAAGGCCCGAGCGCTTGAGAAAGAAAACAGAAAGTGGAGGAGGGGAAGCCAGCCTGCTGAAGAAATATGAAAAACCTGAGCGGAGCCGTAAAATATGACATGTACAGGGGCTTGTTCTGTGAAGAGATGAACTGTTGTGCACTGAATAAGATGGAATTACTCCAGAAAACTCGTGTTGCTCTTTGATGGCTTAACTAAACTTTGTTTCAAAATGTATATAAAATGAGTCAATTGTTCGAGTATAGAGCTATAACAAGAATTTGATGAGAAATGCTCTCTGACTTTTGATATCTTGTCAAATCTGAGAATAGTTTGAGATATCGAGGAGGATTATTAGGACAGGTTTGTGTAGCACAAAACAAACAATGTTGCTTATAAATATTGTGACCTTTTCTTTTGTAAAAGGTTTGTTTTTAAATCTTTAGCTTGAATCTTTTTTCTTTTAATTTAATCTTCTTTATTTTTCTATTTTCTATTACATTTTCTAAGCTGCTGAAATGATGTGTATTATAAGTGTTTTCATCCTG